>CM053770.1:54065435-54089699 GCA_028658325.1 Potorous gilbertii
TTATGATTTCTCTTTCCTGTTTACCTTTTCATGCTTCTCTTGATTCTTGTGTTTGAAAGTCAAATGTTCTCTTCAGTTCTGGTCTTTTCATCAAAAATGCTTGAAAAATGCTCTATGTCATGAATGACTATTTTCTCCCCTGAAGTATTGTACTCAGTTTTGCTGGGTAGGTGATTCTTGGTTTTAACCTCAGTTCCTCTGACTTCTGGAATATCATATTCCAAGCCATTCAATTCTTTAATATAGAAGCTGCCAGATCTTGTGTTATCCTGATTGTATTTCCACAATACTCAAATTGTTTCTTTCTAGCTGCCTGCAATATTTTCTCCTTGACCTGGGAACTCTGAAATTTAGCCAAAATATTCCTAGGAGTTTCTCTTTTCAGGTCTCTTTCAAGAGGTAATCAGAGGATAATTTCAATATTTATTTTGCCCTCTTGTTCTAGAATATCAGGGCAGTTTTCCTTGATAATTTCATGAAAGATAATGTCTAGGCTCTTTTGTTGATCACAGCTTTCAGGTAGACCCATAATTTTTAAATTGTCTCTCCTGGATCTATTTTCAAGGTCAGTTGTTTTTCCAATGGATATTTCACATTATCTTCTATTTTTTCATTTCTTTGGTTTGTTTCGCAACTTCTTGGTTTATCATATAGCCATTAGCTTCCCTGCATTCCACTATCATTTTTAAAGAACTATTTTCTTCAGTGAGCTTTTGAACCTCCCTTTCCATTAGGCTAATTCTGCTTTCTAAAGCCTTCTTCTCCTCATTGGCTTTTTGGACCTCTTTTTCCAATCGAGTTAGCCTATTTTTAAAGGTGTTATCTTCCTCAGCATTTTTTAGGTCTTCTTTAGCAAGCTGCTGACTCACTTTTCAAGCTCTTCCATGGCCTGGGCCCATTGTATATTCATTTTGGAGGTACTGGATGCAGAAGCCTTTACTTCCTCTGACTATGCCTTGTTCTTCCTCATCCAAAAGCATGGTAGGAAATACCTGTTCACCAAGAAAGTAACCTTCTCTGGTCTTATTTTTTCCCCCTTTTTGGGCATTTTCCCAGCCAGTTACATGACTTCTGAATCCTTTGTCAAGAGGAGGGTCCTAGTGCTCCTGCTCAGCCAGGATCATGCACAGGGCTGAGTTTCAGATCAGCTGCTCAATTTCCCCAGAGGGTTTATGCTCAGCACTCCAACAATGGAACAATGGACGCAGGCTGCAACTTTCCTGCTGCAGCTAGAAGCCTCCACTGCCCAGCCTCCACCACCACCTTGGGCCAGGGTGATGGGTGGATTCTGTTCCCTTCTCACTCAGGTTGAAAAAGCCCTCTCACTGACCTTTGGTGTCTGTTGCATGAGAGATCTTTGAACTCCTGCTATTTCTGGGGATTTCATCCCTGAAGCCTGCTCATGTCCTGCTCCTCCCAGAGTTGAGTGGCTATGGCTGGCCTGGGCTCTCCTTTGTGTCTGGTGTGACAGACCTTTCCCATTGGCCTTTCAGGTCACCCTGGGATGGAAATCTCCTCCACTCCATCTTTCTGTGGCTTCTGCTGCTCTAGAACTTGTTGAGAGTCTTTCTTTACATTTATTTTATAGGCTGCAGGGGAAGAGTAAAAGTATATAAATCTTTCTACTCCACCATCTTGGCTCCACTCCTCCCTGATTTTCTTTCCTTATGAAATTTTTTACCTCTCCCCCCCCCCCCCACTTAACAAGCTAACCCAGGGATAAGCAGGGAAATGCAAAAACAAAAGGAAAAACAAAGGCACCTGCCCTTAGCTTTCCCACACCAGCAGCTCAACAATAGATACTCCAGCTTCTAACTGAAAGAACCAGAGGCCACAATGCACAAAGCTTCACAATCATGAGCAAGAAGCAAAGGAGGAGAAAAAAGACCATAGAATCTTTCTATGGGGACAAGGACCAAAACATGATTACCAAAGAGGTCAGTACTGAGACTGTACTCTTATCTGAAACTTCAGAAGGGACTATGAACTGCTTGCACGAACAGAAAGCACTCCTGGAAGAGCTGAAGAAGGAAATAGAAGAAAAAAATGGCCAATGATTTTAAAAGTATGAAAAAAGAATTCAAGGATGAGAACACCTCTTTAAAAAGGCAAATTGAACAAATGGAAAAGGAAGCACAAAACCTAACTGGGAAAATTGGACAAATGGAAAAGGAAGTATGAAAACTTACTGGAGAAAATAATTCCTTAAAAGGAATAACTGGACAGATGGTAAAGGAGATGCAAAAGTTAACTGAAGAAAACAATTTGATGAAAATTGGACAAGTAGAAGCTAATTACTCTGTGAGACATCAAGAATCAGTCAAACAAAAACTAAAGAGTGAAAAGATAGAAGAAAATGTAAAATATCTAATTGGAAAAACAACTGACCTGGAAAACAAATTCAGGAGAGAAAATTTAAAAATTATTGGCCTACCAGAAAGCCATGATGAAAAAAAGAGTCTGGACAATATCTTCCAAGAAATCATCAAGGACAACTACTCAGAAGTGCTAGATCCAGAAGGCAAAATAGTCATTGAAAGAAAGCACTGTTCACCTCCTGAAAGGGATCCCAAATTAAAAACCTCAAGAAATATTGTTGCCAAATTCCAGAACCATCAATGAAGGAGAAAATACTACAGGCAGCCAAAATTAAACCATTCAAATATTGAGGAGGTACAATCAGGATCACATAGGACCTTGCAGCTGCTACATTAAAAGACAAAAGGAATTGGAATTTGATCCTCTGTAAGACAAAGGAGCTGGGACTACAACCAAGGATCAGTTACCCAGCAAAGTTCAGCATATCATTTCAGGCAAGGACATGAACATTCAATGAAATAAGGGATTTCATTGAACAAAAGGCCAGAACTCAATAGAAAATTCTATCTTCAATCAAAGGTCTCAAGAGAGGAATAAAAAAGTAAACAAGGGAAAAGAAAAACTTGTTACTCAATTTGGGCAAACTGTTTACATCCCTATAAGAGAAGATGATACGCATTACTCTTGAGAATTGTACAACTATTATGAAGTATAAAAGGGATATACACAGATAGAGGGAAAGGGTATAAAGTAAATGACATGATGATAAAAATGTGACTCAAGCATATGAAGGGGATTTACAGGAGATGTAAAAAGAAGGAATCAGAAAATGATAAATTACATCACAGGAAGAAGTACAAAATTATATTATAGTAGAGGGAAAGAAGGGAGGGAGAGGAGCATTGTTTGAGAGATACTCTCATCTGATTTGGTTCAAGGAGGGAACAATAAACTTAATTAAGCATATAAATCTAATTAGTTCTATAGGCAGTAGGAGGGGAAGGGGGAAGAAAGGGGAGGGAAAGCTAAAAGAAGGGGAAGAAGTAGTAAGGGTAAAGGGGAGTAAAAAGGAGGGGGGATGAAAGAAGGAAAGAAAGACTGCAGGAGGTGGTGGTCAAAAGTGAAAACTATTGAGGAGGGGAAGGGAGAGGGGAGAACTAAAACCACAAATAGTGGGAAAGAAGATGGAGGAAAAGGCACAGATTGTCGTTGTAACTGTGAATATAAATGGAATGAACTCTCCCATAAAATGGAGGCAGATAGCAGAATAGATTAAAAACCATAATCCAACAATATGTTGTTTACAAGAAATACATTTGAAATGGGGGGATACACAGAGGGTAAAGTAAAAGGTTGGAGCAGAATATATTGTGCTTCAACTGATGTAAGAAAAGCAGGGGTAGCAATCCTAATCTCAGACAAAAGCAGAATAAATCTAATCAAAAGAGATAAGGAAGGAAACTATATCCTGCTAAAAGGCATCATAGTTAATGAAGCAATATCATTACTAAGTATATATGCTCCAAGTGGTATAGCATCCAGATTCTTAGAGGAGAGGCTGGGGGAATTACAGGAACAAAGAGACAGCAAAACTATACTAGTTGGGGACCTCAACCTCCCCCTCTCTGAATTTGATAAATCTAACCTTAAAGTAAACAAAAAAGAAGTTAAGGAGGTGAATGAAACTCTAGATAAGACAGGTATGATAGATCTCTGGAGAAAATTGAATGAGGATAGAAATGAATGTACCTTTTCCTCAGAAGTATATGGCACATATACAAAAATTGACCATGTTCTTGGTCATAAAAACCTCACAATCCAGTGCATAAAGGCAGAGAGAAACAATGTATCCTTCTCAGATCATAATGCAATAAAAATTATATGTAATAAAAGGCCATGGAAAGATAAACCAAAAATCAGCTGGAAACTAAATAATCTAATCCTAAAGAAGGGGTGGGTAAAACAACAAATCATAGAAACAATCAACAACTTCATTCAAGAGAATAACAATAATGAGACAACCTACCAAATCTTATGGGATACTGAAAAAGCAATTCTTAGGGGGAGTTTTATATCTTCCCATGCCTACATGAATAAAATAGAGAAAGAGGAGATCAATGACTTGGACATGCAGCTGAAAAGCTAGAAAAAGAACAAATTGAAAATTCCCAAGTAAATACCAAATTAGAAATATTGAAAACTACAGGTTTTTCAATTAATAAAATTGAAATTAAGAAAACTATTGAACAAATAAATAAAACTAATTGTTGGTTTAATGAAAAAATTAGTAAAATTGATCAACTTTTGGTCAATTTGATTTAAAAAAGAAAGCAGAAAACCAAATTACCAATATCAAAAATGAAATGGGTGAACTCACCTCCAACAAGGAGGAAATTAAAATAATAATTAGAAATTACTTTGCCCAACTTTATGCCCATAAATATGACAATCTTAATGAGACAGATGAGAACTTAAAAAAATATAAATTGCCCAGATTATCAGAAGAGGAAGTTGAAAACTTAAACAACCCCATCTCAGAAAAAGAAATTGAACAAGCCACCAATGAACTCCCTAGGGAAAAATCTCCAGGGTCATATGGATTTACAAGTGAATTCTATCAAATGTTTAAAGAACAGTTAATTCCAATATTATGTAGACTAGCTGGGAAAATTGTGGAAGAAGGAGTACTCCCAAATTCTTTCTATGATACAAATATGGTTTTGATACCTAAACCAGGAAGAGACAAAACAGAGAAAGAAAATTGTAGACCAATTTCTCTAATGAATATAGACACAAAAATTTTAAATAAGATTTTAGCAAAACAAATACAGCAACTTATCATGAGAACAAAATATTATGATCAGGTAGAAGTAATACCAGGAATGCAGGGCTGGTTCAATATTAGGAAAACTATTAGCATTATTGACCAAAAAACCTAACAGAAACCACATGATTATCTAAATAGATGCAGAAAAAGCTTTCAACAAAATACAACGCATTCCTATTAAAAATATTGGAAAGCATAGGAACAAAGGGAACTTTCCACAAAATAGTAAGCAGGATCTGCCTAAAACCTTCAGCAAGCATTATATTCAATGGAGATAAGCTAGATGCATTTCCAAAAAGATCAGGGGTGAAACAAGGATGTCCATTATCACCACTATTATTCAATATGAGACTAGAAAATGTTAGCTATAGCAATTAGACAAGATAAAGAAATTGAAGGAAGTAAAATAGGCAAAGAAAAAACTAAGTTATCACTCTTTGCAGATGATATGATGATATACTCAGAAAATCCCAAAGATTCAAGTAAAAAACTACTTGAAATAATAAACAACTTTGGCAAAGTTGCAGATTACAAAATAAACCCATACAAATCTGCTGCATTTCTATATATTAGTAACAAAGTCCAACAGCAAGAGTTAGAAAGAGAAATCCCCTTTAAAGCTAGGGTAGACATTATAAAATATTTGGGAGTTTACCTGCCAAAACAAACTCAGGGACTATATGAACACAACTACAAGACACTTGTCACACAAATAAAGTCAGATCTAAGTAAGTGGAAAAACATCAGTTGCTCATGGATAGGCCAAGCCAATATAATAAAAATGACAATTTTACCTCTATTAATTTATTTATTTAGTGCTATACCAATTAAACTATCAGATAATTATTTTCTAGAGCTGGAAAAAATAGTGTCAAAATTCATGAACAAAAAGTCCAGAATATCAAGGGCACTAATGAAAAGAAATGCTAGGGAAGGTAGCTTAGTGCTACCAGATCTCAAATTGTATTATAAAGCAGCAATTATCAAAACCACTGAGTACTGGCTAAGAAACAGGAGGCTAGACAAGTAGAAAATGCTAGGATCCCAGCTTCTGGGATAAGAACTCACTGTTTGACAAAAATTGCTGGGAAAACTGGATAATAGTGTGGCAGAAACTAGGCCGAAACCAAAGCCTGACACTGTACACAAGAATAAAATTCAAATGGGTACATGATCTAGGTATAAAGATTGATACTATGGACAAATTGGTGCAGCAAGGAATAGTGTATTTATCAGATTTATGAAGAAGGGAAGAATTTTTGACTAAAGAAGAGATAGAAAGCATTAAGAAGTGCGGGATGGATAATTTTGATTACATTAAACTGGAAAGTTTTTGCACTACCAAACCCAGTGCAACCAAGTTTCCAAGGGATGCAGAAGACTGGGAAAGAATTTTTACAGCTAATGTTGGCCATAAAGGCCTCACTT
The DNA here is from genome assembly GCA_028658325.1 of Potorous gilbertii. Taxonomy (NCBI): domain Eukaryota; kingdom Metazoa; phylum Chordata; class Mammalia; order Diprotodontia; family Potoroidae; genus Potorous; species Potorous gilbertii. The sequence continues at coordinate 54,072,010 of CM053770.1, forward strand.
CTAGAATATATAGAGAACTGAGTCAAATGTAAAAAATACAAGTTGTTCCCCATTGATAAATGGTCAAAGGATATGAACAGGCAATTTTCAGAGGAAGAAATTAAAGATATCTATAGTTATGTGAAAAAATGCTTTAAATCACTTTTGATTAGAGAGATGCAAATCAAAACCATTCTAAGGTAACACATAACACCAATCAGATTGACAAACATGACAGAACAGGAAGATGATAAATGTTGGAAAGGATGTGGGAGAGTTGGAACACTAGCACATTGTTGGTGGAGCTGTCAGCTGATCCAAACCTTCTGGAGAGCAATTCGAAACTATCTTCAATGAACTACAAAAATATACATACATTTTGACCCAGCAATACTGCTTCTAGGACTGTATCCCCAAGAGATCATAAAAATGGGAAAGGCTCCCACATGTACAAAAATATTTATAGCAGCACTCTCTGTGGTGGCCCAAACCTGGAAATCAAGAGGATGCTAATTGGGAATGGTTGAATAAATTGTAGTATATGAATGTAATGAAATACTATTGTGCTATAAGAAATGATGAACTGGAAGACTTCATAGAGGCCTAGAAAGGCTTATATGATCTGATGCTGAGCAAAAGGAGCTCAGTGACCACACTGACCACAGTGTGCAAGAGCTTTTCCTGGTAGACTTGGATCTTCGTAGCAAGTCAAGGACTTAAAAAAATTCCCAATGGTCTTTTACGGTACAATGCCTTCAATATCCAGAGAAAGAACTATGGAATTCAATTGTAGAATATAGCAGATCATTTCTTTTTTGTGTATTACGTTTTGGTTTGTTATATGATTTCTCCCATTCATTATAATTCTTCTACCCAGCATGAGTATAGTGAAAATATATTTAATAGAAATGTATGTGTAGAACCTATATAAAATTGTGTGCCATCTTAGGGAGGGAGGGGAGAGATAGTGGGGAGGTAGGGGAAATAAATCTAAGTTATATGGTAGTGATTGTAGAACAGTGAAAATAAATAAAAGTAATATAAAAAAGAGAAATTTTGTGGAAGGGGACTGAACATGATTGAATATGATTGTTATTTATATAAATCCAGTCTTGCCTTGAGTGGAATACATGACTGCCTACCTGGGAAAGAACCTGGAAGTTGTCTCCTCTTAAAATATCTTCCCATACATCTTAAGATTTTAAAGCAATGGGATGTGAGCAAATAAGAACAATCCATTTAGCAGCAGTTGTAACAGCCTAGCAACTTAAAATCCAGATTAAAATCTACTCATTACACAAGTATACAAAGCAAGGAGAGATAGACTTCAGTTAAGGTCTACAATTCAACCATTTGATTTATTTCAGTAACATGTTGTTAAGCACCTATTTCATATAAAGGATCTGAGCTAAGTTCTGGATGAAACCAAGGGAAAACAAAACACAACAATCCCTGTCTTCAAGGAACTTACATGCTATTGATGGCATAAAGCTGTCTACAGATAAGGTGAATACAAGAATTTGAAAAGGAGAGAGCATAATTAAGTGGGAGTATCAAGGAAGAGACCATGGACCAAATGAATTAATGCTTGTAAAACACTTTTCAAACCTTAAAGCCTATATGTATATGGATTATTATTAATTATTATTGATGCTAAGGACCCTGGGATACAGAAATAAGGAGTGAGTATATTACAGGTATGGGCAAAAGTTTGTACATTAGCAATTTGGGAAAAAAATATTATTTTAAAAAATCAAAAGCACATTAGTGAGAAATGGAATTTTAAATTCAGAAAACCTCTAGTAGTCTAAGTCTAGTGTAGAGGGCCTAAAGGGAAATAAGGTGAGATAATGCTGGAAAGGTATTTTGGCCAGATGGTAGAGGTCCTAAAATTCCAGGCTCAGAAAGTTGTGCTTTATCCTAAAGGCAACAAAGAGCAAGTGAAAGCTGTTGAGCAAGCATCTATATGAAGGACAGAGAGAAGACTGAAAGAGATTGGAAATGGAGAGTAGTAAAGAGAATGTTTCAGGTCATAGGTGATAAAGCCTCCTGATAGAGGGGTGGTCATCTGAGTGGGAAAAAGAAGCATGAATGACAAGAGTGTTATGTGAGGGATGAGGAAAATGCAAGAGTCAAAGGCAGTTTTGGGGAGATGAAAAATGGAAGGGAGGAAGTTTGAAGCAAGGACAGGTTTAGGGGAAAGATGATGAGTTCTATTAAGAATAAATTAGCAAATCTATGCACAAATGAGCAAACATATTATCCTTTCATACAGACTTATATGCCAAAGATTAATTAGTGATTTCAGTAATGGACTCCTATCTTGGTTAAGGCACATTCATCTCATTTACAAAGGTATACTTCATAAAGTGTGGATTTAACACCAGGGAACCAGAGCCTCAATTAGCACCTAGACCCCAGACAAAGGTAATAAAGCATGACTTACATAAACAAATTCTTTGAAAAAGAAGACAGCATAAACATAACATGGGAATTTTATAAATGTTGCTCCGACACTATAGACTAAGCTAGAGTTTGAAGATTCTATAAAAAGAGAAAAGGGAACTGTTGTCTTCAGGAAAATCACTTGAAATGAGGTTAGCAGGGTTAGTTAATATAGGGGATTAGAGAGATTTAGGAAAATGTGTACTATAGAAAGAATGAGACTAAACAAGAATTTCTGTAGAAACATTAGTTGCTGTGAAACAAATGAATAGGAATGAGGGGATCAGTTGATAGTTGCTTTACAAGGGGTAGATAGATGGAAAGATAGTTCTCAATTGAGAAGCTATAATGTCTGATTAAAAAAACTATAATCTTGTACCCTATCCCTGGACTAATTCCTACTTGTTCCACTTCCTCCTAATTATTCCTATGAGTCCTGGTGACAAGTAGGAATTGATCCTAGCTTGACTAGAGTTGGACAAAGGGATACTCTGGTAGATGGTGAAGCAGTTATCCTTAGGCACTTGCCACAGTAAACTTGACTGGAATTGGAAAATGGATTACTCTGAGAGATGAGGAGGCAGCTGTCGTTTGATAATAAGGGGAAGCCGGAACAGGATTTAGCCACACTGAATCAGGTAGATGTTAAAAACCTTAATTCATCCTGATGAAACTTTAGAAAAAGAGAAACAAAAGGTCATGACCTTGCTGATGTACCCTAACTAACCAAAGTATGAGAATGGATTTTAGATTGTTTGGACTTTTTGTTGATGGTATTCATGTCTTCTTAATATAGCAAGAAAGAATGATTCTTGGGCCATGGTAATAGACTCCAGACCCATTCCCCAGGCTTTGGGATTCCTCTACCTCTCCTTCCCTTTCCCCCCACCCTTCTTCTTTCTTTGCTCCCCCAGGAAGGATCCACCTCTAGAGACAGAGCTGCTATTATTCAACCCTTCCCCCACCACACTGGGAAGAACAGGTAGCAAACTGCAACTGGGCACAAGAGTGGGGAAATGTGAAAGTCTTCAGATGTGGGGATGGGTCAAGTTTTGTTGCATTCTCAATAGAGTGCACTGTAGCATACCTTTTGAGAACCTCTGCCTTAGAACGATCAAACCCTGGCATTGTTACTGTGTTCGGACACTCCTAGCTTTTGCCAGAGGTTGAAGATTTACCTAGCTACTTAATCATGACCTTCCTAGATCTGGCTTGTTCCATTCATACTGCCTGAACTTGTGACTCACCATTATCACCCCTTCCTTCCTCAAACAGGTAGACACATCCACATGCTTCAAATACCTCTCAGTCCATTGACCTGGAAAGGCAGAGAGGGTGAGGAGAACAAAGGAAAGGCAAAGGTACTGTTCAGAGATGCTGTGAAGCTGTTAAAAGTGGATTTGAGTACTCAAAAGTAGTGACAGTATAGCAAGGGTACCCCACACTTTCTAGACATTTTGACTTTGGTCAATTTCCAATATAATCGCATTACAGACTAGATTTAATACAATGGCATTTCAAATGTGACATTCTTTCACTAGCCTTCAATATTGAAAAACAACAAATATCCAAGTTCAGATTCCATTAGGATCTATTTAGTCTGGTCAATATGCATTGAGCATAAAGTAAAAGTTAGTTGGTAATTAAGTATGAGGCATAAAAAAGCAGTACAAGATACCATCTTTGTTCTGATGAGATAAGCTGTCAAAATGGTTTTCCTAAAGCAAAGGTATAGTATAGTCATGATACCCCCCAATTCAATAAATGCCAGTGGCTCCCTATTGCCTCTTGGGTCAAATACAAAGTTCTGGTATGTAAAGTGATTCACCGACTGACCTTAACCTATCTATCAAGGTTTATTCTACCTTATTCCCCTTCACATTATATATGATCTAGCTAAAATGGCCTTCTTTCCATCCTTCGAACCCCATTTCCCATCTCTATGCCTTTGTACAGAAAGGAAGGGAAAGAAGAAGGGAGGAAGGAAGGAAGGGAGGAAGAATTCATTTAGTAAGCACTTGCTGTGTGCCAGGCACTGTGCTAAATTCTGGGAATAAAAACACAAGTACAAAGATTGTTGTTGCAGTTTTTGTCCTTTTCTCTTGAAGAGGACCATGACATCAAGATGAAAAAAAAGGCAATCACTGCCTTCACGGATCTCACACTGTAATGGGGGAAGAGAGTATGCAGAAGGAAGCTTTAAAGCAGTGGGGGGTGGAATGAAGGTCCTTGGCATGAGGGCACAGGTTTTGAAGTCCAGAAAGTCAGGAACAAGATGAGAGGAAAACAGCAGCACAGGACATTCCCTGCCCCTGAAATACATTTCTTAGCTCTGTATTTTGGAATCTCTGGTTTTCTTCAAGAGTCAGCTCAAGAGTCATCTAGAGGAGGCCTAGAGCCCGACAACCCAGGCGGCTAATCCTGCCCCTCCCTCACCACAATTATCTTGCATTTAATTTTTGTACACATATGAATGTATATGTGTGTGTGTGTGTGTGTGTGTGTGTATGTATTTTTTGTTCTCATCAGCTGCGTTGCTTGGTTTGAGTTCCACCATCATCAAACCCCTCTTCACCTTCTCCCCATCATATTTTACATTCTTCCCTATTAGATTATAAGCTCCTCAAGGGCTGGGATTATCTTTCTTTTTCTCATTTGTATCCCTGGTACATAGTAGGCGTTTAATAAGTATGTGTTGTATTCTATTAGATTGCACTATATGGTGCTATATACTTAACTATATCTTATACATTATATTTAATTGTGTTTTATATCACCGCTTCTTAAGCTTCTTAAGGGAAACTGCTTATTTTTTTATCTTTGTATTGCCAGGTCAGAGTACAGTACCTGTTCTAAAAGTGGTTAATAAATGCTAATCAATAATTTAGCAGCTTACCAGTGGTATTTGAACCGGGTCCTATGTCTCCAGAACCATGCTTTATCCATTCTTCTCTATTATCTCTCAGTGAGAGGTCTTAAAAGAAGGTAAAGCATTTTAGGCCCAAAGGAGAGTATGGGTTGTTTTAAAAATTCCATAAACTGAAGTGACAGGGTCCTGAATTACATTAGGAAACTGCGTCCACTAATGGAATTCAGTGTCTGCTTCTTCAGGTTTTTTGTTTTTGTTTTTGTTTAAAAAAAAAAAACAACATGCAGTGTAAGAAAAATATACCTAGAAACTTAGTCAATTGGAAGCATTTTAATTCTACCTTTATATGACTGTCAGACTGCATTTCCATCTGGGACATTTTCTTTTTCACGGAGAAGGGAGGGGAGGAAGGGAAAAGACCAAAGCTAGTTGAAAAATCTTTACCTGATGACATAAAGAAAAGTTTTCTGGGAAGGTTTTCAATCCCCACTAAGCATTGCTTCTATCCTTCACTCCCCTTGCCAACATATCTCTCCACACAGCTCACTGGGTGTGAAAAGTGTTTCTGACTGCTGAGCCCTGCATGCTGTGATCCCCAGAGCTTTTTACCCCAATGTGCATGGTCCCTCTGGGTTTAAACAGAAACCTACAGGTCTTTAGGCACTGTGTGTCTCTCCCATCTTCTTTGGCCCTCTCTACAGGCTCAGCGTACCTTGTTTTTTTAACACTCTTCATTTCTTTGCACAGGTCATTTGGCCTTTCTTTCCGAAAGCTCAATTGTTGGAGTTTCACATCTTAGAGGCTACAAATCTCATTGGACTGAATGTTGGCAGGCAGACTGTCAGCTTGGAGTGAAAACTGTCTTACTAAAATGGTTTTCATTTTATTGATTGTATGGCTGGTTCTCGTCTTAGTGATCTCCCACTTCAGTCTTATGGTTTCTGAGACTCTTTATCCTAAATTTGGAAACAAAAGTCCTAGGGTGGTTTCAAACTCCTCCTAAGGCAATTTATTTCAAGAGTCCTGGGTTGCCTAAATCCATTTTGGAACCAATTTCTGTCTTTTTAAAGCTAGGCTTTAACACACAACAATTTTGGTTAATTTTCCAGTAAGTCCTTCAGGCAAATTAAACCCCAATTCAGGCATCAGAGGAGGCAGGTCAGTGGTGTAATATTTCCCTACGAGTTGGCCATTTTTGTTTAATAATTGGCACCTATAGAGAATAAGATTAAAAACAAAGTTCTGGAATGTAACCCAGAGGACGAAAGGTGAGAATTCAGAGGAAAGAAAGAAAGAGAAAGAAAGAAAGAAAGAAAGAAAGAAAGAAAGAAAGAAAGAAAGAAAGAAAGAAAGAAAGGAAAGAAGGAAGAAAGAAAGGAAGGAAGGAAGGAAAGAAAGAAGGAAAGGAAGGAAGACAGACAGACAGAAAGAAAGATGGAAGAAAAAGTAAGAAGAAGGAAAGGAAGGAGGGAAGGAAGAAAGAAAAAAGACAGAAGGAAAGAAAGAAGAAAGACAGAAGGAAAGAAGGAAGGAAGGAAGAAAGGAAGGAAGGAAGGCAAGGGAAAGAAAATTCAAAAAAGCAGATTTTAATTCATGGGTCTTTTCATGTAAAGATAGAACTTAATGGAATAACATCTTAACATACCCTATCTATAGTTACAATATATTTATGAACTGGAGAGAAAAAATTGTTTTGGTTCTTACAACTTATCATATATTTTAAACAACCTTACGTAGTAGATATGCCCAGGTATACATCTATCCAAGGAGTAATTCCATTAGACAAAGTAAACTCTGAAAAATGTGAACTTGCTTAGTCCTGGGCTCATTATTGTCCCACAATGTGCCCCACAATGATGATATTCACCTTGGACTTGCCTATTAAGGGACTCCAAAGGCACTGGAAAGCTGGAATGAGATAAATAGGACATAAAGTAAATGAACATTGAACAGATACACTCAGTTTTCTCTAAAGAGGCCTCTATAATCATAGAACCTCAGGGATGGCAGTGAATGGGGCCAATGTATGAGTAGTGAGAAGTTCTCATGCAAAATGGGAGCTAAAAGAATTTCGTACAACAGCAGTTATGTGTCAAGGACACAGTGAAAGAGGCCCTCCAAGACCAGGGGGATGATCAAATTTAGCTAGGTGGCCTAGTGGATGAAGTGCTAGACCTAGAGTCAAGAAGACCTGTGTTCAAGTGTGGCCTTAGACTCATGAACTGTGTGAGCCTGGGCAAGTCACCTAACATCTATTTAAGTTTCCTCATCTGTAAAATGGGAATTATAATAGTACCTTCCTTTCAGAGTTGTTGTGAAGGTTAAATGAGATGATATTTGGAAAGCATTTTGCAAACCTTAAGAACTATATAAATTTTATCTATCTATCCATCCATCCATCCATCCATCCATCCATCCGTCTATCTTTTTGTTTCTCAGCAGCAGCAGCAGCAGGATCTGTGAGAACCAGAAGGGAGGAATAAGAAGGCATGGGGTCATGAAGAAGAACAAACACAGACCTGACCCTTCACTAGCATTGTGAGTCCATATGGACCATAAAGATCCAAAAAGAGTACAAAGTAAGACAGTTGTAAACAGTATGACTATCTACCAAATTTCAACTGGGAAAAAATATAACATTAAACTTAAGTTTGTTTTTTTTAACGGCTTCATTGATAAAAGCAGGGGGAGAGATGATTAGATAGCAATTTTCTGTTAAAAAGCCAAAACTTTGGGTGGTTTTAGTGACCTAAAATGTCAGTATGAGTTAACAGAGGGATTGCTGTAGGATAAAAAGCAAATACAATTTTGAGCTGCATCAAGAAAAATGTAGCTTCCAGAAACAGAATGGAGATCATCTCTCTAAACTCTGACCTAAACAGTTCATATCTACAGTTTTATGTTCAGTTTTAGAGGCCATATTTTAGGAAATGTATTGATGGGTTGAAGATCATTCATTCAAAGGAGGTCAACCATGGTCCATGTCATAGGGAGACCAGTTGAAGGAACCAAGGATGTGTAACCTATAAAAGGGGGACAAATCTTTAGTCATTTTCAAGTATTTGAAGGGCTATCATTTGAAGGAAGATTTATTTAGACTTGTTTGGCTCCTGAGAAGAAACTCAGGAACAATGTGTAATTTCCTAGCGATCTTTGTGGTTGTTCAATTATTCAGCTATGTCCAACTCCTAATGGCCCTGTGGACCACTACACACCAACACTGTCCATAGCATTGCCATGGCAAGCATGCTAGAGCATTTTGCCATTATCTTCTCTGGTGGATTAAGGCAAACAGAGGTGACTTGTAAAGGGTCACATATCGAATAAGTGTCTGAGGACAGATTTGACCTCAAGTCTTCCTGACTTCATTTCTAACAATTTTTCATTGTTGTTGTTGAATTGTTTTTCAGCCAACTCTTCATGACCCCATTTGGGGTTTCCTTGGCAAGGGTATCAGAACGGTTTGCCATTTCCTTCTCCAGTCCATTTTATAGATCAGGAAGTTGAGGCAGGATTAGATGATTTGTTAGACTGAACTATCTTCCAATTCTAGAAAACTGTAATTCTTTCCTCCTTTGGGAGGGAACTCAGCCCCTAGAGAGAGTGAATATAAATCCCAGGAGAAGATGGGGCCAACTCTAAGAATGGGTTGCTTAATTCTTGAGTATTATCAAACACTTAGTATTCCTCAAAGCTCTTCTCTGGTAGAGGAGCAACATGCAAGATTGAACCATAAGTTTATAGAATTGTATAGTTCTTTGGGGAATGCAGAGGCCCACAAAAGGGGGAGGAAGTGGTATCTTGACTTTTTATGGGCTCAATGGTGAATCCTTTTGGGTTTTGTTTTGTGTTAGGTTGAGTAAAATAAAGTCTATATTTGATGTCTTATTAACTTCAGCATTTGTATGGGAGCTGGGGGACCCTTTCCTTTTTTTGTGAATACCTAAATGTGAACCAGATGCTGATATTCCCAGGGGAAACCTTGGGCAAATGTAAAAGAGAAGTCCCCAAATTTGAACCTATTCTGTGTGGGCCCAGCACCCTAATAATGAGTCTGTGAATTATAACTTACATAAAATCTTTTATAGAGAAAATTGCAGACTGCCAAATTTGGCTAGAAAAGAAATGTAAGTAAATGCAGGTCAATATTTTAGAATGAACTCTTTAAACTAAATGCAACATAATAAGTAATACTTATATTTCCTAAATACTGTGATACATACTTTTAGTCCTTAGTTTCCAAACGGTGACATAAACAGATACTCAAGTAGTTTTTTTTCTTGTAATAATGCCTATTATAGCTAGTGATTATTTATTAGTAGTAAAACATTTCTAAAGGGTAATTAAATTATAATGCCTGAAATAGAATAGCAAAAAATAGTTTTAGAACTGATCTGTTGCATAGTTATTGTTTTCAGAAGTTTTATTGTTTTAACATAGTTTAAAAACCTTAGTTGAATAAACCTTGGTGTCACAGAACGCTCCAACTAGTATTACTGAGGTAACGTAACTGAACAAGTAAGTAATATAAACACTGAGTTGATACATTTTCCAAAGTAGAGAATAGAAAATGGGGTTTGGTAACCATGGTTGTCAATATCACCAGACAGCACACTAAGAGGGGCTTCTGGCTACACATCATTTGCCCACATTTCAGGACCTTATTAGGAATCAGGAAGGTAGGGAAAGCAATGACCTGTAAGCTAAGGTGAAAATGCAGAGATATGACTAGGGACACGATACCACCTCACAAGGATAGATAAAACTTTATATGCATGTCTCTAGTGGAGGGCCTCAGTGCTCTGTCCTTGGCTCTGTGCCAGTCAAAATTTAAATTGATGGCTTGGATAAAGGCATAGACAGAGGGCTTGCCAAATTTTTAGATAACATGAAGCTCAGAGGGATTGCTAATGTGTTGGATGAGAGAGTCAGGTTCCAAGAAGATTTGACAGACTAGAACTATGGGCCAAACTAAGTAAGATGAAGTTTGTTACACAAAAATATAAAGTTCTGTACTTGAATTTTAAAAAATCAGCTTCTCAAACATTATGCTGGGAGGGTGTAGCTGGATAACAGTTCCCGTGAAAAAGATTTGGACTGCAAACTCAATATGAGTCAACCATGTGGTATGGGAGCCAATAAAGCTTCTTTCTCACAGGATGCATTAAAAAGTCGCAGAGTGTGAAGAATGGGGAAGGTGATAGGTCCACTGTCCTCAGGTCCACTGTCCCTGGTCAGGTCAGGTCTAAAAAATTGTTCATGTAGATATGGTTCCAGCCACCCCATTGTATGAAAGACATAGAAAAACTATTCCATGTCCAGAAAAGGGGACTCACCATGTGAATCACTCAAAGTCTAGTGAATCACAAAATAGGCAGTTATAGCTCACCTAAGGTATTTGCCAGTGTCACAGAGACTATTTGGTGCAAAGCCAGCACAGGAAAAGTATTGTCTATGTGGCAAAGTTCTCTGAATGCTCCTACTCACAGAGGAAATTATGTTAATGGTGTCAAACCTCAGTAGATAGCAAAATCTACTCAATTAAATCCATAGTTATTCAAAAGAAATTGGTCTAACCATCTACCTCAGTAAACAAAAGTACATTTAAAAAAGAAAGTATAACACCCAGTTGCCCACATCGAACCGGCAAGTAAGTGAGTTAATCTATCAGGATAAGTGTTTTGGACAGCTCTACCAAATGACAACGAACCAGGCCCAGAACTGCAGAGAGGGAGGAGATTTCATTTAGGAAACTGTGTGTCATTTTTAATGATTCCCCCCCCAACCCCCTTTTAATACCAATATTCTCCTGGTAATTCTGCTTAGCTGTGATTCATGCAAAGACTATTATCTCAGAAAAATGGAATTACCCAAAGAATACTGGAAATAACCACGGTGAGTATAAACTAGCTGTAGCATAATACCAAAGATCATTTAAGTGCTGACTATGTGCAAAGTTTTGTACTTTTGTTGTTTAGTTATGTTTGACTCTTCATGACTCCATATGGTGTTTTCTTGGCAAAAGTAATGGATTGGTTTGCCTTCTTCAGTGAAGTAAGGTAAACAGAGGTAAAGTGAATTGCCCAGGGTCACACAGCTACTAAGTGTTTCAGGTCAGAGTTGAATTCAGATCTTCCTGACTCCAGGCCTAGCACTCTATCTGAATGAGCCATCTACCTACCAAAAACTTTGTGCTAAACTATGGAAATACAAATTGTATGGCATGACAGTCCCAGATCTCTAAAAGCTCGCATTCTCATGAGAGACAGAGACAGACAGACAGACAGAGACAGACAAAGACTGAGACAGACAGAGACAGACAAAGACTGAGACAGACAGAGACAGAGAATGAGAATACATAGAGAATGTTTCAGCTACAAGGCAAATGGAAATATGGAAAGGCTCAGTGATCCTTTGGGTGTAGAAGTAAAGGACTGCTTAAGTATCATTACATTGATAAAACCATGTCTTCTGATACTGAACTCTTTGACAGTGCTGATGGCTTTGGTAGCTAAAACTTTCTTTTTCTGGTTTTCAGTAGCCGTGTCTGTTGAGGAATTTCGGGATATAACACCTGCATTAGGTATTTGCCAGCTCACAAGAGTTATATGTGGCTACAGAGGCTAGAAGTAGGACTGATATTCTTGGGGCATTGACCTGTGAATATTACCAGAAGAAGTGGATGGCATCAGGTCATTGGTATCTTGGCATCTATCATGTTAGCTGGATCCTTTATGGAGGATTTATGGAATTATATGGTCACAAAGTCCACCACAAAGTCCTACTCTGATGTTTCATGGTGGCATGGAAGTGACTTTGAGTCCTCTTTATAGGCTTATGCCAGGAGGGCAAAGCTCTGGTATAAGCCATATAAGAATGACTCTGATTATGATGCCAACACCAGACTCTGCCTGTTTCTTGAGGGTCAGCCTAGATAAACATGAAAGAATGGCCACTGATAGACTAGAGAGTTTGTGATATATTCTTTGGCAATGGCAACCAATGAAGTAAAGGAAAATACAGAATTTCCCACAGTCCTATGCCATGTAATTCTACTTCTATAGTATTGCTACCTATTCTGGAGAATCGGTAGCATAGGGTACTAAGAACCACAGTCTTATATAAACTACTACTATAAACATTAACTAATGTAAAGGATGAAATCCTGGCCCAATGGCCAACAAGTGGGCACATTACTAGGGAAACTGAATTGTTTTCATCTTGACATTCTCACAATAATAAAGAAGATTTAAGGCAGTGGATGGATGGATCACAACATCTCAATAAAAATCAATAAAAGCATTGGCAAATTTAGCTTTATCATGTGTTCAAAGGCAACAAGAAACACCATTTGTGATGCATTTGGTTATCTTATATTGCAGTGCTCATGATAAATATTTACAAAAAGACCACCATGAAAATAATTGTAGTTTATAAAATAAACCTTACTCTTAAGGAGTATGACATGGTGAGGATTTGGGGGAGAAAAAAAGAAACTGATTTTATTTTAATAGACAGGAAATGACCTGTTACTGATGTGAGTCATTCTTGAATAAGCTGTCTGTAGTTAGACCACTAACTTTTTCAAGATCAACTTTAATGCAAGGCTATGAGAAAGAATAAAAATGAGGACATGCATGCAGCTAAAAAAAATTCCAACTTGATCTGTTTTTTAAAAAAGATATTGATACTGAAACTTCAGAAATAAATCAAGGAAAGGACATTGATACTGACTAAGGTAATTTCGTTAAAAAAGTATATTCAGTGAAAATATATTTGCATAAAAAGAAACCCCCAAATATCTAAAATCTGCCTAAGTTAGCAAACACTCAAGTGCCATGTGGAAAGATATGGCAGCCAAGGGAAACATCAGTTTATAATATAAAGTCATTCCATACTTAGGAAAGGATGGTGATCCCAGCAAATATGGTAATGTGGAAGTTTCTGGCCAAGTCCAGTTCCCCACAAAAATACCTCAGGAGCAATGGGAAACAGTGTTGAATGAAACCAAGGACTGACAAAAAGAATTGATTGAGAAACACCAATAAGGTCATCCACATCATTGGAAAAAACCCCACCCCTTCCAAATCCACAACAACAAATGATGACTCTCTAAGTTACAAACCAGAGTCAATTTTGAGGAAGCCCTGATCCTCAATTCTGTATCTCCATCTAGAACTAGGAGAGTAGAAAGGAAAGAGAGACCTGGAGTCCAGCCTCAGAGTCACCTTTGAGGGGATCTCCCTTCCTAGTTCTTTCCCCTTATTTAGGACTGCAAGAAGTAGGAAAATTGCTCAACATCCCCCACAACCTACACACCAGTCCCCTAGTCCAGGAATATAGGCAGGGGGCAAGGACTAGATATGGCTAACTTCTGGAAGGAGTCTAAGAAGCTCAAAATCTTGGTCTAAGAGGACAAAGAGGGGGACAATACTGAGAATGGCCACTCCTAGGATGTGATCTCAGACACCTGTGGGAGACAGCAACTCCATTCTGGGACTCTGGGAAGGTGGGGGGATGGGTTTTCAGGCATTTTTCAGTTGTGTCTAAATCTTCATGACCCCAGCTGGAGGTTTCTTAGCAAAGTTACTGGAGTGGTTTGCTATTTCCTTCTTCAACTTGTTTTACAGATGGGTAACTGAGGCAAATAGCATTAAATGACTTGCCCAGGGTCACACAGTAAGTGTCTGAGGCTGGATTTGAACTCAAGAAGATGAGTCTTCCAAACTCCAAGCCTGGGCATCCACTGTGCCTCCTAGCTGCCTGAGGGATGGGTAACCACATCAAAAACTACTACAAGGAGCAGGCCCTGATCTAGACTCACCATCACAGTTTAAGATTGCAATGAGAGAGGAACTTAGTAAATACTATGGCTAATAAATCCCAGTCCACTTTTCCCACCTAGGACCACAAGATGGGGAAGGGCACAGTGGTTTAGTTGCTCCCTTCAGGACTATGATCTCTGCCTCAGTGCTAGAGGAGATAGAGCCAAGAGGCTATTATCAGTCAAGCTTGTGGCTGGTTTGGTCTACTCAAGACCAAGAACATCCATTCTCACTGCCTATCCTACACTGAAGCTCTAGCAACCCAAATCCAAGTTAAGTTAGAAAGAAACAGTAAAGAATGTGAACTGTTGCTAGTGATCTTTAGTGGAGAGATTAAAGACATGAGCAAACAGAAGAAAATTCTTAAAACAATGAAGAAGTGCTATGAAAATTAGGAAAATCCCAAGATAAAGTTTAAGAAGAAAATACTTTCTCAATAATTAGAAGTAGGACTCCAGAAAAAGAATGGAATGGTTACAAGGATTCTAAGAGTAGAAGGAAGACCTACTATATCAAAGGAATAGTTGAAATAAGAGATGAAAAATTAAAGCTCTTGAGAAAAACTTAGAAAGAGAATAAACTTCTTAGATTAGAAGCAGGAGAAATCTAACAAGTAGTGAACTTTAAAAGGAAGGAAAATTTGTACATCCCATCAGCATTGGTATCAGCATACTCAGAACAGCAGTATCTGATGTCAACAACCGCATCAAAAATAGAATCTAAAGCTCATTATCTAGAGAAACTCCAAACTTAATCCACCCAGAAATGTGACTGATCAAGTCTATTCATTCACCTTTAAAAAAAAAAAACTCTGATAGTAGCTTAGAGTAAAGAAATCACACATTGAGGCATCACAGTAAGTATGACAGAAGATTATGTAAAAAATATGAGAAAGGAAAGGAAAGGTAAGTTTGGAACACAATATAGGAAAAGGAAAAAAAAAGCCTAGAACCAAGATTAGTTTACCTAGCAAAGTTCAGCATAATCTCAAAGGAATCTGAGCACTTTTGTTGGGTAAACAGAGGTGGATAGAATGAATCTGTACTTGGCTCTGGATTTCTTTTTTATCAGAGACTTGGATAAAAGTATAGGTAGCATGTTCATCATATCCGCAGGTGACACAAAGTTAGAAGAGTCAGTGAACACAGGATGACAAAGTCAGGATATAAGAAAGATCTTGACAAGTTAGAGCCCTTGACTGAATCTAATAATATGAAATTCAATAGGGATCAACATAAAGTCTTACACTTGGACAAGAAAAAAATTAACTTCACAAATGTAGCATAGAAGAGGAGTGATTAGGAAACAGTCTGATGAAAAAGATCCAGGGATTTCAAAGGATTGAAAGCTCTTCACACATTAGCTATATGGTATGGTAGCATAAAAAATTAATGTAATTTTGGGCTTTATTAAAGGATGTACAGCTTCCAAGAATAAGGAGATACCAGTCTCTCTGGTTGAACCAAGAGATGAAAGTGCTTACTATGTGCCAGGCACTCTGCTAAATGCTGGATGTTGCTAAGAGAGAGAGAGAATTCAAAGAAGAGCAGCCAAGAATGTTGAAGAGCCTTGAGTCAATGGCATGAGTACCAATGGGGATGTTTAGTCTAGAAAAGCAAAAATTCAAAAGGGAAATGATAGCACTTGTCAAGTATTTGAATAGCTTACCAGGTGTCTCCAAAGAGCAGAAGTAGGAATGATGGTAGAAATTGTAAAGAAATTGTAAAAAATAAGTTTAGGCTGTTTGACACTTTGATCAATGACTTGGATAAAGGCATAGACAATATGTTTGTAAAATGTGCAGATGACAGGAAGCTAGGAAAGATCACTAACAGTCAGGACAACAGAGTCAGATTCCAAAGGATCTTCACCAGAATGATATCCTCAATACAAGAAAATGAAATTTAATGAGAAAGAATTTAAAGTTTCTACATTTGAGTTTTAAAAATCAACTTTACAAGGATAAAAGAGGAAGATATCCCTAAGAAAATAGTTTTTGGAGAAAGATCTAGGGATTTGGGTAGGATACAAATTCAGCATAAGTCAAGAATGCCACATAACATTGATGAGATTTTAAGTGGAGAGTCTCATAATTAGTATAACTGACAAGATGGTTTAGTTCCTCTCTGAGTTATAGAATCAATCAAAACTTCAGGCCCAGTGTTAACAAGTCTTTAATATGGGAAGAGTGAAGTGCTTTGAGCTACTGGAAAAAATTACATAAGGGCATGGGAGATGTATTAATAAGACTGGCATGGGGGGGAGGCAGAGCCAAGATGATTTAGTAGAAAGACCACATACACTAGTTCTTCACCCACAGTCCATAAAATACCTGTAAAGAAAGACTCTCAACAAATTCTAGAGCAGCAGAAGCCACAGAACAATGGAGTGGAGGAGATTTCTAACCCAGGGTGACTTGAAAGGCCAAGAAGAAAGGCCTGTCATACCCAACACGTAGTGGAACCCAGCCCAGGTATGGCTGTGTGGCACTGGGAAGAGCAGGACCAAGCAGACTTCGGGGACAGAATCCACAGAAGCAGCGCAGATCCCTCAACCCACAGGTGCCAAAGTCAATGAGAAAGTTTTTTTCAACTGGCCAAGAGCAGGGTATCCCCATAGCTTCAGCTTCAGGTAGAGGCAGCAGAGGCAACAGAAGGCAGGGCTCTCAAGGCAGGCAGCAGCCTACATCCATTGTTGAAGGACTCACCTTCAAGCCCCTGGGGGAATTGAGCAGCTGATCTGAATCTCAGCCCCCAGTGCTGGCTTGGTGGAAATGGAGGCCAGGTTGTGGAGAGGAAACTCTACTACTCACAGATTCTGGGCATAAAAATTTATGGTTGCTCCCAGACCAGTGTACAGGCTTGATTGTGCCACCTTGGAGGAATTGAGATCTAACACATCCCCAAAGTATACCCTACTCTTGACAAAGGACCCAAAGGTCAAGTAACTGATTGGGAAAATGCCCCAAAGAGGGAGAAAAAAATAAGACTACAGAAGGTTAATTTCTTGATGAACAGATATCTTCTGCCATCCTTTCAGATGAGGAAGAGCAATGCTTACCATCAGAGAAAGACATAAAATCAAGATTTCTGTATCCTAAACATTCAAAATAAATAAGCTCAAAAAGGATTTTGAAAATCAAGTTAGACAGGTGGAAGAAAAATTGGGAAGAGAAATGAGAGAGACACAAGAAAATCATGAAAAGTGAGTCAACAACTTACTAAAGGAGACCCAAAAAAATGCTGAAGAAAATAACACCTTTAAAAATTGGCTAACTCAATAGACAAAAGAGGTTCAAAAAGCCAATGAGGAGAAGAAGGCTTTAAAAAGAAAAATTAGCCAAATGGAAAAGGAGGTTCAAAAGCTCACTGAAGAAAATAGTTCTCTCAAAATTAGAATGGAACAGATGGAGGCTAATGACTTTTTGAGAAACCAAGAAATCACAAAACAAAACCAAAAGAATGAAAAAATGGAAGATAATGTGAAATATTTCATTGGAAAAACAACTGACCTGGAGAATAGATCCAGGAGAGACAATTTAAAAATTATAGGACTACCTAAAAGTCATGATC
>CM053770.1:54090199-54107970 GCA_028658325.1 Potorous gilbertii
TTAAAGGGCATACTCAGGATTGAAGATCCAAAACATGTTTTGGACAAGAGTATCATTTTTAAAATGAATACATACCCTTCCTCTATGACTATTTAGAAGGACAACATGAATTTTGATGGATAAATTCTGATGTTTCTTTTGAAGTCATTATTTTATATAGTTTTACATGCCCTTTTGAGCTTAAGCATTGACAGTCATGGACATCTTCTACGGGGCTAATAGTGGTATCTAGCTATGAAGATAGGCTGCCTTACTCTAGGCTCCTACAGATTCTTATCATGACATTTTGTATGAATTATGGCCTGGCAGGTTTTGGGGGAACAAGATGTCAACTACAGGTTAGTGTCAGATACATTTATAAATAGGTTGCACAGAGCCATAACTTAACTGGTTCCTTTTCTGAAGTTCAAGCATGTTAACAGAAATTACAGGTAATCTTCTGGTAAATATAAGTACTATTTTTATATAAGTTGAAATTTTTTTATAAATGCCTGTTTGATAGTCTGTGATTAATATATTTTGCTTGTTCGACAGCTTTCCTGCCTGGATTTCTACATGGTGCACATTAAATCTGCTTTAAGTTTGTCAATCTATAATTTAAACTATTTTTTATATGTGTTCCTGTCATTGCTTCAAAGATATAGCTATAAGTATATAGTGACAGAATATTAGCTGTTCTTCAAAGGTTTCTTAGGAAGTTGAGACTACCCTAGATAGATCTCCTGGTGCATTAAGTATGCTTCATGAAATAGATTAAATAGAGCTGAAACAATTATAGCAACCTGGCTTCACTCCATTAGTAATGGAAAATGAATCAAATAAGATGCCATCAACATTAATTGAAACATAATTAAAGTTGGTAGTAAAGTTATTTTAGACATGCCAGTCTATGGAATCAGAGTGATGATTAAATTTGGTAGTTAGGCTGATAAAGTCTAGGAGTTGTGATGCCATTACCTGCAGCCCTCTTTGTATCCGACATACGCCATTAAAATAGATTCAAACTCTACCTTCTTATCATTTGAATAACCTCAGTGATGACCATAGCAAGGTATTGATGTCAACTAGAAAGCAGTTTGAAGATTCTTGGAAAAGAATTCTTTTATTTTGATGGAAAGAATGAAGATACATTGGTCACGGCCCAAGTTTTTCACTTTTCTTTTAGTAAATTAGAAAAGGGGATTATGTAATTTGAATAACAGTAATGTTGAAAGGCTACAGAATTGGTTTCTCATATGAAATATTTCATGATAATATTTCAATATTATTAAGTTTTTATATCTTCTATGGTTTGAGTTAAAGGAGATTAAATTTTTATGGCCTGTTGGGGTCTAGTGTCAGAAGACTTGAGTTCAAATCCAGCCTCAGAAACTTACTAGCTGTGTGACCCTGGGTAAGTAAGTTACTTAACCTCTGTTTGCCTCAGTTTCCTCATTTGTAAAATGGAGCTAACAATAGCACCTACTCCCAGGGTTGTGAAGAGCAAATGAAGTAATACTTTTCAAGCACTTAGCACAGTGCTTGGTATACAGTAAATGCCATATCAATGTGGACTATTGTCATTGCTATTACTTTTATTTAGATATAGGACTGCTTCAAGACTGCTACATTTTATAAATGATATAGTATAATCTTGGCCTGAAAAAATGGTGCATGGGAACCAATACATGTCTTCAATTTTAAAAAGTGAATGAAAAGACAAGGCAGATCACTTAGATTTCAATAGATGGAAAAAGGGATTTTCTTTTACCAATACACTAAAAATGTAGAATGCGTAACCCATAGATCTTGGGATTCTCCTTACCTGGAGACCTTTAAAAACATACTGAATTACCTAGGCCAATTTATAAGCAGTCCTCTATCTCTCTCAGACAAACTGCATAAATCCATTAAAGGCATTTGGCTAAGTGCGTAATAATATAGTCAGACAATTCAGGGGTGTATTCCATTTTTTAATATGCATGTATATTATTAACCTTGGTTAGAAATTCTATAGTGCATCACAGTAAGAAGATTCGTCCCCTAAATAAAACTTTCTAGCAACAAGAGAAAAATCTTTAGGTTTCAAGGGCAGTCATGTTTCTTTGGCACTGATTTATACAACAATGTATGACGGGCTATTCTTTCACTAACTTAGCTAATGACCAGGTGGGAAAGTCAGACCTGAGGCACAGCCTGTAGCACTTAGTACTCCAGACAATCATTAACATACATTATAAGGAAAGACTGTCCCAGAGAGGTATATTTCTACTTATATAGTAATCTGAGTATTAAAAATAGAATGTTTTCACAAGTCTTGGCTTATAAACTAGGAATTTTTCCTAGTTACTTCCAGCATATCTAATTTTTGAATTTTAAAAAATCCCTTATTAATCCACTATATTACTAAAAGAAACACTTTTACTTTTTTTATTCTAAATGTTTTCAGTTCAATTTAACAAAGAGTTGTTGAGCATCTGCTATGTGTAAGGCATTGTGATAAGTGCCATAGATTGAAAAATAGATAAAACTAGGTGCCTACATTTAAAGGGGCTTATTGCTCAGTGAGCTTTGCAGGAATTGCTTGCCTCTTTGAAAATTCCATCAGTTTTTTTTATCCTCCCTGAGATGACCAGAAGGGTGAAATAAAATAGACTAAGACTATATAGGACACGTTCCCTGCCTTCATAAAACTTCTATTCAGTTCAGAGACATGACACAGACAAAAAATAACTGTGAGACAAAATAATATTTATTAAGTGCGTAAGACAAGAAGATTACAAGCAAAGTTCTATGAAAAATTATGGGGTGATATGTCATGGAAGAGGTGATATTTGGGTTGACAGGAAAGGAGAAAGGCATTCTAGGGAACAGCTTGAGCAAAGGCTATGAAGTGCAGGGTATGCATTGGTGACAGTGGATAGACAGTACAGGGTACATACAGAGAGACCAGATAAACTTGGAAAAAATAAGCTTGTCAAAGGCCCTGAATGTCATCTTAAGGAGTCTGAATTTTACTTAATCAGAAATGGGAAATGATTAAAGGGTTTCTGATCAGGAAGATTAATCTGCCAAAAGTATGAAGATGGAATGGTGGGGAATCCAGGAAGAGCTCTACTACTATATGACTATATTAGCTTGTTGTCAGTGAGAATTGGGAGATCAGATATAAAATATATTGTAGAGGAAGCATCATGAGGACTCTTTAATCAACTGGATGTGGATGGGGAGAAGTTAATAGTGAGGTCAGAGGAAACAGCTTTTAAGGGGGAAAAGAAGCAACTCTGAGCTTATGGCACCCAGGGGTCATCTAGTTGGAAATGTCCTCCTATAGGCAACTGTTGATGTAGCCCTGAAGCTTGGAAAAGATGCAGAGCTGGAGATTTCAAGGCAGTGAATGATAGCTTAAACCATGGAATCAATAAGATTGCAATAGGGAGAAATTAGAGAGAAAAGAGAAGATAGAAATTTGGGGATCAGGAAGAGGAAGAAAGTAGTGTTTTAGTACGTAGATCCAACTCACAGAATCAAATGTTTGGAAGGGATCTAAAAAAAATTCATCTAATCCAATTCATATCTGAAAAGGAATCCGCTCAACAATATCACTGATAAGTAGGCTTCAGCTTCCATGTGAAGACCTCTAGTGAGGTCTTTCCATGGTCCTCCATTCCTCTTGTGGACAGATCTAATTGTTGTTTCCTTCTTTACATCTTTACCTTTAAAAAAACAGTAAAAAGTCCTCTTTTTTAAAAAACATTTTCTACCAGCCTTTTACAACATAGAATCCTTTCAACAAATAAACACAGTTAACATAAAACCAAACACATTAGCCATATACGACACTATAGACTTCAAGAGGAGGGAAATAAATTTCATCATCAGACCTCTGGAGTCATCTGAAAACTGTATTGATATGAATCTCCAGTGCCTTTTAGTGTTGTTTTCCTTTACGGTGTGTATATGGAAATACTTAGATTCATATAACATATAATAGTTATATTTAATATTTATATTCATTAATATGAATATTTCTATACACACATCTTTTGGTTCTACCTACATTGCTCTGTAGCAATTCACTCAAGTCTTTCCATATTTTTTTCTGAATTCATCATGCTTGCCATTTCTTACAGCATTCATATACCAGTTTATTAAGCTATGTTCCAATGTATGAGCACCCACTTGCTACCACAAAAATATTAATATTTTGGTATATATGGATCATTCTTTGACCTCTTTGAGTTGTATTCATCACTTCATCTCCATGTCACTCTTTCAGATTCTGGAAGGCACTTTTCATGTTCTTCTCCCAGTTCCTTCAAGTTTTCTCTTCAGGATATAAACATCTCTAGTTCCTTCACCAATCCTCACATAGGGGGCAGGTCCTCCAGTTGTCTCAACATCCTTATTGCCCTCTTCTGGTCATGTTCCAGGCCTATTTTTTTCCAAAGAGTAACAACTAAACAATAGTACTCTTCTGGATTATTTGCCTTACCTATTTCATAGCATTCTTTTAAGGTTGAAATAACAGATGTATAAGCATTCTAAAAAATATGAAGTACTATGTAAACGTAAGACATTTTTATTAGACACTTTCTAGTTTGGGCAAGCATATAAACTTTTAGGGTTGAAAGTTAGAAGCTGATAAATGTGGTTCCAACTTGAGTCAATGTTTGTTGGAATATTATTTCGGTTCTGTTCTGGCATGGTGATAGTTCATTAGAAATCATAGAAAGGCTTGGTATCCATGAATAAAGGGGTAGGTCACAAGTCTATCCTATCAATTTCTCTGTATAAGCAGATGTGCTTACCAGACTATTTGTGGTAACATTATCTCTGTTCTTCAACATATAAATCATTGTTTATTGCACTATCATTAGTGAAATGTAAAGATGTAAATATGTTATGGCTGGAACTGTACATATGTTCAATTACTTTATTTGAAAACTGTATTAACAAAACAAAGTAAGGTAAGTTAAAGGAACAGGTGTTAGGGTTCTATTTAATGAAAGACAACACAGCTTTTGTTTTCATAGCAATGTACAAAAAAACTCTAAAATGTTCCTTATAAAAAATAATTTATGCCAAGACATATTATTAATGAAATAGCGAATATTGAGTAGTTTATGATTAGTCATTTATTGAATACTTACTATATGAGTAAACATGCTTAGCTCTTCTCAGACACTCTTAAATGCTGAAGTGCATTTTTCTTGGAAGTTATTATAGAAAAACATATTGTGACTTTTTAGTCTCCTAATTGTCTCACTCAAAAATATTGAGGCCAGGTAAATAGTTTTATTTTGTTTCTAAGTCAAGTTAGTAATGTTAAATAGCACATTTTGATCAATACATTTGATCTCATGTTTTATTTTATCTTGGTGTGATGGTCTGTGTAGTTTTAATTTTCTGGGGGGGAAAGTGAGTTTTTTTCTTTCTTGAGAGCATATACTATCTGTTCATTGGCCCACAGAGAAGCATAATCCAGGGAATCCTTCAAGTCTCATAATGATTCCCTTTGTGAGAAAGTTCTTGGTTTGATAAGCTTTACAGATATTCTTTTTCCTTTTATGTCTTTCAAGGAAACCTCTATATTTAGACAATTTCTTTCTTATCTCCACTGTCTCTCTCCCACCTCCTCATCCCTGACCGAAAAAAAAAATCCTTGTAACAAACTGCATAGTCAAGCAAAACAAATATCCACTTTGTCCATCTCCAAAAACAAATGTCTTAGTCTGCAAGGTAACTCTATCACCATTCTCTCTGGAGGTTGGGAACATTGGTCATCTGGAATCATAGTGAGTTCGTAAGTTCTTCAAAGTTATCTTTAATATGCTATTTAACAAGAGTATGAGTAGCTCTGATTCTTTCCCTTCATCCGCATCAGTTCATGTAAGTCATCCCTGGTTTTTCTGAAATTTCTCATTTCATCATGAGTAATTTGGAATAGATTTCATATGGACGTACATAACTTAGTCTTCCTTTGAGAAGTGTCTTTGCATGTACTTTGACCATCAATTACAAAATGGCTCTTATTCTTGTAAATTTGAATCAAGTCCCAGAGAAACTTGATGCAAAGATTTTTTTCCATCTTCACTATTTCTTTTCTAGTACTAGCTGCATTGGTTTTGTTTGTGTACAAACTTTTTAATTTTGAGTAATTAAAATGATAAGCTTAAATTCTTTGGTCCTCTCTATCCCTCATTTAATCATTTACTCATCAAAATGATGTCGTACTGACAAAAACAGAGGTTGATCCAATTACTGGAACAGATTAGTTATAGAACATTCTGAAGTAAATGGACCATAGTAGCCCATCATTTGAGAAATACAAAAACCTCAGCTCCTAGGGTCATCATTTGACTCATTCTTTGACAAAAACTGCTGGAAAAATTGGAAAGCAGTTTGGCAGAAATTAGGTTTAGATCAATACCTCATGCTATCTACCAAGATAAACTCCAAATGGAGACATTATTTAGATTAAAAGGTCATATCATAAATAAATTAGAAGAGCAAGAAAAATTATCTTTCAGATTTATGGATAAAGAACTATAGGATCTTGACTTATTCTGCTTTAAATTCTCTATAGGTGCCTATATCAGAATCAATTCTCTTTTTTCTCTTAAAACATTCCCTCATCTTGTAAATTAACTATCATATTGTCATATAGTTTGAGAAAGTTGACTTTGTTCTCTGTGATTTTCCCATTTTTTCCAAAAAGGTAGATTTTTTTCAAAAATATAATTCTTAGCTTTTCATGAGAGATCTTATTTGAGGAATAATTTCTAGTTTAATTTTATTTTTTGAAGGACAGCTTGGTGCTTTGAGGATAAAGCAAAGGAGGACAATAGATTGTAATTATTACCTAAATCTGGCTCATGTTTTTGTTACTGTTTAGTTGTTCAGGCACGTCTGACTCTTTGTGACCCTGTTTGGGGTTTTCTTGGCCACAGATACTGGAGTGATTTGCGATTTCTTTCCTCAGTTCATTTTGCAGATGAAGTACTAAGGCAAATAAAGTTAAGTGACTTGCCCAGGGTCACACAGCTATTATGTGTTTAAAACCAGATTTCAACTTAGGTCTTCCTGACTCCAGGCCTGGCACTCTATCCACTGTACCGCCTAGCTGCCCCAAGCTGCTCATGGTTTACTCAACAGTATTTTTCCCCCTTACCATCTTGGATTCGGGACAATTATTAAATCTAGTATTGACTTCTCATTCTGGCTGGCATCTTTCCTGGTATGAGGGAATATGTTACTTCAAGGTAGTTCTTAACATATATCTCTAGGATAAATACTTTGTTTACATTCTATTTAGATGCACCTCAAACCCTTTACTATTCTTTAAGTTGATTTCCTACCTTTCTGTTTAGGTCACTAAGGAATCATTTCATCTAATTTTTGTACTGGCAACTTCACTTGGGCCATAAGCAAATTTTATGGCTGTATAATAGTCTCTATTTAAGTATTTATTACATAGTAATATCAGAATAGGCCATGTACAAGAATAATATGGGAAAAGAAGGTATGATGGATTGCAATCGGAATGCTGTAAGGAGCTACCACCTCAAATAAGGACATGTATATATTGAAATATTAAGCAATTGCATTTATCAAATAATATTCCACAATTAGATGTAATCACAATGTATGTTTTTAGGTTTGTAAAGTTCAGTCTTCACAACAATACTGTGAGGTATATAGTGTAAATCTTATCATTCCCATTTTACAGATGAGGACACTAGGGGCTCAGAGATGTTGAGATTATGAAGGAACTTACTAAGGGTCAGACAGCTACAAAAGAGCAGGATGATTCTGAACACATGTCCCTCCAAACCCTGAGACCTTGGCTCTTTGGAGGACAGGCTGCTTCTGTTCTTTCTCCATCTGCCACCCTTACTTTCTACTGGCAGCTCATACTCAACATGTACATAACATACTTGTCACCTTTCCCTTCTCTTAACTTCCCAGTTTCTATCCATGATGCATCATCCATCCCACCCACAGTGTCCAGGCTCAAATCCTTGGCATCATCTTTGCTTTTCCTTTTCCCTACTCTTCCACATCCTTTCAGTTACCACATATAACTTGGCACTCCCTGTTGCATCTGTGCCCTCTGTTCACTTCCACGCAGCCTTCCACCACCTTTTGTCTCCAGCAGGCTCCTGACTTCTCATGCCTCCAGTATTTCACCCTCACAGACCGTCCTTCAACAGAGTTGCCAAATTATCTGGACTGCTCAAAAACCTTCAGTGGCTCTCTATTATCTATAGGATAAAATATTAATCTATTTTTTTCTTAACGTGATTATCAGTATTAGGGAAATCTTGGCGAGGAAACTCCTTCTATCACTGCAGATCACTACTTGCTCTCCAATAGGTGGCCTTAGTTGTCGAGTGGCACTGAGAGGTTATGTCTTAATGGTGCCAATGCATCAGAAGCAAGATTTGAACCCAAGCACCAAAAGCAAGTTCTTTATTGTGCTGTCTTCCCAGCAGCATGTACCCTCCCACTGTGCTTCCGACTCCCTTACCCCCCCCAAAAAACTTAGCTCCAGCCTACATTTCCACCTTCAGCTCACTCTATTTTCCTTCAAACATTATACCTTCCTAACAAACTGGAGATTGTTCACTCATCTCATACTATACCTTTTCACTGCTATGCATTTGTGTAAACCACTCCCTTATATCTGGAATGCTCTCCTGACACATCCTCTAGTGAAGGCCTTTTCCTTCAAGGGCCTCTTATATGAAGCCTTCCTTGATTCTCTGAAGTTAAAAGTGACTACTTCTTTTTATATGCCTTATAGAACTTTGTCTAGAGCTATTCTTGCTTACCTGTGGCATATTTTGTACTAATGTAGTTTATTTGTATGTATACACATACATCTTTTTCTCTAGAAGAATCTGGTCTAAATACAGTGTATTGCATAATGTTTATTAAATTTGAATTTAAACACAATGGTGTAATTTAAGTTCACTGCGTTTCCTAATGTTTGATATTTAAGCAAAACTAGTATATATGTGTGTGTAGCTCTTTTGCTGTTTTTCCCTAAAATCAAAACATAGGATATGATTTGCTTATTGTAAAGAAGTTTTCTTTAAAAAGTCTTCTCTTTTTCATGGGAATAATTCCCTGGTCAGGAAAAAAATGAACTGTAAGGTGAACTATATTGGCCACTAACTCATTTTACCCTTACCTTCAATACCACCTTTCCCCAAAGCATCTTCTGAATTCTTATTTCCTATTTGGTAACATGATGTTCTCTACTGTTATGCTACCAATGTGATACATGTTACAAGACTTTACTAATAACTCATATAAAGGAAAAATGCAGGACATGAATGGATTTTTTTTCATTTGAATTTGGGAGAAAATCATTAGGGTGTGATTTTTAAGATGGTAGATTATCTAGATTCCTTATCCTTACTTATTCCTTTCTTCTTATTAATTGCCTTTTAACACCTCAAGATAAGTATTCATTTTTTAAAAAGATTAATGTTTTGCCTTATAACCAAAGAACTTCAGTAGATTGTTGAAAATAATGCCTATAGAACTATAACTTCACTTTTAAAAAAAAGAAAAAGAAAAATTAATTTAGGTAATTTTTTCCTTCATTTACTATGCCTTTAATGTTTTAGGGAAAAATCAAGGAAAGATTTTTTTTTAAAAAAAAGACTTGATAATCTCAAGACTAATCATATATTTCTCACTTTGCAGCTGTTGCCATCTTTTTAGTGTGTGTGTATATATATATATGTATATATAATATGCATACATTCATATGTGTGTAGGGGGGGGCATTGAGAAGGGGAAGAAGGAGAAAGGGAAGCAGCTAGGTGGTACAACATATAGACTACTGGGCCCAGAGTCAGGAAGTAAGTTCCAATGAGGCCTAGACAGTTTGCCTCAGTTTCCTTATCTGTTTTAAAAGGAGCTGGAGAAGGAAATGGCAAACCACTCCAGTATCTTTGCCAAAAAAGTCACAAACAGGTCAGGAAGAGTTGGATAAGACTGATTGACAACAAATGTGTGTGTATATAAATTTCAATAAAATTGTATATGTGTGTGTATACACATACACATATACAGTGCTTTAGAAATATTACCTCATTGTATCTTTACAACAACCCTTGGAGGTAGGTGCCATTATGTTCCTTTTAAGATGAGGAAACTGAAACAGGCAGACATTAAGTGACTTGCCCAGAGTCAAAGAGCTAGTAAGTGTTTGGAGCTGAATTTGAACTCAGGTCTGCCTAGCTCCAATCCAATACTCTATCCACTGTGTCACTTACCTTGTTGAATGTTAGTTTTCAAAAGTGCCATATGTGGAATGATATACACTGGGGTATATGAATATGTAATGGATAAAGCTATATGGAATGGATGTAATTTTATGAAATGGATAAATAGAATATATGGCTATTTGGAATATTAGAAATCCTCTTTGCTACAGCTAAAATATGTAGATGCATAAAGATTAATAAAATCCTACATAACAGAGATTATCTATTCATAGCTTAGATTATTTAAAATACTGTTTCAAGGTAAAATCAAATTATTTAATGGCATATGACATCATACAATGTAAGGCAGAAATAAATTAATCATGTAACATTTTAGAAATTTTTATAATCCATAGCAATAACTGTTCCAGAAGGAAAAAAAGTGGACAATTTTGTCATCATGACTAACTGATACAGGGCTTACTATGTGCTTCACACTGTACTAAGCACTTTACAATTATCATTTAATTTGACCTTCCCAACAACTATTCTCTTTTTACAGATGCAGAAACTGAGACAAACAGAGGTTAGGGGATATGCCCAGGGTTTTACAGCTAGTAAATGTAAGAGGTAGGTTTGAACTCAGGTCTTTGTGACTCCATATCCAGTGCTCTATCCTCCTAGCTGCCTGAAACAAAGTCAAATGTTGATAAAGTATTTCAATCTACAAATATTTAAGTGTTTATGTGACAGACACTGTACAAAAAAAAAATCACTATACAAGTATAAAGAAACAATCCCTACTCACATAGTGCTTACATTCCAATGACATAATTACATTATTTTATAAGCAGGTTTAAAAGAGCATAATTTAAAGGAAATCTTTACTGGATAACAAACTTCCTATGTATGTTTGGAACATAAATCCAACTGAACTACTGAACTGAACAATTACTTGGAGAGAGTTAGCTACAACATTCCTGCTCCTTTTGCCTGGTCTCTGCTATTATAACCAACTCTATTAGAAGATAGACAAGAGAAAGGAAAGGAGAGAGACTTCCTTTCAGAATTTAAATAGCAACTTAAATTTCAGATGGTTAGTTTATTAGAAAGGGAAAGTAGAATGCATAATCTAAAAAGTTGATTATACTTTAATTTTTTTAAAAAATTATGCACTTAACACCAAAATAAACATTTGCATTTAAAAAAAACACTTTAAGAATATTTTTCTCTTTCTTTTCATTTTGGTAAATACATTGCTACCTCCCTTTTGCTCCCTCCTATCCCCCAATTTGAAAGAAAGAAAACTCTTGTATCAGATACAGGTAGGAAACAAACCCCTGCCTTTACCCCCACGTTGGCCATGTACAAAAGTCTGTCACATTCTGCACCTTGGATTCCTCCCCTGTCAGAAGGTGAGTGGTGTGCTTCATCATGGTCCTTGGGAATCATAGTAATTGCTTTGATCGGAAAATTATTTCAAATTACTTAAGTTTACAATATTATTGCTTTTGTATAAACTGTTCTCTGTATCAGTTCGTACAGTTGCCCTAGGTTTTACTGTTTCTTACAGCATAACAGTATTCCATCACATACATTCATATATTTTATTTGTTGAGCCTTTTTCCAATTTATGAGCACTCCTTTAGTTTCCAATTCTTTGTGACTACAAAAAGAACTGCTCTATTTTTGTCTTTATGTACTTCGCCTCTCTCTTTGATCCTTTTGGTGAACAGGCCTTGTAGTGATATCACTGGTTCAAAAAGCATGCATTTTAGTTCCTCTGGGAACATAATTCCAAATATCTATAATACAATGCCTGGCACATAGTAGGGGCATAATGTTTACTGAACTGAATTGAATGACTAGTAGAGGTGGGGAACCTGTGCCCCAGAGGCCACCTCTCCAGGCCATAGGTTTCCCACCCCTGGGAGTAATTCAGTTCCCCCAAAGAACCTTTATTTCACCATCACTTTAAGTATATTTCCACATTAGTCATGTTGTAAAAGAATCAGAGCAAAAAGGAAAAACCACAAGAAAAGAAAAAGACAAACTAGCGCGCTTTGCTCTTCACTCAGAGCTGTAGGTCTTTCTCTGGACATGGGCAGCATTGTCCACCATCATAAGCCCATTCATGGCTCAGAAGAGCTAAATCTAGCGAAGTCAATCATTACAAAAAGTTTGCAGGGCTGTGTACGACGTTCCCCTGGCTCCATTCACTCAGTATCAATTCATGGAAATCTTTCCAGGTTTTTCTGAAATCCACCTGTTCTTACAGAACAACAGTATTCCATTACATTCATACACCACAACTTGCTCAGCCATTCCCCAATTGATGGGCATCCCCTCATTTTCCAACTCTTGGCCACCGCAAGAAGAGCTGCTATATTTTTATACATGTGGGTCATTTCCCCTTTTTAAAGAGCTCTTTGGGATTGAGATGTAGTCCTAGTATTTCTGGATAAAAGGGTTGTACGATTTCGTAACCCTTTGGGCAAAGTCCCAAATTGATTTCCAGAATGGTTGGATCAGTTCACAACTCCACCAACAATACATTAGTGTTCCAACTGTCCCACATCTTCTCCAACATTTATCACTTTACTGTTTTGTCATGTTAATCAATCTAATAGGTTGTGGTACCTAATCAATAGTAATTTAGAGCATTTTTTCATATGACTATAGATAGCTTTAATTTCTTCAGCTGAAAACTGTCTGTTCATGTCCTTTGACCATTTATCAATTGGGAATGACTTGAAGTCTAATAAATTCGACTCAATTCTCTATGTATTTTAGAAATAAGGCCTTTATCAGAGACAGTATCTGTAAAAAAATTTTTCCCAGCTTCCTGCTTCCCTTCTAATCTTGGTTGCATTGGCTTTGTTTGTGCAAAAACTTAATTTAATGTAATCAGAATCATTCATTTTGCATTTCATAAAGTTTTCTATCTCTTGTTTGGTCATAAATTCTTCCCTTCTCCATAGATCTGGCAGGTAAACTATTTCTTGCTCTCCTAATCTGCTTATAACTTCACCCTTTATATCTAAATTGCATACCCATTTTGACTGTATATGGTGTAAGATGTTGGTCTACACCTAGTTTCTGCCATACTATTTTCCAGTTTTCCCAGCAGTTTTTGTCAAACAGTGAGTTCTCATCTCAGAAGCTGGAGTCCAAAGATACATTGTTACTGTTTCCCCACAGACCCTTCAACATGTTTTTTATCTGAGGGAGGAGAGGGAGTGTCTTTTTTTTTTTTTTGTCTGATAAGTATGAGCTCAGGCTTGCTTTAATTTGCATTTCTCTATTAGTGATTTGGAACATTTTATTTTCATATGGCTGCTGATTCCTTTGAGAACTGCCTATTCATATAGTTTGATCATTTATCTATTGGGGAATGGTTCCAGTTCTTATACATTTGAATCAGTTCCTTAGAAAGCTTAGACATTAGACCTCTGCCAGAAATAGTTGCTGTAAAGATTACTTTTCCCAGTTAACTACTTCTCTTCTCATTTTAACTGCATTAATCTTCTTCATACAAAAACTTTTAATATTACATAATCAGAATTGTCTGTTTAAATATTTTGGGTTATGGATTCCTCCCTAGCCATAGTTGTGGAGATTCTCTCTTTCCATTCTCTTATTTATGATGTGACTTTTTATATTTAGGCCATTTGTTCATTTGAAATTTTTCTCAGCATATGGTGTCAAATGTTGATCTGAGCCTAGTTTCTTTCCAAAGTCCCAGGAGTTCTTGTTAAATAGTGAGTTCTTGTTACCGTTCAGTCATTTTTCTGCTGTGTCTGACTCTTCATGACCCCATTTGGGGTTTTCTTGGCAAATATACTGGAGTGATTTGCCATTTTCTTCTTCAGCTCCTTTCAGAGATGAGGAAACTGAGGCAAACAGAGTTGTGACTTGCCCAGGATGGCACAGCTAGTAAGTGTGTAAGGCCAGATTTGAACTTAGGTCTTCCTGACTCCAAGTCCCATACTCTCTCCACTGTGCCAAGTAGTTGCCCCCAAAATAGTGAGTCCTTGCTCCATAAATTGTGATCTTTTTGTTTATCCAATACTATGCTATGTTCATTTGCTTCTGTCAGTAGTCCTTTTATATTAGCCTATTTAAAAAAAGAAAAAACAAGTATCAAATAGTTTAGATGAACTTTACATAGTCTGAGATCTGGTATTGCTACTCTTCCTTCCTTTTTATTATTTACCTTGAGATCCTTGAACTTTTGTTCCTCCAGATGAATTATTTTACTATGTCTACAATGTAATCTTTTGTTAGTTTGATTGGTATGGCAATGAGCATGTAATTCTATATTGTCATTTTTATTATATTGGTATGGCCCACTTATGAGCAATTATCTTTCCAGATATTCAGGACTGTTTTTCTGCAGCGTATTTTGCAGTAGTATTCATATGGTTCTTATGTGTGCTTTAGTAAGTAAACTCCCAAATATTTTACACATTCTGTAGTATTTTAAGTGGAATTTCTCTTTCTCTTTCTGCTCAGTTTTGATGGAAGGGTACAGAAATATTAATGATTTGTATGGACTTATTTTATATCCTGTTACTTTGCTTATTTTTTCAATTCATCTTTGGATAATTCTATAAATCACTTTACCTGTGAAAAGTGCTCATTTCGATCCCTCTTTGCCTAAGTGTATTCCCCCAGTTACTTCTTGTCTATTTGCTTTACCTCCTGATCTTATTAGAAAACCTCTAGTTTATCTCCATTAAAAAGCAGAATTTTAAAAATCACATTTGACCAGAATTTATTTACAAATTATAGCCTTGTAAAATATTTTACATTTTAATAGCACATTAATATGTTATAATTTGATGCTAACTCTCCAAAGAAAAGAACCTACCATTTTCCCCATTTTACAGATAAGAAGAGACTAAGAATTTGACTTGTACAATGTCTAGTTACTCAGAAGGGACTTGAACCCAGATTTGCTGACTCCTACTGAATACTCTTTCCACTCTACCGTAGCTGTGTCTCCAACATTATATGTAATATTAGAGAAAAAAAAAACATGTCCTGAGTGAAAAAAAGTTAAAAATCTCTACTCATAAGCTTAGCAATTATTTGAGCCTAGGCAAATCACGTCTTTGACCTTCAATCTCATTTATAAAATGGAGAAAATACCATTTGTACAATCTACCTAAGCAACTAAAGCACTTTACAAACTTTTAAGGTTTGTTATGTGAGTTATCTTCCTAATAATATTTTAATATAAAAATTAGTTTCTATAACTTGAGTACCCACTAATAGAGATATCTCAGAAGTGTGCTGGATGTCAGAAAAAAAAAAAACTGTGCTAAAATGTACTGCCAAAAATGATCTCAAAAGTGGCCAGCATTTTGAAGTTTCGGTTTATATTAAATTTAAAATTACAAAAGGTTTATGATTACATATGGATTATACTAATCCATGACACTTTTCTTTCCCATTAAAAGAACTGAGCGTTAGCTAGATATATCTGATTTGTCACTTTTGAGTCCTTGAATTCCTTTTACTTTATAATTCTACTTTGGTAAGGATAGATCATGGGTCACTCATTACTTGCCAAGCATGCACTCAGAAGGATTTTAAGGCATCATTAATCTAGTCCTTTCAATCTATTTTGAGTAACAACCGAACTCACCTTGCATGATTAAACTGTATCTAGTTTCATATTTTCTGCCTTTAACCACTGAATACACAATATATTATAAACCAAATACTTCAGATGGATAAACAACCAAAATGTAAACTTGCAAATAAAAATTCTAATTGCCAACAACTTTGTCTGCTACCTGAGACTTCATTAATAATAAGGGCAGTGTTAAAACTACTTAATTAGAACCCATGATGAAATATAAAGTAAGTTATTTTCTTATATCAAGAAAATATTTTGTGATTACAGCTTGTTATAATGGAGACAAAGTCCAAAAAAGCATACCTAATATTAAAGACATAAAACCATAAAAAGTGGGATTCTTCAAGAAAGGAAACAAAATTTATTTATATAAGTTATAAACATTATGGATTAAAAACATGTATTTATTCAAGAAATTCCAGAATAGTAGAGCTAAGTGGTACTTTGAAATAGTTTTCAGATATCCAATTTTTTATACACTTGACTCCACCTCTAAAGTGGTATAGGTTGAAAACATAAATGGCTTTGACAAGAATTTAGATGAATTCAGGGATCATAAGTCCATAACATTGTTAAAGTGAGAGATAAAAGGCTTAAAGTCTATTTATAATCTGATGCCATATAGTGCGACCATGCTGTTTCACTCTTGAGTGGTGTCACTGCCATAAGACAGAGAAACTGAAGAAACAAGGTATGATTGAGCATGTCATTTATGTTTTCAGGTTATAGTCTTTGTAGGTCTGTCTAGTTGAAAGTTTTCCCTTTTTTATAAGGGATAGGTCAATGGGGGAGTGTGTTGATATTTCCCAAAATGACAGTGATTTAAAAATAAAATGCATCAATAAAACACTGTAAAATTTACTGCATGGTGATCGCTTTTTCCAATTTGGTGATTACTTTATAAAAGACGAAATGTTTTAAAAAAGCAAGAAAAACATGCCAGACAATGTTATTTTTGGAGTTAGACTATAAATGTAGGGATCTGATAGTTATCTATTGTACTTTTAAAAGGATCTGACACCTCTCTTTGAATGTTTCCTCCAACAATGCCAATTGTAACACATCTTTGCTTACTAATCCTGTGCAATTCTTGTCCATGTTCTCTCATAGGTTCACCATCAAAGTGTCCATTCAACCTGCTGGAGACCCTTCCTTGTCTTTTTCCTGATATCTCTACCCTTCCAGTGGAGCATGCAGTCTGTTCGTTCATCATTGCTTTTCTTTGACACCTGACAAGGCTATCTTTTTTTTTTCATCGTGCATTTCCTCTATGACATTTTTTGCTCCAGTTCTTTGAAGTTCCTCATTTGTTATGTTGCAATATGCTTTGCACCTACCTTGTAGCTCTCCAATATGCTCTTTCAGGTATTTATTTTCAATTCAATTATACTTACACTAAGGTTATAATTTCTTTTTAGAGA
The DNA here is from genome assembly GCA_028658325.1 of Potorous gilbertii. Lineage (NCBI taxonomy): Eukaryota > Metazoa > Chordata > Mammalia > Diprotodontia > Potoroidae > Potorous > Potorous gilbertii. The sequence continues at coordinate 54,107,473 of CM053770.1, forward strand.
AGTCAAACTATATGAGTATCCATATATTTTCTGTAATACTATGCCAACTTACACAGCTGACCTAGTCCTATATTCAAACAAAGGCTAGAAAGGCACTATTTTTTTAAATTAGGAGAGCTCCAGTGGGTATTTAAAGCTGTAGGTTAGATTTCTATTTTTCAGTTGCTGTTTTCAACCTGGAAAATGCTTTGAGACTAGATAATTTACAAGTGGGCCATCACTTCTGGAATCCAGTCATTCCACACCTCACCAGTTCTACTTCACTTTGGCTGGCTCCTCGTAGAACCAGCACTGCTGAGACAGTCTATGGCAAGGGTTCTTAACCTGGGGTTTGTGAACTTGTTTTAAAATTATTTTTATAACTATTTTAACATAATTGATCTCCTTTATAATCCTGTGTATTTTACCTAATGAATTCAAAAATATACTGGAAAGGGCTCTATAGGCTTAACCTGGCTTGCTGCCGAAGGGATCCCACAAGGACACAAAGAATGGTCT
>CM053770.1:54108070-54195565 GCA_028658325.1 Potorous gilbertii
CATCAGCTTGCACTGTCATCTTCTTCCAAATACTTAAAATAAGCACTATGATTACGGTTCTCATTTAATTTTATTGTTTTCATTAATTAAAATCCACCTTCTCTCCCTCCTACTCTATCTCCCTGAAAAAGAAAACCCCATCAGGAAATATGGGTAAAGCAAAACAAAATCTCAAATAAACCATGTCCCCCCCAAAAATATATGCCATTGGGGTATTGAGTCCATTATTTTTCTCCCAGAATTACATGTTTCAACATGAGTTCTTTTGAAACTTGAATGGTCATTGCATTGATCAGAGTACTGGAGTTTCTCAAAAAGTTTTCCTTACAGTGCTATTGCTACTATAGAAATTATTTTCCTAGTTCTACTCACTTCACTCTGCATCTGCTCATGCAGATCTTCTCAGAAACTTCTCCCCTTCACCGTTTCTTAAAGCAGAACAGTGTTTCATTACATTCACATACCTTTATTTGTTCAGACATTCCTCGATTGGTTGGCACTCTGTTAATTTCCAATCCTTTGCCACTACAAAAAGAGCTGCCATAAATATTTTACCCAAGTCCTTCTCTTCTTACTTTGGTCCTTTTGGCCCAGGCCGATGGGTGTTATCACTGGGTCAAAAGTCATGCCCAACTTAGTGAATTCTGGGGCAAGTTACAAATTACTTTCCAGAATGGACTAACTTACAGCCCCATCACTCCTACAACGGGTCCCACCAACATCTATCATTTTCCTTTTTTTTGTCACTTTTGCCAATGTGATGGGTATAAAGTAGAACCTCAGAGTTGCTTTCATTTTAATTGCTCTAAATCTTAGAAACTAGAGGGGTTTTTGTTTGTTTTAGCATAGTTTGGAATACTTCCTCTCAAAAGTACCTGTTCATCTTGAGACTTTTCTCAGTTTTTGGGAAGGTAGAGTGATGATACACACACAGAGCACAGGTTGAGTTGAATCAGAGGGATGACATCTATAAATAATAAAATTAAGGGGTGATAGAGGAATATATTGGGAGGAGAAAGGGAGAAATGGAATGGGGAAAATTTTCTCTCATGGAAGAGGCAAGAAAAATCTTTTTCAAGGGAGGAGAAAAGGGAGAAGGTGAGAGGGGAAAAATGAAGCTTACTCTCTTTACATATGGCTTAAGGAGGGAATATCATGCTCACTAAATGTGGTCTGAAAATCTATCTTACACTACAAGAAAGTAGTGGAGAAGGGGACAAGTGGGGTGAAGGGGAGGACAGAAGGGAGAAGGGAGTAATTAGAAATAAAACACTTTTGGGGAGGGACAAGGTCAAATGAGAGAACAGAATAAATGGGGGCAGGATAGGATGGAGGGCAATATAGTTAGTCTTACACAACATGACTATTATGGAAGTCTTTGGCAAAATGACACATATATCACCTGTATTGGATTGCTTGCCTTCTCAGTGGGGATAGGTGGGGAAGGAGGAAGGGAGAGAATTTGGAACCCCAAGTCTTAGGAACGAATGTTGAGAATTGTTTTTGCATATAACTGGGAAATTAGAAATACAGGTAATGGGGGCATAGAAATCTATCTTGCCCCAAAAGAAAAGGGAGAAGATAGGAATAAGGGAAGGGTGGAGTGTGATAGAAGGGAGAGTACACTCAGGGAAGGGATAATCAGAATGAAAGGTGTTATGGGATAGCGGGAGGGGAGAGATGGGGAGAAAAATTGGAATTCAAAATTTTGTGGAAATGAATGTCAAAATCTAAAAAAAAAACCAAAACATTAAAAAAAGTACCTGTTCATATCCTTTGACCATTAATGTTCTGGTTTTCTAAGACCCCTGTATTCGGATCATATGATTTCTGGTGTGTAAGTCACATCTTACATCTGTTTTCATTTTTCCTTGTTATGTAATTTATTAAATGTTTGTTATTAACCAGAAAAAAAATCTTATTTCTAAAAGGTTCTTTAAAAATCTTTGCTGCTCTGTTCACTGCTACTTTCTTTAAGGTAAACTGTTACATTTGCTTTTTACACATACTTTGGGCACTAAATCCATTACTCCAGAGAGCTGTTATCTGGTAAGATGAATTTACATATAATGTTCTCCAGGTAACAAAATACTACTTAATTGAGAAGTATATTTTGTTAGCTAAAATTTAAAGATTACTTATTGGCACTAAAGCTAACTATAAAATAAAAACAACTAAAAATAAAATAATGTAGAATAAGGGAAACAAAAAGTATTTTGATAAAAGACATTAGGACTGAATTCAATTATTATATAGTTAAATGAAAATTAAAAGTAACAAACTCAGTAACTTGTTTTAAAAAGATTATATAAATTCACACAATAAAAATACAACTTGCACAACTAAAACACTCAATTTGTGGTTAACAGATTTACAGTCACCAAGATATCTGACACAATTTATTTTGATAAGCTACACTAATTAAACAACAGCATACTCTATATATGTAGTTTCTTTCCTGATAAGATTTTAGTTTTGATGTATCATAGAAGGCATTACAACAGTTTATCTATGAATAAGGTATGCTGTGCCTATTTAGAGGCTATATGACAATGTAGCTGCATCATAACATGACACAAACTGAACGTATTTTTGGCCCTGTGAGGGACTTTATTTTTATTATTGGAGTATTAGCTAAGCTCAGAGAGGCTCATCAACAAGCTGGCTATGGAGGGTGAATTTTTCAGCCACAGTAATTTTTTAAGACCATTTACTAGATAACAGAGGAGTTGAGACATGGGTTGGTGGAGGTGCACATTTTGGGGATCAGTCAAAGCTAAAATGACTGTTATCATGGTTAATCTTTTATATTTCTGTATATTAAATGACTGTCATCTTTTAAATCCACCTGAATGATTAGACAGTGAATAAAAAACATACAATATACTGTGAATGCCCTTTAAGGAGCCTATAACCTGAAACTGAAAAGCATATAAACAAATATGTAAAAGGAATTACCTATACAAATTTCTAAATCATATAATCTGCTAGTTCTATATCACAATGAGGGGCTTCTAGTTGTTTCTTACATGTAACATTTCAGCAACCCTAAGCTCCTTTAGGGTGCAAATACTTAAGCATTTAATAAGTGTATATTTCTATTTCTACTACATTTTAAATTGTATTAATATTGCTCAGATATTAATACAATTTAAAATGTAGTACAAATAGCAATACATGGTTGGCCTATCTTCCACTTCTACGTGAAGGAGGGAAATACTTCAGAGAACAGGAAGATTTCAAAAGTCCTTGAACACAGGAAGGAAGGGAGTTTGACAAGACTGCTGAGAAGAGGTATTTCAGGCACAGGACAAAACAACACAAAAAGAATAAAAAGGGGATAATAAGATGAAAGGATCTGACAGTATCCCTGCCCAAGTAAGCAGAATACAAGAAAATGAAGGCCTTAAAGATATCTGAATGCAATGTGACTAAAGAAAGATTCTGGAGCTGTGCATTAAATGGCCTCTGATGCAATGCTTCTTGTCAATTTTTTCCTTGACCAAAAGTGGAATATAATATTCAAAACCTATATTTTCAATACTTAATATTCACATAGAAGTTTATTATATCAGTTATAGAACTGAGAGAAAACTGGAAGGAAAGGGGCAGAAATCAAAGGACTGGTCAGAGTGAACACCAGAGACTGCCAGCTGATACATGAAATCAAAAAGGAGAGAACTCGGGGACAAAAAAAAAAAGTGGCATGAACCATGGATCTTCCAACTCTGATTTGTGGAATGTGCCCAAAACATGCCAAAAGACAAAATTGAGATATATGTCTGAAGATGTGTATCATTTTTTCATCTTGTATAATAGAAAATGAAATCCTAGGCATGTTTAATAAATAATATTAACAAAGTAACTGTTTATAAATCAACCTTCTAAGGTGGCAGTTTGGGGAAGCATTTCAATATAAATTGTGATCTGGAGGGAAAAGATTATTTTATTTTGTACTCATTAACAGATAGCCTATGGATAGTGTTCTGATAATAATATATAAATTATATATGGTCTTAAAAAGAGGTCTATGAAAAAATTCACTGTTTTAACTCTTTTGTTGTCCACTGAGTAATAGTTTAGTAATATTTAGCTTCAATATGGTATAAAGGAATAGTATTAGATTTGCAGTCAAAGAACTGGTTTAAAATTCTAGCTGTCATTTACCATCTCTGCTACTCTGAACAAGTCACCAGCTCTCTGGGAATTGATGTCCTTGTCTTTAAAATAAGGGCATGTTAATCTACATGATCTGTGAAGTCCCCTTTTGCTCTAATTACATGATCCTACAAAACAATCACCACCATAACTCCACATGATGTTGGGGAGACATGCTTGATCTTAGAAGCCCTTACTGGGAGTTGAGGAGCTGATCTGGGTTCTCAGAACAGATTACTGACCTCTCTATGCCTCATTTTCAGATTTGTGTTCCACTGCTTGAGAATCTCACTGATGATGATACCTTGACACAAGGGCTTTTGCTTGTGATACGTAAGTAAGTGAGGGGAGAGGAGGGAAGTAAACACGCTGGATGGGCACTTAAAATTCTGAGTTCGGGGATAACATAACAAAGCTTTCATCAATTCTATGCTATCAATATATTGTATAATGGATTCTATAATGGCAACGATTCTTCTGATCATCAGTGTAACCAATCTTCTCCTTATGAAGTATACTGTAAAAATATTAGCACTTCTAGTTTTAGCTATTAGTGATACCCAAAATGGAAAAATGAAACATCAAAACTGAGGAATAAGGATGACATATAGGGAAATGGCCCATTAGATTTTTTTTTGTCAATTCTAGATTTTAAAGATTTTACAAATGTTACAATCAAAAAATGGTTATTATGTAAATGTTTTATTCTTGTTGTCTTAAGGTATTCTTGCCTCCCCTATGATGTTATATAGTTACTAATTTTAGATTACTGAAAACTTCAAAGAATCAAAATACCTACAGGGTGACCAAAAGGGCAATGGAGATAGAAACATGGTGAACTTGGTTAGGCTTTGGCATATGCCTAATATCTACAGGCAAGAATTAGGGATATCATCTAGAAAATTACTGAAAAACAGAAATATTCTGTATTCTGAAAATACAGAAAATTATTGTACATGCGGTAGAAACATGAGAAAATGGAAAAACTGAGTGCTGGGTAGCCGTGATATATAAAGAAAAACGTTGGATTTGGAGCTGAAAGATCTAGAGGTTCAAATCATAGCCCGAATATATACAACATGTGTAATCATGAGGAAGTCACCTGAACTCTCTGAGCCTCGGTTTACCCATTTGTACAATGAGGATTTGGGGCTAAGTGTTCTTCCTTTTCTTCTCTGATTCTGTGAGGAATTCTAGAAGGAAGGACAGCTCCTCTGTGTAAGGTACATGAGAGAATATTTTTAACAACTGGTCAGGATGAGGTACACAGAGGAGTTGTGCTGTGTACCAATAGAGGGAATAGCCAAATTAAACAATACACATATTATGAATAAAAACTATTTTGGCAAATGAAATGTGTTCAGAGTTAGTATTTACCAACACAAAACATGTTACATCATGAAAATCTAGCAAAAAAAAAGTTTTACAAAAACAAGATTACTGTCCTTACATGGCTCAGAATTCTATGTGTGAGAAAAAGATACCAGTCCATTTATATACATACCTTGATCAATGCACATGTTTATAGGTGTCTCTGAATATAACTGAATGCTCCCCTGTAAAGGATTTTGATTTTACGGAAGAGATAAAAAGAAAACTTTTGTTTTACCCAAACTCACAAAACATTAACATTCCATACCCCCAGCCTGAAACTCGGGGGGGGGGGGGTGGTTGAGAGGAGGCAAAGGGAAGGATACAGAAACAACTCCTGGAGTCACTAAATCTTGGCACCTCTAGCAGTACTACCGAGAAACAGTGAGAGGGTAAAGAACAAGTCTCCAGTTTAGAAGACCTGGGTTCATGTCCTGATACTGACACTAGGTATATGACTCCCCTCTGGGGATCAATTTCTTCATATGTAAATGGGGGCAGTGCTACATACATCAAAGGGTTATTCTAAGAAAAGTGCTTTGCAAACCTGAAAATGCTCTACAGAAATGTCCCTATCTGTGCATTTAAGTGGAACATATAATATTATAATATTCAAACACATATATTGAGAGTTATAAATTTTTAAAGGTGAAAAGGATAAAAGATGGTGAGGGGTGATGAGAGTCTAATAACTTTCTGAGGTAAAGATTCAAGAAGGAAGAAGAGTAAGAAGACATTTCAGAAAAGAAATGGCACAGGTAAAGGATCCTGGAGGTAGCAACTACATTTATCTGAGAGAAGCAAACTGTAGGTTGGAGAAAGGTAGTTAATTAAAACGAGAATAAGTTACCCACCAAACTTAAAACCTAAAGGCAACTCAGAGCCACTGGAAGGCCCTGAGGAGATAAGTGATATATTCGAAATGCTAATTAAGGGAAAGGGGGATTTTGATTCTTTGCAGATGATAACTGACATGAGGATAAAAATCTGATGTAGAATAGTAATCTCCTTCATTATGAGTCACACGTTCAACTTCGACAAATAGTGCATATACTTCTTTAAGAGGACCAGGGCAAAGCATGGACAAGAAATAGAACTGTCATTTATCTACAGAATTAAACTTTCCAACAATGAAAATTATCCTGTGTCATTTATACTTTTTCACGTAATTTGCGAGAAAGGCTGTATGAGCTTATTAGAAAATCTTCCACGATTAAATACGAAGGAAGGCAATTTTCGCAGAACGAGGATAAAAACTGAATGCATTTTAATAGAAAGGTATGGCCGATCTCGCACGTCTGCTTCTCGGTCCTACGAAGGGAGAAACTTCTTAGTCATTGACAAGTGCCATATTGTCCAATTACAACCAGTGTATTTAAAACGCATCCAAGCTCATCCATTGGGTACTTCAAGTTGATTCCAACTGTTACACTTTCCATGTGCCACTGCTGTACTTCAGACACATCCAACAGGCTGCTCCACTGGATACGTTTCCTGGGGTGGGGGGTGGGGGCAAGGGAGGGGCCCTGATCCTGCTCCGCACCACCAGGCCCCCCCTTTGCTTCTTGACTCAGGGTTCCCTAGAGCACTAAGCCGGCCGACCTGGGGGCTGTAAATCTCGGCCGATGAATCCCTAACACTCCAGCCCAGGCACCCACGATCCGTTATGTCTGCCCGGAGGGGAGGGGGAGGGGCCGGAAGACCGAGGCCGGCACAGGTGAGATCCGGGCGGGGGAGGGGGGAGCACCTCATTCGTCGCGGTCACGCGGGGCTCCTCGACCCCCCCCTTCTCATCCGTGGATCCGGGGGTCCTCTGGGTGTGCGTGCGTGCGACAGCTGTCAGGGACCCCGGAACCTGTCCACGCAAATCCCCCAGCCGCGGGTCACGGGGGAGGAGAGGCAGCCCGGCCTAGTCCCCCCTCCCGCTCCAGGAGAGCTCGGCGTGGAGCGCAGCGGGGGGCGGGGGTCCCGGGGAAGGGGGGCGCACGGGACGTGGCCGCGGAGGGGTGGCCGGCGCTGCGTCCTTCAGCCCGCTCTTCACCTTGTCCAGCCCAGGTCCCGGGCGCCTCCCGCCTCCCCGCCACCCCCGGGTACCTGAGGGGGAACTTTTCCCTCGGCCCCTCAGCGGCAAAGCTCGCCAGCGCCCACCGCTGCCGCAAACCGCCCTCGCCCTAGCAACAAGGTTCCGGTCGTAGAGCGAGCGCCTCTAGGTGTAAGGAAGGTGATGTCGTAAAGCCGCGAGTGTCGTAAACCAGGTGCGGTGGGGAGCCCGGGGAGGGGGAGCGGGGGGAGGGAGGGAGGGGTGGAGGCGGAGGGGTGAGGGGGGAAGGGGGAGGGAGGGGGAGGAGGTGACTCGAGCATTTAGACACAAGCGAGAGGATCATGGCGGATGGCCCCAGGTGTAAGCGCAGAAAGCAGGCGAACCCGCGGCGCAATAACGGTGAGTCCGCGGACGGGCTCGGGGAGCGGCGGGGCCCAGGGCGAGCCCGGCGGCCGGGGCGCCCCGGGGCTGAGGAGGGAGAGCCGGGCCGGGCCGGGGGGCCGCGGGGCGAGGGACGGGCAAAGTCGAGTGGGAAAGTAGAAAGTAGTGGTGGGAGCCCCCCGCCGCCTGCTGCCCGCGGAGCCGGAGCCGAGCCCGAGCCGAGCCCGAGCCGCTGCCCCGGCCCGGCGGCCCCGGCCCCGGCCCCGGCCGCCGCCGCTCCTCGCTGAACCGTTAGCTCGGCTCCCCTTACCTGGCGGCTCTCCGCCTAGCGGCTCCCGCCGCGCCTGCCGCCCTGGACCGTTAGCCGCGGCGGCCGCATCCCGGCCCCTCGGGGCGGCGGGGCCACTTCTCGGGCTCCGGGCGGAGCCGCCGCCGCGGCTTTTCGCACTTTTCCCCCTCTCTCTCCGGCTTCTCCCCCTTCCTCCTCCTCCCCCCTGCTCTGCCCTCCTCCGTGTCATTCTCCCGCAGCCCCGAGGCCCCCGCGAGCCCGATGAACAAACTTGTTCCCCGCGTCCCTGGGGGAAGTGGCCCCCCGCCCCCGCGCGGCCGTGGGGGGGGCGCCCGAGCTGTTGGCCGGCCCGGGGCGGGGGTGGCGGTGCTGCCGGTGCTTGTGAACAGTGTTTTGGGTGCGCCGGGAGGGGCGGGGAGCGCCCCCCAGCTCCCAGGGCGCCCGAAGTTGTCTCTCCCGAGCGGAGAGAGCGGATGCGTGGGGGAGGCTGCTGTCCGCCCGGCCCGGGTGGTGCCCGCGGACGTCGGGCAAGTTACCTGGCTCGGGAGACCCCGGCCCCCGGCGCGGGGGGGGCGTGGGGGGCCGCGCTGGCTGCGCACGGGTGTTCTCGGGGAAGTTGTTACCTGGGGGAGACGCGCGGAGGCGAGCGTGGAGCTGTCTGCGGCTCGAGCTCGAGTGGGAGGGGAGGGACGGACCGACGGGCGGGCGGCCGCGGCGGTGCTTATTGATCCGGGCTGATTGGCGGGCGAAGCCCCCACCCGCACGGGGGCCGGCCGAAGGCAGCCCGAGCCCCGGCCGCCGCCAGCCCGGGTAAGTTTCTGGCGTCTCCGCCCGAGCTCTTCCCGGGGCGGGGGGCAGCGGGCGGGCCCTCCTCCCCCGGGCTGCCCGGCCCGCGCCTTCCCGTACCTGCGTGTCAGTCGGGGGTGGGGGCGGCGTGGCCGAGCCGCCGAGGCTGAGGCTATATAAGGAATGACATGGACGTGGCCGCCGCGGGCCGGGGGCTGCCTCGGGGTACCGGCTTGTTTCCGAAGGGGAGCGGGCGCAGCGAGCCTGTGACAGCGTCTCCCCCCCAGAGGAGGAGGGGATGGGCTGAACCGTTAAGGCGGCTCGTGGTCCGCGGGCTGCGGGCTGCGAGAGGGGAGGCTTGGTCACCCCTCCTGCCGTCTGAGGTGTCGGAGGGGGCTTCCTGTGTGTCCAGCCCCGGGCGGGCTCTCGGCAGACCAGAGCTGGGGGTGCGGTTCCGGCCGTGGCTCTCACGAACCCTCGAAACAGTAAATCCACAGCCTGGGCTGCCGGGACGCGCCAAGTTGCGGCTGGAAGTTGCGTTATTGTGCCGCCGCCGCGGGCCTGGGGCGGCCGGGGCAGGGGGCGCCGCCGAGGCTCGGCCCGGTTCGTTTGCCCCGGTAGGAGCGCCCCCCGCGTGGGGCCGCCGAGCCGCCGAGGGCTGCGGAAAGGTAAGTTCGGAAAGCGCGGCGCCGTCTCCGCGGATTACGGTGCGGGGCGTCCGAGGAAGGGGCTTTTCTCGTTGCTGACGACATGTGTGTGACATGTGAGTCTGAGCCACCAGTGTCTGTGCAGCTGCTGTAAACATGTTTACCTGCGCGGGAGGGAGAACGGAGCTGCTCCTCCGCACCCCGTCCTAGGCATATTCCCCTCCCGAGGCGTATCAACAGATGACCTGAGGGGAGAGGCGTCCGGAAGGCCGGGAGAGCCCCAGGCGGCGGCAGGCTCGGATCGCCGGATCGCCGCGGCAAATGGCAACTTGTGCAGGTAGACAAAAAGATGGGGCTGAGTTGGTGCTGCCGGCGGCGGCTGCGGCGTGTCACCCCCGCCCGCCCGCCGCCCTCCGCGGGGACGCCTTTATTTACCGCGGCGCCTGTCAGGGTTCTCCTTTGTGTTTAACGTTAGACCCGCAGATTTAAGGCTGGCTAGCGCCAAACGATTTGTCTGCGGCAGGCATCAGCCAGAAAACAAAAGGTGTATGCTGGGACTGGTCAGGTACCTTCCATCTTCGTCACTCGGGGTCCTAGCATTGCGTCTTTTTCTGTGGCTGTTCGGAAATGCATTTCGTTCGTAGATGGTCAGCAGGCTGTTGTCTAAGCTGTAAATAGCGATATATTTACGATTAAAAATGAGCTGCTCGTGCCATTGCGGTGAAATCTCAGGATGGGCGCTGGGGAATATTTCTTAGCAACGCAGTCATGTTTAAGTTGCAGATATTTTCTGATGAGAACTGCCAGTAAAAATGCTAACCCCCCAAAGGCTTATGGTTAAGAAATAAGCCTTGATTTTGGTGGGATGTGTTCATAGAGGTACTTCGTTTCATTTGTATGAAAATAATTTTGGTTCATTCTACATTAAGGCAGAGCAGATTGTGATGCTTATGCAAAACATTTTAATTTCCTTTCTGGAGTATCTGTTGTTTGAGTGGGGAGGGTATAAAATAGGGGTCTCAAGTACTGTTCACTTGACAGCTAGTCATCCAATTGAGCAGCGTTTGCCCATAGAACAAACCTTATGCAGTGAACTTTGTTAATACTGTAAGTCTTTTTAATGGAGATAAATTAGAGCTGCTTAAATTGATTTCAAAATGCCCTGGTTGCTTTATTGTATATATTTTAAGAGTTAAATTTTCCCATTTCCCACCTCTCACAACCTTTTCTTTTGGAAAAGTCTACTCGAGTAACTGAAGTCTGTCATTCTGTTACATTAACCAAATGGAAAGGTACATGCATATGTTAGAGACACTTTCCTTGCTGTCTTTGGAATCCACCAGTAGAGGATGCTAACAAAAGAGATATGCTGTACTGCTCTACCGTGAGTCTTCTTACCTCCTACCATGTTAGAACCTTGAGTATTTCCATTTTTGTGAAATTATTTCACCTTGTGCTAGTTTAAATAACAGATGCAATGTAATTAAAATGTAGATAGAAATAGTTTCAAATCTAATCATCTTTACCTTAAAATTGTAGTTGGACCAAACTGTATTACTAAAAGGCCTATGTTCTTTTCTTTATCTTATATGATAACTGTGTGTGTGTGTGTGTGTGTGTGTGTATGTGTGTGTGTGTGTGTGTATGTTGGGAGTAGGGCTTGAGGACTTAATGACTTTGCCATATTTTTTTATAGTGACTATATTTTAATTACAATTGGAGCAGGGCAAACATGAAATTTCATACGAAAATTCTAATATTATAATGGTAACAGAGTGGCAAGCATATCTCTACTGGGATTTTTTTTCCTTATGGGGAATAGTTCTAATCCTTGAAGTAAGCAATAACATGGCTTTTTAAAATTATTACTATGTCTCTCTTAAAAAAGTAAACAGAGATTATATGGCAGTTAAGTTAACCAGTAGACTCCACACCTTAATACCTTAAGGATTCTCCTTTTATTTTTATTCTTCTTTGCTTGTCCTTTAATACTTTCTCCTTCTGATGATCCTCTCATCTCCCTCCCCTCACCCCCATTCTTCTCATTAGAGGTCATGTTTTGCATGAATTTAAACTGCCAACTGAAAGAAGTAGTGTTCTGAATCTAGTACAGTCTTACTGCAGTTTTTAAAATGCGTATTTTGTTTAATGAGGCTGTGGTATGGCGATAGAGGACCATCCTTAAACTCACAATCCTGGATTCAAGTTCTGTTTTCACACCTACTGGCTATATTATCGTCATCAAGTTAGTTATCATCTTGACACTCAAGTTAACTTTAAAATTGTGTTTCCTGGGCTTGTCCATTTACATCCATAGGAAGGGGGCCTCCTTTCTAGCTGTTCACCATACTAATGAAATCTCAGGTCTGGACCAATAAAAATAACTCGTCTTGTACTTTTGCATCTTTCATCAGTTGTGTAAATATACTACTAAATTGTTTTTTAAGCTTTTAGTTTAGTTCAAATGTCAGAAATATTTAATTGCCCAATTATTGAAATGTCGTTTAAATATACCAACACTTTTAATAAAAAGTGACAGTTACACCTTTTTTGTCTTAAGATAAACATGAAAACTTAATACCATGAAAATAAGATTTTTTGTTTTTATGTAATTTTTTCCTTAGTGTGTCATCATGTAAATAGTGTAGGCCTTTATAATTAGGTCTTTATCAGCTCAGAGGCATTACTTAAACTTGGCATTCTCATAATTATCAAGAGCCTAGCAGAAATTGTGGCGGTGCTGATCACACTTTTTTCTGAGCTGATGAAACTTATTTATTAAATATAATATTAATTGTAGCAGGGAGTAAAATTTCAAACAATGCTTATTTTTAAAGTGAGATCTACCTCTCAATGATGCATGTTAATTTGCTTTGATTGATCATACTTTTTCTTACCATTTTCATCAACTGTTGCTAAATGCCACCATGCCTTTCTGTTCTAAATGTGCCAAAGGATTCTAATGAGCAATTCGTGATTTTTAATAATGGCAACATTATTTATTATTGTGGTTAAGCTTTTATTGTTTTTTTACCCCTTTCTGTGTTAATCACATCCAAACATGTGAGGAGAGCCAGATGTAAACACAGATGCTCTATCATGTGAAATTACATTGGTGGCTCCTCAGCTACTTTGTGTCCTGATTGTAGTGGGGGAGGTAGAAAGCAGCTCTGCAGGAGTTAAGTGCAGATATGCACCTAGTACACTAAAGTACAGAAGGGAAGTTCTCTGAACAAGGTCAAGGGTCTTGGTGAAACTGCCATCTACAAACAGGGGCTTTACTCATTTTGTGTAATTTTGATCTATGGAGGTAAAATATTTGTGTTCTTTATGTATAAAAGAGAAATGGAAAATAAAAGTGGTAGGGATTTAAACTTAAACCTGTCATTTATCTTAAATTTATAGAACAAATAGATAAAATGATTACTTAATTGAATGATTACTATGTGCAAAACCCTGAGTTAGGCCCTGGAGAGATGTATATGGTAAAGCAAGACAGTCCATGCTGTCAAGGTTTAGCACACATTCTAACGGGGGAGATAATAGACATTAGTAGTTTCAGCTTGTGGTCAGAAGGAAAGGCCCCATGGTCCTCAGAGACGTAGCATCAAAGCCGATGGCAATGCGTATTCTTTCATGTAATTTCCACTGATAAAGCCATATCATTTTTCTGACTTACAACCATTTGACAATACCCAAGCCTTGGGAGGTAAGACATCTTGTTCTGGTCTTCAGTGGCTGTGACTGCTGAGGAGTCAAGGGCTGCAACACCTGCAGAGGCAGTTACCAGTTCCCCTCTCAACAGAGGTCACTTCTCTGAATGGTGACTGCTGGGACTGGACAGGAAACAGGGCAGGTGCTTTGTAGGAGGCTACTATTTCCAGATTTAGTCCTGCATTACTGAGGCGCTGTTTCTTTTGAAGGGTTCAGTTTTCAAAAGAGAATGCCTGGAAGTCTAAGTAGACAACATTTGAGACCTTCATCCAGAGTTTCATGAACTGGGTTTTGCTGATTCATGGAACCAAAGATCTAGGACTGGAGGATGCTTCAGAAGATAGCTAGTCCAACATCCTCATTTTATAGATGAGGAAATTGAGACCCAGGGAGGTGAAAGGGACTTGTTCCAGATCATTGAATTTGTCTGCATCAAATGAGAATTTGAACACAAGCCATGGGGCTTATCATTGTAACATGGATTCAGTGATTTATGCTTTTGCTCTACCAAACTTGGCAGATTTGATCTATTATTTTTTGTACCAGGATATAGTTTTTGTGATTCTTCATTTGAGATAGTAGTTACCTTTTTATTTCTTATGTAGTCCTTTTTACTAGATAATTCACAGTCACAAGGTGTTTGTTTGACATTTAGCTGCTTCCTCTTTAGAACTGCTCTGCGTGTAGATGTTAATTATTCCAATTGTTTTTAATGATGTCTTAGTATAGTTTACTCAAAAAACATTGCTTTCTTAAAGGAAGAAATCTAATTTTTGGAGGACCTCAATTTCTGAACCTCCAAATAACTTGGGTATTACTTCCTCCACCTTTCTGTAAAGTTTAAAAAAGTCTTTTATAATTAATTTATTGGCCTTTCTCATACCCTGGAAATGTAAAGAACTTTAGACTACTCTTATGTTCTTGTTATTTTGACTATGCTGATCTTTTCTCCCTATTTTGTTACATTTGTTCTTGGTCTCCATTGTCTTTAATGAAGTTATTGTACCTCCCCAAATTCCTCATAATGAACTTTATGCTTTCATTAAAATTTTATTATTTTAAATTTATCTTCACCTTTTCACTCATTTTGCCTCTGTTTAGCTCCATATGCTAATTCTAGGGATTAATTTGATAATTTATCCTTTTGTATTTAAAATTCTAAGTATGACATAATAAAATACCCTCTCTGGGCCTATCTTTCCTTATTTGTATATAGAGTCAGTGTAAAGTTCTGATTCTGAATAGAATGATAGCTGTGTATTTAAAATCCACACGTTATGTTCACAGCACGCCAAAAATTTCTAATTTTCTGATTCTTTTCTTTTCACAAGAAACATCCTTAATATGCAATTGATCTTATTAGACTGTAGACTGTCCCATTCACAGTTGTCTCCCTGTAACAACAGTTATGCTACATCTTGATTTAGGATAATTTAGGATAACTTTTAAGCTAATTATTCTATTTTAAATTTTGTTTACCGAAAAACAATTTCATAGTCGTAAGGAACTTCACTGGTCATGGTAGACTATAGCCTGAGAACCAAATCTGGTTCATGGCTGGTTTTTATATGGTCTATGAGCTAAGAAATGTTTTTTGCGTTTTAAATAAAGCTGCATTTATTGTATCTTATATTACTTAAAGTTGTATTGATTTACAGATTTTTTTGCTTTGCTCCCCTTTAATGTCACAAGGGAGCATTCAGTCTATAAGGGAGGAGATTGTTTTTAATTCTGAAATGATAGTGCTGTAAAGGTAAGAGTGCATGATTGAGATGCCCCCCAAAATTACTAGTGCAGTTGTTAAGTTTTAGCCTCATGTATTTCATGGATCAAGGATCATAGATTTATTCCTTATTTGACAAATGAGGAAACTGAGACTGAGAAAGGTTCAGTGACTTGCCCAAGGTAGTAAGTGTCCGTGATAGAGTTTGAACCCATATCTTTCAGACTCCCAAGTCCAGCACTCTTTCCACTATGCCTTTGCTGTCCCTCTTTCCTGAACAGATTTAATCCTGTGGGTGATTTAGTAGAGATTCACCTTTGATATAATTTAAAATAGGTATGCCCAGCCTTCAAAACACTTTAACATACTGAAGTGGATTTGTGATCTCATCAGGGGATGTTCTCAACAGTGATGCATATCACATCCCATCCAGGCTTGCTCATCCTGTGTGACTCCGGACCACAGCCTCTGCTGAGTTTTCCATAAGAAACCCACTCAACTGATTGGGCATATCTTCCCTTTCTCTTGGCAATCTGAGGACAACTGGGGAATATCAGTAAACCCTCACCTCCCTTTTGCCATGTGACAGGGTTATCTTTTTTTTTAAAAATCACATATCTTTCTTTGATGACATCCTTTACTCTGGTTCTTCATATATTTATTGTGTACCCAGCCTGTGTAGATGTTTAGGGCACACTTTTTTTAGAGTGATGGTCTTTTTTGGTCCAGATAGCTCTGTATTGGAGATCATATAGCAGAGGTTGTAAACCTAGGGTTTATCAACTTGGATGGGGATAAAAATTTCTTGATTTTATTCACCTCTAACTGAAATGTAGCATTTCCTTCAGTTATCTAAAAACATTAGTCTAATGAGTCTCCTAGATTTCACCAGACTGATCAAGTGGTCCATGACTCAAAAATGGTTAAGAATTCCTGACCCCTGGGAAACCCCCTTCAACTTGGACTCTAGGCATATGTCCAGGTACTTCAAGCCTACATCTTTCTGTTTTATGCCCTATCAGTTCTCTGCTGTTACATCTTTACATGAATTAATTTTGATGTATCCATGGAAGATTTCTTATTGGAAAAAGAGGCTTTAAGGAAGTAGTTTGCTGTGCTGAATGGAAAGACTTAAAAAAATTAGTCAACAGTAAATACAGTGTGAAATTATGTTCTCTTTATCTTTTGATGACTTGTGTACAAAGAGATAGTCTTCCATGCAAGAATACTTACTGATGTCGTTGACAGACAAGACATCCCAAAAGTCTTAGTATAGCTTTAATCTATTAAAGGGCAAAGCTATTTAATAATGGTTTATAGCTGCACTAAGATTTCTGGGACACCCTGTATATATAACTTAATTTCATAAAAATTTTTTGTAGATGGAAAATCAGGCCTGAAGAGTGCTAGTTGTTGATGGTGTCCTAGTTGATTTTGGAGAGGGTGATAATAAGAATGTCCAAGATTTTTCTCATACCTTTACCTTTCACTTCCAGTTAGTTTGTGAATCAGTGACTTCATAACTGTTTCCTAATTCAGACCTCTTCCTTGATGTTCATTTCATCTGATCTACCCCTTTGTCCTGACTTTGTTCTCTTGGGTATAACTAGTACATCATCTATAGGTAAAACTATACCTGAGGTATTAGCGGCCCCAGGGTGGTGGATTCACAGTCATAGATGGTGAAAATTATTTGTCATAAAAATCTTTGCAGTTCTTGTATATCCATCTATTTGTTGACCTTTTGGTTTCATCCTTAAGTTCCCTTTGCTTAGTTATATCTCTTATTGGGCTTTCTTCAAACTGGTTTTTACCAGTTATTGCTTCTCATCCTATGTGCGTATGTGTACATACCTATATCTGTCTATCTATCTTCATTCTAAACTTAGAGTTGCCTTTGGCTGCCATAACTCTTGGCTTGATGAGTCAAGTACTTGTAAGGCCCTTAGTAGGCTCCTTCAGCCTTCCCACCATGGTACTTGACTTACATCTGTCCTATATAGTTATTAATGTCTGTCTTTTCTTATGTCTTTTGTCTTTATGTCTTATGGCTTTTCTTATCCCATTGTTGGTATAACCAAAGTGTTTAGGACACACTGAAGTTGTGTTCATTGCATGCCTTATCTTTTTCTCATTTTATTCTTCTAGCTTTGTACTTTTATCTTTGCTCTGATTTTACATAGAAAATTATTTTTTTAATGATTTCTACATTAGTAACAAATCATTTCTTGACTGTTAAAAATAGAATTAATTTCCTTTTTAGTGATGATATTTTGATACTTATCGTGTTCAACACCTTTTAATTCTTTTCTCAGAAATTATTTTTTTCATTCAGTCATGTCTGAGTCTTTGCCCTCCCCCATTTGGGATTTTTTTTTTTGGCAGAGACATGGAGTGGTTTGCCATTTCCTTCTCCAGCTCATTTTATAGATGAGGAAACTGAGGCAAACAGGGTTAAGTGACTTACCCAGGCTCAGAATACTATGAAGTGCCTGAGGCCTGATTTGAACTCAGGAAGATGAGTCTTCCTGACTCCAGATCTGACACTCTTATCTACTGAGCCACCTAATTCCTTTTCTCAATAATATTAGCTAATATTTAATAGTATTTATACAGGGCTTTAAAGTTTGCAAAACTCTTGACGTCATAACAGCCCTTCTATAATATTATCCACATTTTATGAATGAGGAAACTGAGGCTGAGAAATTAGATAATTTGCTCAGGATCCCACAGTTAATAAATGTCTAAGCAGGATTCAGATTCTGGTCTTCCTGATTCCAAATCTAGCACTGTGCCACCTAGCAGCCTCAGATCTGCATGAGCCTTCTAGGTAGTCTTCATGTTCATAATCACTCATTCCTCATTCCCAGTTCCTATTTTTCCATTTATTTTTCATTTCTGAATTGATACTATCACAGATACATTTGAGTGTTTGTTTTTTGCTGTCCTCATCCTCATATTGATTGGCACTTTCCAAAGCCTCCATTTCAGGAGGGTACCCAGCTTAATCAGCCATCTCTTCAATTCTTTTTTTTAAATTATTCATTTTGAACTTAAATACAAAAACATCAAAACCATTTCTGTACACAACACAACATAAAAAGAGGATTCAATATAAAACCATGAATTTCAATTTCATACACACTTTTCAGCTAGAAAATTTCTTCTGGAATTCATACCTTGGCCCTCTGTTCCTGGAGGGTCCCCTCTCTTTGACTGGATGGCTCCTCCTAGAACTTCTGTTTAAGGAAGGTTCCTAGGACAGACGTTTCTTTGTTTCTTACTTCTCTGGGGTATTTTCTCTCTTTTCTCCTTCTGCCCCCCCATTTGCAGCTTCCTTTTAGGTCAGAGGTTCCCAAACTTATTTGGCCTACTGCCCCCTTTTCAAAAAGGAAAATTAATCAGTGCCCCCTAGAAATCTATTTTCTTTAACCTTTTTAATATATGTTTTTTAAAATTCGCACCACTTCAAAAAATATAAAATATAATTTTAAATGATACATCAGATTTAATAATTTATTGTGAATTTGTGGGGATGTTTTTCTGCATTGAAATTTTGATGACACAGTTTGTAATCATATAGCATTATATTTGTAAACAAGTAATTACATGCACATATTCCTGCCAATGCATGCTGGACTTTCCCACAATGCAAGACAGGCTTGCCCACCAACACTGGTTTGTTAAAACTTGTTGATAGACTTGACCATTGATTGGTTATAACTTGCATTTTGTGTGTTTATTTGGAAAATAATGTAATCACTATGACTTTAACTCTGTTACCAGGAGATGAAGCATGTACAACAACTTTTCAAAATTTTCTTATTTTCTTTCCTTATATTTCTACCTTCCCCTTATTTTTATTCAACACCCTCCTCCCCCTTGGCACTCAAGGCTACTGCCACCCTCCTGGATCTTTCAGTGCCCCCCCCTCAGAAGATGGTATGGCCTACTTTGGGAACCTATGTGAAATTTAGTGTTGTTTTCTCCCATTAGAATATCAACTCCCTGAGGGCAGGAGCTGTCTTTTTTTTTTTTTTTTTTTTGCTTAAATTTGTATTGATAGCACTTAGCATAGTACCTAACATAAAGTAATCACTTAATCAATGCTTGTTGATCAACAGATATCTGTTCTTACCTTTGCACTGAATTTGCCAAATATCAGTTCATTTGGAGACCTTATTGAGTTCCACATAGAATTTACCTATTCATCCTATGTAAGGATGTTAGTACCTAAGATATAATTATTTTCATGGCATCTTTTTGAAAGAGCTTATCACAAGTACAATAATAACTAACCAAAAAAAAAAAATCCAGTGACACATTTCTTCAAGGCTTTGATCTCATTAAACCAATACCTTTTTATTAGCCTGTACAAGAAAAACCTCTGAACTTTCTTTCCATTTAGCTGCAATTGCCTTTCATCTTCTAATTTTACTTAGAGTTAAAATGTTAATATTGGCATGATTTAGTTCTTCCAGCAGTAAGTCCACTTATTTGGACAAGGCTGTCTTGTGTAGAGGAGTAACAACCAAGTTAAAGTTTATAGGTATTATACATAGTGTGATCTTAGTGCCCTCTTTCTCATCCACAGTTGACAGTTTAAAATAAGTGGGCTGCGTTGAACTAAGCACCTTCATATTTTTCTTTATTTCTTGGGTTGCGGTGGCCAAAAAAGTCAATGCCAAGTACCCAGCTTCCTTGTTACAAACCTCTCCATCCTTAGCTTGATTGGTACTCAGAAATCATACTATATCTGTTCCTGAGATTGTACTGGGAGTCTCTCCAGCTTTGTAGAATGGTTAGAGTTTGCTTTCCTTTGGAAAACCTTTTAGAAACCAGGATCATTAATACACTACAATGAGGTATCAGGATGGGACTTTGTGGAGAAGTCACATAGGAACAAAAAGAAAATTTACTGGAAAGGAAAACTAACAAGATTTCTTATCTGCCTGACCCTCTAATGAATTTACATCAAATACATTAAATTAACTGCTATTAAAGTTTGTCTAATAGTTTATTTAATAACCTAAAAATTCTGTAAGATAGCCGAGAACCAAGAAGTAACCAAAAATAGTTTCTAAGCAAGTATGATACTTGAAAACATTTGTAATTACATCAGTGTGGCTAATCCTTTCACTGATGTAGGTCACGACCCCTCCATGCCTTAGTAGATTTGCAGTGGCTAAAATAATTTAATCACCTGTTGTCACCTGGTGACAAATCTTTCCAAATTTAGTTGAACTTGTCATGACAAATACAGAATTGATTGCTTGGCTTGTATTTAAACCCTTGACAAGTTAGTATGATTCATCAAAGTTTTATACTAAGTTATATATATCCAGTGTAACCCACTGCCCTGACTACAGCACAAGAAAGGTATGTAAAATAGTATGTTAATGGAGCAGAAATTGAGAGGATGAAATTGATTTTGTTTTGGAAAGAGCACCAAATTTGGGATTCCAGATCTGCCAGTTAGAAATTAGGTGGCCTGGAGCCACCTAATGAGGTCAGTCAGCTTTTCTGTGCTCAGCCTCTTCTGTAAAAGGAGGATTATAATACTTGGGCTTTCTACCTCACAAAGTTAAAAATTGAATGAGATGATGTGCAAAATGTGCTTCTTAATAAAGTGCAGTATATGTTTGAGTTGATGATAAGTTTGACGTCCATTAAAGAGGACAGTTCTCCCACATACAAAGCCCTTAGGCAGAGCCGTCTTTTTATATACAATTTTTATGCTTTATGAATTCATCTCTCAACTCTTGGTAATTAGGTGTCATGTGTGAAGCAGGCATGCAATGACTCCCCCAAACCATAGCTAACATAGAGAAAGGGGGACCTCTAGAGGTATGAGGTTTGACTAGTTGTCCTCTAAAATCTCTTCCAGCTTCCCAATGAAATTTCACAGAAAAACCAAGGGAAACAATGATTAGAAGAATTTTAAAATTGAAGCATTCTAGGGCTCTTTAATGTTGAAAGAAATACCTCTATCTTCCTTAGTAGTTCTTGAGGTCACTTCTGTACTATAGTTCTGTTAACAGGTTAAAGGTTAATTATATTTAGTATCTTCTCTTAAGGAAAATAGTATATAACATTTTAAAAGGTTTGACCTTCTTTTTAAAGTAAAGGTTTATTACTTTTAAAAAGGTAAGCTTCAATTATCTGGACAGTTCATTCATTTGGGGCTTTATTCCCAATTGATGTTGGAAAACTTTTTTGATAATTATTGCATATATACATCAGTGAACTGATAAAAATAATATATCTGAATTCGACAATCTTTCATGATCTCCTCATGGATAAGATTACTAAAAATGGGTTGTTTGTTAACATAATTAGGTGTAGAATCATTAAGAGGATGTGTAATAAAGAAGATTTTGCCATCAGGTGAAAGATCGTACAAGTATCATAGAACCAAAATTGGAAGGAAACTTAGAAATCGCCTTATATGTACTATTTTTAAAAATTTCCCTGGGTCCCAGGTAACTCAAAGAAGGTGCTGTTGGTGTTTCCTCTTTAGGAAATTCCCTCTATAAATGAAATCACAGGTACAGCCCCCTGGCCCCACCCTTGACTCCAAGACTTCTTGACAAAAATCTCCATCACCCATAATGTATTTGGGCTATCTAGCCTGCAAGTATGGGAAGGAAAGTAAGAGGGGAGGCTTGTAACTCTTGATGTCCTAATAGGACAGCAACATGGAAAGGAGCAGAGGCTCCTTGGGCCACAGGGCACGGGATATCAGGAGCAGCTGCCCTTCAAGTGTTGTTCAAGATTTGGCACTTTGGGTAGAGACCTGAAAATTATTGATGAACGAGATTAACAGGTGTTGAAGAAAATATCCAGACTGTAAATGCTTATTGTTTTATTTTCATGTAATATGAACTCTAAGTTCTCATGCTACATGATCATGGAATGAGTTCTGCTTATACTGTTACTGATTTTTAGGGAATCAGAATATGCTGAAGTGTACTGAATATAATTTAACATGGAATTGCTGAGTCAGAAGGCACTTTGTTTCTGTGAAGCCTCAGGACACTTCTAATAAACCTTCGTTATCATTGTACTCTCTCGTGGGGCAGAGAAAGAGCTCCAAACCTGTGATCTCCTCAGTGTGAGCAGTCACTGGGATGGGGGCACTTCCAGCTGTGGATTCTCTCTCACAAGGACAGTGAATGAGCTTGGAGCTTTGGGTACAGAGCAAGAGTGCTAGATTTAAAATCAGAGAACTTGAATTCGTTTGCCAGCTCTTAGACCTAATATCTATGTGACCTTGATCAAATCACTTGAAACCTGGGCCTCAATTTCTTTCTTTGTAAAAAAAAAAACAAAACACCAAGAGCATTGGATTAGATGACCTCTAAGGACAGTAAATCAAACTAAATCTTATATTTGGAGACTGACAGCCATAGGATGGGGAAGGAGCAAAGTAGATAGACGTATAATTACCAGTAATCAAGAACAGTAAGTGATGTTGCGTCTTTCTTACTTTTTCCCCTTATTTATATTATGTAAGTCATAATATGATTATGGATGGTTACAATTCTTATAAATTCTTTGAATTTCACAAGTCTACATTATTGCATTATTTAGAGTTTGAAATGGAAAGATTTGATGGTATTCCTTCATATTTCATTATCTTCACATTTATTTCCTTAACACACAAGATGATAAAGGAACTTTGTGAACATGAGAATGGTTCAACACTAGAATAGCTTGATCGCCTGTGGAATTTTGATACCTCATTGGACTTGTGATCTTGACATGGCTCCTTCCTTCCATGATTCAGCTTGTAACCAGTGCACTCTTTCTTTTCTATTTGGGACTCTTGTTTGTGGCACTGGAGATACCCAGGGTGCTGGGGCTTTCCTCTACTAAACTTGACATTATGGGGATACTAATGCAGCATGGGGGCTCTTCACTGGTCATCTCTGTTGCCATAGGACCCACATGAGGCAGAGTGGCATTTTAATTGATTCTTGAAGGATGGGTAGAATTTCAGCAGGAGGAGATGGTAATAGGAAGGGGATATGTTGTTAAAAGGAGGGAACATTGTGAATGAAGAGATAAGGTTGGCTAAAATTTAGAATTCTAGGTTGGCTGGAATCTAAGGTCATGAGAGAGAATAGATGGAGATAGGTCCATCCAGATTACGGAGACTCGAATGCTGTAAGATTTTAAATTTTGAAATAAAAGTCAATGGTCAGTCATTGAACGTTGTTTTTCTCTGTTCTGTGTTTTCTATGTTCACCAGAGTACAAATGATATGATCAAGCTGTGCCTTATAGAAATAATAGTACAGTGGCTGTGTGTAGGATAAATTATGAGGAGTGGAAAGGTAGGCATGAAGAAAGTGATGGAAGCCGGGAAACCAGGTGTAAGAACTCCAGAGCACCTCCAACTAGCACAATAACACTTGCCACGCAAGAGAGGAGATAGAGTTGAGATAGACTGTGGAGCTAGAATCTCAACAGAGGTTTTTGCATCTCATTGACTAAGAGTATAGAGAGACCATAACTCCAAGATGTAGAGCCAGGGTTCCTGAGAGGATCACTGACATCCACTGAAGACAGGAAGTGGAGCAGGAATGAAATTGATCAGAGGTTCCACAAAGTTATAAACTCTTTTAAGGCTTACTTAGTATTCTCAATACTTTGTATTCTTAATGTGTATGATTTGACATCAACTGATTACATAAGCTGCTTAAATTAGATGCTGCTTTAAAAATTAGATGACCACATTTGTTTCAGGTCTTTAAAACTATGTTTCAGCACTACTATGGCATATATTGTTATGATACCTAAATTAAGTGAATTTGATAAAGTAGCCTAGATGTTTTAATATACACTCAAAATAAGCAGCATCTACCTTGTGTTTTAAGGTTTTCAGACTGCTTTACTTACATACATCACATTTGAATTATTATAGGATCCACCTGCATTTCAAAACTTGTCAATTTAAATAAGACAAAAACCCATTAGTTTGAAAACTTACTGATTTAGAATTTCTATAGCTCAAGCATAACATAAACAATTACTATTGAATAAAAGTTCAGAATAATGTCATCTTGGAATTTGAGGTAAATCAAGTTCTAAAATCAGCAGCTTTTTCAAACCCCAAACTAAACAAATTAGAATTCTTTATCATGCCACCAAAAGACCGCCATTGTCAAATGGTTCAGCATCCCAAAAGGATACGGTTCTACTATCAAATATAATGTTAAAGATGCAGAATTACCATGTGCTTTGCTGTTGTACCCTAAGGACCAACAGGGCCTTTTCCTCTGAGTTGGAACTGAAACCTATTAAATATGTTGTCACCTCCATTAGAATTTGAATGCTTGAGACCAGGGACTCTCTTTTCTATTTGTATTTCTAGGATTTAATACAATACTTTGCCCATAGTAACCACTTAATAAATTTTTTCCCCATTCATTCATGTCTGGGTCCAGTTATGCAGTCCTAATATATTCAAGGAAAGTCCAATAATTTAGTTCTGTTATATTCAGGAAATTTTATATTTAATCAGTCTCATGTAAAGTTTATCATGTGAATTTTAACTTTTTTATGACATTGTTTTGCTTTTCATGTGTTTAAACCTTAATTGGTTATTTACATTGTGCTACAAAGTAATCAAAGTACTCTTCTTTGGTAGTGTTTTACAGTGTCCTTTTTATGGCAGTCATTTTATTCTTTGGGGACTAGTCCCATGACTTACAGCCAGAAAACAACTCTGGCAGATTATTAGTATTAAAAAGGCGGAAGTTTGGGATCAAACAGTAAAGGACCCTTACAGTTTCATGAAGGCAATCCGAACTCCTCTCGCCTTCCTGGTTCCATCTCATCGTCCATTCCTAGTACTTGTATAAGATAAACTTTATACATTGTCCATCTTTCTGTCATAAATTGGACAATGGTCATTTTTCATCCATTTGTTTTTTCTATCTTCATGGGTAGACCAAAGTCTTGATTGGTTATGTATCATATAGAATGATCAAAGAGATGGATGTCAGTATGAGCAGGCTGCAATACCAAAACTTTTTAGAACAAACTGGAATATAGACTACAATCAAGGAAATATATGATTTTAAAAGACAGATTGGCTATATAGCAAGAATTAAGGATAACTGGTGGACTGCCTGTATTCTCTCCATGTAGTTTTTCCTCTGTCAAAAGAAGACCAGTATGTTGGGTGGATGTCCACATTTATAGGAGAACACTTGGGCAAGAGTTGCACAGATGAATGGGCAAGGATATAGTAATCTGCGTGATTAAAAGGCACATCCATATTGATGAGATCACAGAACTTTTTGATGATTTTATCCTACAGACTTTTCATTGAGACTTACTTTTAAAAATCCCTGCCATTTTTCTGAAAAGTTTCTATTTTATTACTAACTTCAAAAAGATGTTGATTTGGTCTGTATTAGTGAGAAATTTCATCAGTAATCTTGGAAGCATAAAAAGCAGATCAAGTATACATTTGAGTTTAATTTTAAATTTTTAGGGTTAAATTATAATAATAACCATTATCTGTTTTTTATTTATGTGGTGTGGAAGCCAGCTTCTTTGTCTAGTATCTGAAGAAAGTATATACAGGGAAGTTAGGGGCACCAAAGTAGGAACCATGTTTTTCCGCAATCACAATCCTGGAAGTTCTGGCACAACCTATTCTACTAGATTTAGATTTTTTTGGTTCTTCTTTCTTGATGAACCTGTATAATAGTATATTCAATGCTCTATAAAATGGAACATTGGAGTACTTGCCATATGTGATTAGCTTCCTGTTTAGTCATCTTCTGTGAGAAAGGTGGCATCATCATGTATTCATTCAATAACCATTTATTATTGTGTAACAAATGCTAGTCCAGTGGTAGGTAATGAAGGAGGTACAAAGATAATTGAAGACATTCTGACTTCATGGAGTTTACAAGTCCTATGAGTGCATGGTACCAGTTACGGATTTTTAAAAATTTACCAAATGCACATGTAACAATTCTCAACCAAAATGATTGTATTTTCCAGATGAGTACAAGAGGGGTTCAGAGAAAGATGAGAGCAAAGTGAGCTGGAGCATTAGGGTAAGGCTGATGGTCTGGAGCTGGGGTATCTGAATGGGGGAAGGCACTATGAAGTGGAAACCAGGAAGTCATTCAAAAAGCATTTTTAAGTACCTGGTATGTGCCACAGACTGTGTCAGGCAGTGGGACTACAAGTACAGAGCCCACTTTCTAAGAGGGAGATAAATTTGTACGTATATATAAACATACATCTAATATACATACACACAAACTACTTGAATAATTGGAATTTCCTCTTTTCCTGTCCCAGTGTTAATTCTTATATACTCTCTTATTTCTGTCTCCATTCTACTTTTCCATTGGAAGTATAGAGTTTGCTTTAGAGGTACTAGCACTCCTCAGTGTATCTTCCAAATGCATAGGAAGATGTAATTAGTAACCAGGCCTTTTTGGTTCTTCTTTTCCCAAACTAATGCTTAAAACTCAAACCTGAAACTTGGTTGTAAGACTATAAAATCACACAGGAAACTAGAATGTTATTAGTCACCTAGTCCAGTTCCTTCTTTTTACTGGTATGTAGATTATATGCGCCCATAGAGATTACAACCTGCTTATGGTTGCACAAGCAAGTTAGAAACCAAGTGTGGGCTAATGCACAGGTCTGCCAATTCCCAATAAAATTATTTTTCCATTGTACCATCTCACAGGCACATTGTCATTTTCCTTTATGTGTATTGTCTCTTTATTTAAGTTTTTGAGGTGATCTCCCTGTCTTCTCAAAGCTGGAAGTCTAGCTGCCACGCTGCTGTGGCCTGATCCATTTCTAATCAGCTTGGGGGCTTTGACCTATTCAGTTTTTAAACTTCTATTGGTTCACCCCTCCATAGGCAACATGGTGACCTGCAGACTTACTGGGGATATTTGATAAGCTTTAGCCCCACTACAATTCAGAACTTGTAAGCTCATGCCATCTACTAGACTCAGCCTCCGCAGTGGCAGGCATTAGAGGTGGGCACCGTTATCTCTGACAGTTTGGGCTTTTAACATTTTTTTCTTCTAAGTATTGAGTTCATATTGACCTATAATTATCCCCATAATTTATGCTATAGCTCTATATAATGGAATAGAATAGGAAATAATGTGGAAAAATCATCTTGTTAGGATAAATAAAAACTATCTCAGGGACCTGATAGCAGTATTTCTTCAGGACTAGATGGAATCTACTAGTATTTGCCTTTCATCAGACTATAAGTATGATAAGAACCATATTGTAATAAAACGTGTCTATGTTTGGAAAAGGAATGATATCAGATAAAGCAACCACTTGGGTTTGTCATTTATTATTTATTTTTCAGATGCTACAGTGCTTGAAAAATTTGTACATATTTGGCATGGACAACTTTGTAAAAGGACCATTTTAAAAGAATCCAATCCTAAAAAAAATAAAGACCTGTGACTATTGAACTAGAATAAAATTAAAACTATCTCTAATAGTATTAATTTAATACTTATAATTCTCTAATTAGATAGAACATAATTTTAATGTGATTCTCAAGGGAATTTCAATTTTCCCCCAAGTGTTTGATAATAGTTAAATGAACCTGAGCTATTGCAATGAGTCATATTTCGAAATAGGAATGAGAGTCCCCAAAGTTATGAAGTATAGCTATGTTAGTACCAAAATGCCAATGTAATTCACCTACTCCTTGTTTGAGACTGAAAATATTGTGAGAAAATGATGAGTGATATAGTCTAGTTATATAATACTTCCTTTTGGAAAAATAGATCTACAAATTTTAACAAGAATGAGGTGTTGAAATTAAATAAGTTTTAAATCACAGATGCAGAGCTTAGATTAATGGTCATTAGATATTCTTTATTGTGTCCTCATATGCCAGGCCTTGTAGGAAAAGGTAAGCTTCTGTGATTTCTTAAGAGTTCTAAGGGGCCTCTCCAATTCACCTAGTTCAAACCTCCTGCTACCTATGAGTTCCCTCTCCAACATACATTGCAATCCAGCCTCTGTTTGAATGCTTTCTATGACATGGAGCTTACTGTCTCACCAGGCAGCTCATTCTCGTTGGAACAGTTCTCATTATTCCCAGTAAAACTGAGCTGAAATCTGCCACAGTTACGTCCTCTGAGGTGACATGGATTAAATTGTTTTCTTCACTTGAACATACCTATCGTATCTCCCCCTTCTGTCGCTCCCCCTTAACGTCATCTATTCTCTAGGTTGAACATCCCCAGTCCTTTCAGCTCTTCCTCATATGGCACATTATCAAGACTTAACCATTCTCATTGCTAATATCCTTTTAAAGTTTGACACCCAGAATTGAACATCTGATTAGCACATCTAGGGTGCAAGGATCATCTCTCTTGTAATGAACATTATCCTTTTTTCTTAATATGCTTTAAGATTGCATAAAACAATCCTGAACAGCCTTTATAAGATGGAAATGGTTTGGGAATGTTTCAGAGAATTCCCCGTCTGGCCCTGGAGAGGAAAATACTAGGTCATAACAAAGTATACATACATATATATGTATGACTCAGCAGTAGCATGAATAATTATTTTGTGGGAAAAGTGTTAGATGCAGGGGAATTGGAATTATGTATCCTAGGAATGTCACCGGGCAGTAGGGATTTTAAAAATGAAAGTGGAAAAGGATTCCATATAAATAGCATTTGAAAGGAAGAAATAATATTGATGCTTGGTAAGACATGAGGAGCAAAAAACATTGACATCTTCCAAGCATCTTCTTTGGGATGATATCTCCTTGTAAAGCTTTACGCCACAATCACATAGAAATTGTGCTGTGGCTACTGCTGCTCTCTTTTTACTTTTCTGAGCTCCATGCATTGAATCATGTTTTTCAAATAATTGGCTTGATATGGATTTGTTGTTCATCATAAGAAGTACATTGATGCTATAGTCTTTAGTGCTCGAGGAAAGATGTATTCTTTAATTTCCCTCTCTGCTAAATTTGCCTTTACATTTTCTTAGAAGAGACAGATTCCTATTTAATTTATTCCAGGGAAGTGGCCTTTGGAATTCAATACATATATCTTAAATACATGTTGCGAGCATTTTTACCTATGAAAATAGAAAAAGGCAATGACTATTGAATGAAAAAAATTAATAAAGATGTGTGAAAATATAGGTTACATCTGTCAAATTCAGACACTTCTTAAAAGTCTTTTGAGATTCCCCTTCTTTTGCGCCCCCCCCCACTAACACATATTTCATCTACTTTCATTACTTTAGAAAGTAAGCTGAATAATTTGTTAATATTACCTTGATTTCTTCCTGCAAAGGAACACTTTTAGGATTTTGTCACACATGAGAGTGGTGAACAAGAATTACATACTCTGCACAGAATTTTGGACAAATTTGCAGTCTCTAATGTAAATATAATTACACAGGATGGTTGATAGTGAAGGGGCAGAATTCTCTATAGTCTCAATATTAGAATTGGGCAGTGAGAGTATTTAGGTATATCCTGAAGAAGGAAATAAATAATCACTTAATTATCATCAACAGTTTTAGATGACTTTAGAATCTGGGAATTGATGACTGACTTTAGTTTAAGTATGTAAACTTGAAATAAACATAGCTTTTGCTTTCTTAATAGTTGTTAATTTTGTTGGATAACTTTATGTAGCATATAGTTAATACAGTTTAAAAAACTGACTTTGTATAGATAATAGACTGCATATGTGTGAGCAAAAGTGCTTTATTAAATAAAATGAGAACCTATATACATTGATGCTTTGCTATTCCATGCTTACATTTTGGTACTAATGTTACATAAATGATGTTCCAATCATTCTTCTCCCTCCTCCAAATCTTTTCCTATAGTAATTGAGTAATATCTATGCAGATTTGTGTGGCAGCTGGAGTTGATTCTTTTCCTTCACAAATACAAGAAAACAACACACATTTTTATTTGCTTCCAGTGCTATATTGATGCCTCACAGTTTTTTTCTTTTCCTCTTTCCCTCTCTCCCCCCATCTTTCCCTTCCACTCAGTTTTAAAATATTTGAGTGCTATTGTTTTAAGAAACTCCTCAGAAACTTTTTTCTTTCCAGACTTTGTGTTGAGACATAGTTACCTTCATTAGAAAACTCAGTTCTCATCAGCTCTCAAGTTGAACATTTTCAAAAGGTTAATATGTGAAGTACATCAGTTGTGTGCGTTGCGCTTTCGGAGGAGGATCACTGAATCTGATCTTGACTTTGGTTCACAGGCATCTTTGTATTTGATGATATTGTAACATGTTAGGATAGCAGTAGTTTCCCTTTTTAAAAAAAAAAGTAAAAATACAGTGATTTATTGCACAACCATATTAAAGATTGTCTTACACATATTTTAATGCTATCAAAATTTATATTTTCTACACTTGAATTTTGTAGTTGGATGATTATGTAAATTTAAATTTTATATATTCTATAGGAATCTTTCCCCCCTCTTTTCCTTTAAGGGGCTATGAATATATGCTAAATAAATATATCCTAAAATACTTTCATAGGTTGTTCAAAGTTATTTGAACATATGACAAACTACAATTTTCTCATGTGAATGCTTCTTTTGTACAGTAGCTATAGGGTTAAAACTACCCATTTAAACCTTTGTAGGCAGCAGCTGATATACTGCTAAGTGACCTTTGACATAGGAACCCATGAATGCCCCAAGTATGATTTCACTTTCACCATGTTCTTTGAAAACCTGAATGCTTGTCAAATCAGATGTGTGTTTAGACCTTTTCACTGAATGTGCCTAGAGGGGAAAGAACAAAGCTTGGGGTCAACTTGGCATAATCCCCACGTTTATCTTATTCTAATATAGTGAGATGTGGGGGCTGGGATAACTGTTCTTTCTGAGGTTAAAGTGCCAGCAGCATGTAGGTGGACTAGCAGTTTTTTCTTCTAGACTTTTCCCAATGTGGATCTGGTCCCTGGTGATTTACACTCATTAATATATGGCTGACTGTGTAGGGTGTTGATTGATATACACGATTACTATTTGTTCCACAGACTGCTGTTATGTAACAGGCACATCAATTGCCTAATTATAAGAAGTCAACAAAATATACAGCCTTGGGCAGTAAATCTGTTTTTCCTTTTTCATTAAAGAAGGCACTGTTATCACAATTTGGTGTCTCTTAAGAGGTGCTTCATTTAGTTGCATTAACTCTTAAGCTAATTCTACATTTTATGCTTAATGTTTGAGTCTGTAAAATTTGGATTTAATTTAATAACTTTTAAACTCTAATCTTGACATTGAAATCAGTAAATTTTTATTTAAAAAAATCCTATTAGTGTTGCATAGACTGGGCATAGGGATTACAGAGATGATAAAACAAAAATTTGTATTAATACTTTCTTAGTTTAAAAGCTGAATTCTTAGATCTTAAAATGTTATACCTTCCAGGTCCAGCTTTCTTAATAGTGTTAAACAAGATAGTATGTATGAATGTACTTATATGTCTGTGTAGGTCATATTTCCGTTTTATAGTAGGAGCCACTGTTTCCTTAGTGAACTTGGTTGAAATCAGTGGTCATCATTAAAAGAGTTTGAGTGGACCTTGTGACAAAAGGCTGAGTTACCTTTACAGTTTGTTCGCTGTACCTCATAGACTTTGTTTCAGAAGAAAAGCTCTATTCAGTGCCTTGTGTGAAAGAAAGACTATGGCCTCCTCAAGGCTTGTGGGAAACTTCTTTCCAATTTGTTCAGTTTAACTTGTTCAGGCCTATTTGGAACATACGTAGATTGGGCTTGAAGCCATTGTCAACTTAGCCTGTTTTTAAAGTGTTTTTGCTGATTCAACATTTAGGAATAAAATATGCAAATACTCTTTAAAGTTCATCTTAACAAAGAGGTACAAACACTCCAGTTTCAAACCTTATTTAACTACTGTATAAGAGGTTGTCTATTAATTGCTGCATTTAATAAAATGTGAAAACCAAATATTTCAAGGTAGTTACTTAGATTGTAGTATTTGGTGAGAAGGGGGAGCTATTTTGAAGTATAAGGAATAATTGGTCTTGAAATACAATTTTTTGGATTTGTTAAATACCTCCTCTGTGCCAGATATCGCCGAGGATGATAAAAACCCTTCTCTACCCTTAAAGAAGATTGTATCTCCCAGATCATTCTTTTTTTTTCCAGCACTTTTTGACTTGGTCACTTACAGGCATACTTGAAATACTCCATTTGTCAATATTGCTAAACAATGAAGAAGGCTTTGGAATGGATCAAAGGAGAATTTTGTGGGGATGTTTTCCTCTTCATGATATTTAATGTAAAATGTCAGTTAAACTGGCATAATACAAATTGAAACATGATATGCAGAACTTTTTTGCTACCAGAAGATGTACTTAGAAGGCTGCAACCCCTGGTAATGTCCTCATTATATTTGTAGCATCTTAGATCTCTACAGGAGAGAGGATGTCATGTGTGGGGCTTACCAAGGAGGCTGCTTGTATGTGAGGGACAGTAATTCGTGGTCTTCCTAAGAAGCTGGGCTGGAGCTGCATTGTGAATGGCTCTTGGTAACCAGCAGGGGCGTTCGTTGTTTATTGCAGTGACAGCAACAGGATCCCTGAACTGGAGAAAGAAGTGGTCACCCCTGTGCACTGCTGATGTCATTTGGTCAGCTTAGAGAAGAGAAGGGTGGGAGAGAGATGACTTAGAAGGCTATTGCAAGTGCTCAGGCAGGAGATGATGAGGGCCTTCCTGTGAGTAGTGTCTGTGACTGAGTGAAATTGGGGGAAATGGGGCAGAAGAGTGGGTAACCAATCAGGAAGCGTTCAACAACATCAGCCATTGTGCTTGATGCTAGGGTACAGACAGAAAAGGAAGACAGTCTCTGTCTTCAGGAAGTGTGAACCTCAAAAACAAGAAAGATGGTGCTGCCCCCAACAAATAGAGGGAAGCTAGTAGGGTGGGCTTGGGGAGAATGTGATTTCTGATTTATATACATTGGTTTGGAGTTGGAGAAATGGGTGTCTCCTCTAAGATCTATCTATCAGTGATGGTTATAACATCTGATCCTCCTTCTATATGATAGCCCTTCAAAAACTTGAAAACACAGTTGTTGTATCTACCTTGAATTTTTACTTCATGCTAAACATCCCCAGTTCCTTCGCTGCTCATTATATGTCATGATCTCGAGTCCCTTCATCATCCTGTCACTGCAAATATTCTTCCTAGAATATGGTGCCCTGAACTGTAGACAACACTAGGTATGGTCTGATGACAGTAGAGTATGGCCACACTGTGACCTCCACAGTACTCCTAGTTGTTATTTTTCTCTGAATGCATTGGAAAACAGCATTAGCTATTTTGGCTGTCGACTCATATTAAGCTCATAATCCACAGAAACCTGCAGTCGAGTTTCAAATGGTACCTAGGAAGTTGCCATTTTTGTTTTTTAACTCAAGAGGAATACTACATTTATGCCTATTAAATTTTATCTTATCATTGGGCATAGTGATTTTGCCACCTTTTCTTTGTGTACCTACAAATTTGATAAAGGTACAGGTAGCATACTTCCTCAAGCCATTTGTAAACACATTCAGTAGCGCAGGGCCAAGAACAGATCCTCCTTCCAAACTGACATTGAACCACTTATCTAGTTCTGAATTCACCTAATTATGCCATCATCTAGGCTAGATCTCTTCATCTTTTCCACAATAATAACCTGAATGAATGAAAAAGCATTTGTAAGTGCTTACTATGTGTCAAGCATTATGCTAAGTGCTAGGGCTGCAAACAGAAAAAGTGAAACAGTACATGCTCTGAAGGAACTCGTGCCCTGATTGGTGGAGACAACACAGAACAGATCTCAGATTCAGGTGGATGCCAAGGCCCTTGGGGCCCATGGCAAAGGAGATATCCAGGGATCTAGAGGATTTAGCAGAAGGCCAGACAATCAAGTTTGGAGGGATTTAGGAAGCAGTGATTGTGCAAATGATCAGGCATCATGGCCCTCAATCTCACTCTAAGGATCAGAGTCCTTGGCTTGCATCTTATTCAAGAGAGACTTCTTAAAATACTTGGATTTAAACCAGATAAACTATTTTTTGAGCATTCCTCTGAAGTTCCAGTCTAATGATGCTGTCACAAAAGGAAATAATGTTATTCTGGTATATATAGCTTATTCTTGATGAAGTCTTACTGGTTCTTTGTAATCTTTCTCTTTCTAGATGCACTCTAACCATCACTTTAATAACACATTATAAAAAGTCACCAAGAATCAAAGCCAATTTCACTGCTTTGTTGTTTTGGGATTCCATTCTGTTAACTTTTTTGAAAAGTGGATCAATACTATCCCCTCTTTGCCATAACCTTTCAAAGATCAATGACAGTAGTTGCAAAGAGAAAAAACTTGAAGGAAAATAAGGGTTGTACTGTGGCCCTGCAGAAAGTTGTAGGGACTCTTGAAACCCTAACCCCTTTTTTCATAGATGTTTAGAAGGTATAACACATATGTGTAACGGTATCACTAATCATTTGGGGTTGTTGTGAGATGAGAATTAAATGCGATCTATGAGAGTGCTTTGGCACTCTGTGTGTGTGTATATGGGTGTGTGTGTATGTGTGTGCACGCACGCACTTGTGACTGCCCCTCCGCTCACGTGGTTGATCTCCCAGACCATGGCTGTCACAACTTCTAGGTCTCTGTTCTTAGAATCTGTAGTTTCTGAGCCCCCACTGGTAAGAGCCCTCTAATCGCTCCCCCATGAGAGGCACAGGGAACATAGGACTAAAGCAGCTTGACTCTTGGGGACTGCCAAGCCACCTGGTATCATCGCACGTTATCTTTATGCTGCCCGTCACAAGGCACATTCCTTTTCTGGGCCCTTTGGTCTGTTCCTGGGTGGAGCACCTGGTTCCAGTACTTGGCAGTTGTAATTATGATAGATACTGTGTCTGTCTTCCAGTACTGCTGAGATGCTGACCTAGGATGCTGATATGCCTTCTCCCAGGAAGAGCTGGGATTCCTTACCCTGAAATCAACAGTCCCCTTAACTACTCTGTTCCCTCAGCAATGTTGGAGGTGACTCTTACCAAAGCAGTGTTTCCCAGAGGAGAAGCTGACCACTGCCTGAAAGATAATGCAGTTGAAAGGATTAAGGAAGCCTAAGCCGTGACCAGCAAATAAGGACTTTGTGGTCTCTGCGACAGGAAAGAAACCTTCCCTAGAGCCTCTTAACTCTAGTGCCTTCCACCAGAGATTGTCTGTGATTGATTCTGTAGAGATCATATTTGTGCACGGTTATTTATGTATTGACTTCTTCATTAGACCGCAAGGTGCTTCGGGGTAGGAAACATTTTTTGCCTTTCTTTGTGCCTCAGCACTTAGCACAGTGCCTGGCATCTGGTAGGCTTATGGACTTAACTTGGCAGTGAAATCTCTGAGATTTCAGTAGTCACCTAAAGTTGTGTATATGATGGGTTATTGTTTCTGTATTAACTGAAATTGATGAGTCTTATATTTAAGTATTTTCTGTGGTGGAAGAAATAAACCGTTGTCCTGTACATGGTACCCACTGGTTGCCTTTTATATAAATCTACTTCTTGCTTTTTGGAGAAACTTTAAACATGAAAAATATGTAAATTTTGACCTATATTTGTAGGGGTTTGTGTCATATACCCCTTCTCAGAATGATGTCTTTAAATGAATAAATTAAAATACAGAATTACAAAGGAAATCAATTATATTGAAATAAAGATGCAGTTTTCCCCTTCAAGTTCACAGATTCCCCTGAATTCCACCTATGACCCACTTTGAGTTTTGTGGACCCCAGATTAATAGCCCCTGGCTTGGTGATTTCTCAGGTTACTACTAGCTGGGGGCAGTGAACCAAAGAGATAAAGAGTAAGTCTAGCCTCCCCTACCTTTGGAGGTAGTGAGTCTTCTTTGGATGAGTCCTATTCATGTAAGTCCAAGCCTCTTGAAGGTTAAGGAGGTGTCTGGCTTGTGGAGCATACTGTAATATACTATTACTATCTATAACACCCCTCTCCTTTTAAGAGAACTTTAGAAGAATTAGATTTTAGAAAGAAATTAATTTTGTTCCAATACTAGATTGAAGGACTGAGGGTTATGGTTGATTGACTGAAGCCATTATGGGGGCTAGATGCAGGGGAATAGACAGGTATCTATAAGAGGTCATGCTGGAGCTCACTATACTGCCTTAAGTGAGGATAAAGGATTTCTATTCCTTCAAGATATCTCAGGTGCATCCTCTTGGAAACCTTTTCTGATCTCTTCCCCCCCACCCCATCCCAAGTTGTTAGTATTCTCTCCCTCCTTTAATTTTCTTTGAACTATACTTATTCACATATGTGTTATATGTATGCAGTAGAATGTAACCCCTTGAGAGCAAGGAGGTTTTCCCTCCTCTCATATCTCTAGGTTCTATCACAGTGCTAATTTTTAATTTATCTTAAACATGAACTATTTGGATATAGATGTAGGAGGTATGAGGAGCAGTCTTCTGTTCGTTTCTCTCACATGCTAAGTCTCTCAAGGAAAGGTCTCTTTCTTACTCTAGAATGGAAAATAAACTGGAATAAGAAAAGAAGGTAACTGGTTGCACAGACTCAACTTTTCCTTCATGCCTTTTGCAGTTGGTTTTCATTGTGAATTATAATATTAAAAGCATGTTCAATTGCACAGATCATTTCTCTTCTTGGTAGCTCAATCACGTTCTTATTAATTGTTAGTTGTCATTTAAAAGGTTTTGTTTCATGATTGCCTGCATGACTAGTCATGGACACAGACAAGAGTTTTCATGACTTTTTTGCTTTCATGCCCCAGGCTATGATTTTATGTGAACCAGCTTCAGGCTTGGGGCTTCTTAAAAGGTCTTACCTCTGGGCTATTTTTCCTCGACCTAGAGTTTCCTTAGATGACCACAAAATAACGTTTGTGAACTCTAGGTCCCATGTGAGCATTCAAGGTATGACTCCAAATTGTCTGGCACAATACAGCATGACAAATTAGCAGACTGAATACTGGTTTTAGACTTGTGATGACCTAGTATTGAATCCTACTTCTGACTCTTCCCAGCTGTGTGATCACGGTCAAGTCATTGTTTTGTTCCAACCCTAGATAGAAATACTGAGGGTTATGGTCGATAGATCGAAGCCATTACAGGGGCTAGCTGCAGGGGACAGACAGGTGTCTGTCTGGGTGAACTTTGCTAAGTCTTCATTTATTTATCTATCCATTGAAATAATATCTGTGGTACCAATCTCACGGAATCATTGAGAAACTCAAATAAAATAATGTATGTAAAGAAAAAAGTCCTTACTTTTGCTTGAAAGGCTGCACTTCATATTCCAAACAGTCATCCTTTCATCCCAGGGACCTCTGTGCAGGCCTAAAGCTTAGTCTCCACATGATAGGGAAATAAATTTGGGTCTACTAGAGAAACAATCTCCTTCCCATAGGATCTCCATTGTGATGGAGGGCCAAGTTCACACTCTATACCCTTGGTCACATCATGGTCTCCTGTTACGCCTCCAGCTTCAGTTCTTTAGTCCAGGTTTTCAAACACTTGTTACCATTCACCTTAAAGGAGTACTTAGGCCTTGAGAACGCCCATTAACCCACCTTCCCGTCTGTGAGAGGACTGAGAATTGGCCTACCCTTTCCATGGGGAGACACTACTATCAAATGCTCACCTCCATAGAACCTCACCAGGTTTATCAGACTTCTTTTGATGAATCTTTTGTACTCAAATGCTATGTTTCAATCCGGTGTTTCCCTTCCTACTTGAAACAGATGCAAAAAATATGCTTTTCAGTTTTCAATTTCAGAAGAATTTAACATTCGCAATACTCAGATGTTTACTTGTAATATAGTCAGATACGAACCAAAGACAAGTACAAGAAAACTATTTGGAGTAAAAGTTTATCTTCCTTTGACTTAAAGAAACCACTCAGTTCTGTGATATACTGCAGTTTGAAGGCTTTATCAGATAATGGGTGGGCTTTAGAGCACAGAGGCGCAGAAAGATTCAAGTGATTAACTTAGGTTCACATAGGTGAAAGGTAGCAGGAATGTGTTTGAACCCAGGTCTTCAATTCCAGCATTCTTTCATGGGAAGTACAGAGGGGAAAGGGAAGGAGAATAGTGGCCTTTCATATGAACAGCCTAATTCACCCTGTTTAGGGAGCTTTACCAGTATTAAAATGGGTTACTTTATGTAATCATCTCCATAGAGGGTATAATCTTATAAGGCAGTTTGATGATGATAGAGGAGAAAAATGAACATGAGCTTGTCCTATTTTACTCTGAAGGTCCAATGGCTTTAGTGCTAAAAGTGTTGTAATACATACTATTGAAAATACTACTACTAGCCATCAGAAGGTCCTGTAGTATAATGTGTATTATGTGGCATTCCCATATAAGTTTAAAGTAGTGTTTTGCAGAAGCATTGGAACTGTACTTATAAGATTCCTTTCAGCTCTAAAACTAATCCTGTGACTATACCATAGTATGCTTCTAGGGTAGCACATTCTCCACAGCAAACCTTACCAGCCTGAGCAGTTTGCTTCAATTAAACACACTGCACTGTCTGAGCTATGCATATCTTTCTTACGTAGCAAGGGGAAGTTACCAGTGGAATGCTCAGTGACTTGTCCAACGGGTCTTGGTTACCTCATCTTTGGACCTTTTACTGCACAAACCTTGTCTGAAGTCTAGAAGCTAGTTCTTAGGCAGAACATCACAGACTACTGAGAGAGTTGGAGAGAATTCCAAACAGGTGGCTTTAGGAAAGGATCTGAAATAAGGACAAATGACAGGGACCCTTTAGTGTAGTTAGGAGAGTTTCTGATTCTTTGTTTTGTCTCTTTTTAGGCCTGCTTCATATCATGGGATGGTAAAACTTGAAGGTGCAGTCCAGCGCTTCTTAATATGGTGTTCATGAACTTGAGGGTTTCCTTTTGTTTTGTTTTTACAGCTAAGTGATGCAATGGGGATAGAGGACCAGGCCTGGAGTAAGGAAGACTTAATCTTCCAGCCTCAGACTCTTAGTAGCTGTGTGTCCTTGTTTGCTTCCATTTCCTCATCTGTAAAATGGACTGGAGAAGGAATATCATTCTTCCTGTTATCTTTCCCAGAAAAGTCCCCAGTGGTGTCACAGAGTGTCAGAAGCAACTGAAAATAACTGAACAACAATAACTGTATTTTAATATCATTTGTTTCCTTTATAATCTTAGGCATTTTACATGTTTAAAAATATTATCAAGAGGAGGGGGCATGTGGGCTTCACCAGATTTCCATAGGGGTCCGTAACACAAAAAAGATTAAGATCTAGTCCAGCCCCCTCATTCTACAGGTGAGGGGACCAAGACCCGGAGAGTTTCAGTGACACAGCACATGGATGACAGAGCTTGTGACTCTTGACACCGTTGCCATGGACTGCCCTTGCTAGAAGCACCTTCAACTCCAGAGTAGAAGAACCTGTTCAGTAGAGCAGATCTATGCGAGTCTTATTAGCTAGACATGTCTAAGACAAAAGCAGAGGCAGAATCAAACACAGGGCTGGTTTGGAGAAGGGGCTCATAGAATCGTAGAGGTTTAAGGATCATGGTATATATTTAGTACAACCCCCTTATTTTACACATGAGAAAATGGACGAGACGATTTGCTCAAGATCTGATGGCTAATAGCAGATGGAGTTAGGACTAGAAAATGGGCCTTACCGGCTAATCCAGTGATTATGTGCCATTATAGTATAGATTAGATCCCATTGTTCCATACTGCCTTGTATCATCTAAACATCACGAATGTTTGGGGCTTGAAATCACAGCAGGTTTTATAGATTTTAAAAAGGCCTTTTGAATTTGTAAATGAGAATCTATATGAAGCTAGGTATGATGTCTGAGTCTTTTGTAGGAAATTGTTTCCCATTTATCTTATATAGTTCAGTGACTTAGACACAAGTCTACAAAGAATTAACCATAGAAACTAAGTTAAAGACATGAAAAATTAAAATTTGCACCAGTGATAAAGATTTTAATTTCATTTCTTCTCTAGTTATTGTAATTTGTATTGAAGGAGAAGGGAAAAGTGTATAGTAATAAATGTGTAGGAAAAGGGATTACTTTAATAGAGACCTCCTCCCCCTTTGAAAAAAGCAGACAATTTATTTCTACCTTTATTCAAAGGAGAATAAAACTCTATTAATAATGTAGGCAACCAAACGTCATTAATGGATGTGAGTAAAGTGTGACTCTGCCCTGACTGTGTTGATTAAATAACCAGCAGTACTTTCCTGAGGCATCTGTAGAAAGAAATCTTGATGTCATTCTCAGAAGTAGAGCTAGTGTTTTTGGAATCATTTTAAGGTTATCAAGTAATCCAATGAGGAAAAAAAATTCAGGAAAGAAGGTGACAGTTGAGATTTGCCACAGTTGGTTTTATGGGTTGAATAATGCCAAAGAAGGAACAACACATAGA
Organism: Potorous gilbertii; assembly: GCA_028658325.1. Lineage (NCBI taxonomy): Eukaryota > Metazoa > Chordata > Mammalia > Diprotodontia > Potoroidae > Potorous > Potorous gilbertii. The sequence goes on from CM053770.1 coordinate 54,148,688, forward strand.
CTGCTAATATACTGAGATGTCTACAAAATATTTTTTAGTTAATTTGAAATTTTAGTTTTCTTTTCTTCACATGATTTATAGAATTCATGTTTGTATGTTTTTAGTTGAGCTAATTTGAAGGTACATTTTTCAGAATTTGGTTTCAGTAGATTTGCTGGATAGTGAAAATTTTTAAAAATTTAGTAGCCTTTGATTTCACAGTTTGGAGTTCCTTGATGGATGTGTTAGGGGTAAGAAATGGCGAGTTCATTGCTCAACTGAATAATTCACAGGGCACAAAAGGCGCTTTTTCTTTATTCCCAGTTCCTTTCTCCCCATTATATCCACCTTCTCCCTTTTAAAAAGCTCTTTTATAACTAGAGAGTAACGTTGTGTGAATGTGTAGGGGCCTGGGCATAGTCCTGGCCCCTGTGTCAACTGAGCCAGGGAGGGGGAGCGAGGTCGGGGGGAAGATTGTAGGAAAGAGGAGACGCCAACTTGAATTGGATCTTCTTCAGGAAAAGCTTCAAAAAGAATGTCCCATATCTATGGGGCTTACGCATTGTTGGACAGAACCCTCATGGCAGGGTTATACTGTAAATTATGATTGTAATAGAAAAGAACTCCTTCTTGATGCAGTAGCCTTCCCTGTAGTCTGACTGAAGCAGTGGCTTTTCAAACAGTGAAAACTGTTAGAAGGGATTACCCCTTCTATCTAAATGACATTGGTACTAGCGTTTAAGTAAAATGTTCCTTTTTTTCCATAACTTAGTATTTTAAGTAACTTGGAATTTGTTTTATTTTGTTTTTAATTAAGGAGATTGTTTTTTAGTATCTCTGTAGAATGTGTGGTTCATGTTCTTGGTCCGTCTGAGCTAGCATGATATCTATGACAGTAGCATCCAAGGTTGCTTCATTGGAGACAATGATTGCCCCCAATAAACTGACTACCTCTTCTGTTTTCCTTAACCATTTACAAGCTTGTCATCAGTGAATTTAACCTCCTCTTGAGTTTAAATGCTATCCCAGGATAACAAATTCTAGGCTTGTTATTCATCTGTTGTGTGAAAGAGGACAACACACTCTTATTCAGGAGTATTTAAAAGCTTGTGAGCTCATTTCCTCAATGTAGATCCAAACCCTAATTAATCCTGTGCATATTCTCACTCCAGTATCTTTCACTTCACTGAAACTGTTCTCTCATCTTATCCCAAATTCAGTGACTTTTTCTTTCCTTAGCTGTCTGTAACATTTGACTCTATTAATCCCCATTTTTCCTGTGGTACAGTCCTCATGGTTTTCCTCCTCCTTCATTGACTACTTCTATTATAACTTAACACACATCCCCTTCAGGTCAGTTCAGTAAGCATCTATAGGAAGCATGTGCTTGTTCAGGAAATCAAAATAGAGACAACCCCTGCCCTTCAGAAGGGGACATTCTATTTGGGGGAAACAAGGGACACATAAAATACGAAATCCATACAACATAATTTCAGGGAGAGAAAAAGGAAGCACTAATCATAGGAGGCCTTATGGAAGAGGTGACATTTCAGCCCAAGGCAGAAAGGGAAAGCATGAAATACAAGGGCTAACAATAGCTAGTAAAGCTGGAAAATAAAGGGGGGAGGGGACAGCGCCGTGATATGATGTGAAATCAGTCCGAAAATAGCAGTTCCAGCTAGATTTTGAAGGTCATTGTGTGAGTCCTAGTACCTAGTGTTTCATCACAGAGGTTACAGGGAGCCACTGGAGCTCTTGAGCCAAGGAGTGATGTGGAATGCCGTACTTGAGCTGGATGCATTTGACTCCTTTTTAGAAGATGGAACTAGAAAAGGGCCAGAGGCAAGAGCAAGAACTTTGGGGCCAGGAGAATGTAAGGGAGTAACCGCTTGCAAAATCGTTGATTCCCTTCTCACCCTTTATTCTATTTCACATATTCTGAGATCAGTGACACCGATTTCCTTGCTCTTCTCAGACTCCAGGTATTTTTTGTCTGCTGTCCCCCTGCCTAAAATGCTCTTACTTTTCATTTTTTAAGGTTTCCTGGATACCCTGGTTTCCTTTAAGTCTCAGTTAAAAAATCTCACTTTATGCAAAACTCGTTCTCTGGGAGGGTAGCAGTACCTTCCCTAATAATAGTCAAGTTTAAAAGATGGGACAGAATTTTTTTTTTTCTGAAAGTGAATTGTCCTTTGAAAAAAAGTCAACTTTGACAAGGGGTGTAACTGTAAGAAGGCTGAATTAGATACCAAAAGACATGGCTTGGTTCCCCAGTATCTGTGTAATTTTGCAAAGCACTGTAACCTCTCTGGTTCTCCCTTTTTTTTTTTTTGGCAGAGGGAGGTGAAGGGAAGGGGAGATAGAGGAAGAGGCAAGGATAAGGAGTTGGACTAAATGACCTCTAATGTTCCATCTAATTCTGTTAGGAATTATTAGAAGCCAGGACATGTGGGAGAGAAAGGGGAAGGTGAGAGACATTTGGGGTTTTGGGGGTAAGAGGTTTTCTTTTCTCTAGACTAAATATCTCTAGCTACGGCAAATTTTGGCCATCAGGTGCATTTTGACTGCCAAAGTTAGAGGAGATTTAACTTAGAGGGAACAGAGGGTATGATAAGAGTTACACGGAAGTTATAAGTAGAGTTGTTATGGGTGGCCATTTACTTTAATTTGTGCAGCAAGCTTGGCATTGAGCAGATTTGTCACAGGTTTAATTCTCATGCATCAGGCACTCTGTGCTGGGGCTTCTGGTTGCATTCCTTATCCCAGCCTGTCACCTTCTAAGTGCCTTCTCGTAGTCACAAGGAAGATCACGGAAGACTTTGAAATGGAATAAACAATATATCACCACTATTGAGGAGGGAAAAAAACAACCTCAAAATGCCTCCTTTGAGTATCTTTGAAGTACATCTTAAGAAAGGAACCTGATTAATCAGTTATGAATCTCCTCAGAACAAGAGGAAACAAAATTAGGTTAAAACAGAAAATAATATGTAAACTATAAGAACTACACAGTGAAGATGATTAAACACTGGAGTAGGCTTCTGTGGAGTTTTTTTTTTTTAATAAATGTGCTAGGTGATAATTTTTTAATAGATGATTTAGCCTATGCTTACATTGAGAGAACTAAAATCAGAGTAGGTAGAATTGCAAGGTACCTTGGGGGTTATCTCATCCAGCCCCTCCCTGGAAACTGAATTCTGCATACTTCAACTGTGACAGGTGATCTGACCTCTGCGAGCAGACTTACCCGGAGGAGGACCTTACTCTTCTCGGAACTAGCCATTTTCTTTTGCAGCATCCCTAATTGTTAGGTAGTTTTCCTTTAAGTGAATGAAAACTGGCCTCCCGTAGATTTCACTTGTTTTTTTCTTCTAGGGTAAAACAGAATAGGCCTAATCCCATCAGATGTTTAAAAACAGCATTCACAATTTCCTCCTTTTTTATAATTTTCCAAATTAAAGATTATTAATACTTTCATTCAGTCCTCTATGGCATAGCTTTTAGTTTCTATATAATCCTAGGTGCCTCCTCCAGGTTTGTTCCAGATTTGACAATGTCCCTTATGAAATATGATATGGAGACCTAAACACCATATATCAGATCTGGTCTGACAAGGCTGAAGTGCAGCTAGACCATTACCACCCTTGTTTTGACAATTAAACGATTCGTGTAGCCCAGAATTTGCATGGGCATTTTTGACTGTTATGTGTATAGCTAACAAAAACCACTGATCACTTTTCATATATATGTGTGTGTGTGTGTGTGTGTGTGTGTGTGTGTGTGTGTGTATCTATATGGCTGTATTCTGTAGGACATTTTAAATATATACATATACAAACACAAGTGTGTGATGTCCGTCCTGCATTCTGCCCGTATCCTTTGCCTCTTTTCTTTGTGTCCATTTATCTCTGTTAGTTCATTTTAAGTTCTATGTGCTATCTCAGTTGCACCTGTCAGGATCTTTTGGGGTCGCAGCCTAGCAGGGTGGCTTGTAGATTGCTCGGGAGGAAGGAATGCTTAAACAGAAACTTTTCTAGACCACTTACACATGCTGACACTGTGCTCAACTCCTTACAAATGTCATTTCCTTAATCCTGTGAGATAGGTGCAGTTATGGCCTCTATCTGACAATTGAGGAAACTGAGTGAGTTCCTCAGGTTTTCATAGCTAGCAGGTGTCTGAGATCAGATTTGAACTCGGGTCTCCCTGACTCTATAGTTCACTGCTCTTGTCTGCTGGGCTACCCACATATTTGGGAGTTTCCTCCATCAGCCAGGTACAGTGACATTGCTACTGCTAACAAGGGTCAGAGGCAAAATTTGAACCTAGGTTTTCCTAACTCCAAGTCTACTGCTAGTCCAGTGTTATCAATTTCTACTTTCCCTAAAAATTCTTGACCAGCTATATCTGCATTCTACTTATTTGGAAACCATACTTCAGGTAACTTTTGTCATTTAGGACAGAGCTAAGAACTTAGAAGAAAGTAAAAGAAGCCCATTAAATTTGACTGGGAAGGAGAGGTGAATGGAAAATAAGACAGCACGCTAGGAGCATAGGGATAACGTGAAAAAAATTTTAACAGGTAAGAGTCTAGGACCATTTAGGGTGGTGATAATCATCCTTCAGTAGTTCCTGAGGACTTTATTGTATTACAGAACATTGTTTTATGGTCAGTTGTTGGAACGATTACCAGTAAAGGCAATGAAATGAAATCTTTTTAGATTTCCTTAAAATAATTAGGAAAAAAATATTGGTGCTTTAGCTGGGTTATTTCATTTACCTAGAAATTTCTTTTCTTATGCATCCCTTTATTGGGACTGAAAATGAGATGTTACAGGGACTTTTATTCTCATTGAACAAATTCTGTATTATGAGTCTGCAGGAAGAAAGTAAGAAAAAGTTAAATTTGTGTTGTTTTTTTTTTCCCAGTAGACAGCATTTTCAAATTTCTCAGTAGAAAAATGGGTATCATTCAGTTCATTTAACAGAAACTTTTATTTGTATTTAGAATAGTCCATAATTGAACCCCAGTGGATCCATTGAAAGTCTGTGTAAAATCCCTTCAAACAATCCTCCTGATTGGTTTGCATGATTGTTTTTGTATTCTAATGTAGAAAAGGAGAATGTGATCTGCAGGATCTTCTAAAGGGTGAAGTAGAATTAGTTATCTTTCAGGGACAGCTTTATAAAATAGAAATCCCCTCATATGATTAGTTACTTTCCTTTTTAAAATTTTAGTCAAACTTTATCAATTTCAGTTGATGTGCTTTTTATCTTTGATTTTTCTGCATTTTTAGACTGCGTGAGCATTAGCTGGACAGTTTAGTGGTGTCTGTGTCATACAATCATTACAAGTACAACCAGAACTAAAAAAAACTGAATACTTCTTTCTCAGTTGTTAGCTTGGGTCTTTCTTTGACCATTCTTGGACTTGTCTTTTCATCATCGCTTTGCTGTCTCTTGAAAAACAGTATCCTGTTAATTATTTGTACCATGCTTGTCTCTTTGTTTTCTCATTTTTAAAATGATGCTAATGAAGCAAACACATGGCTACAGTCTTGGCTGTTAAAGTTTAGAATGGTTGTTGTGCAAAGGGTCACACATGTTAAATTACCTACTGTCAAGCTGAATATTGTGTGAAGCCCTGTTTAAAATGGTAAGATTGTGCAAGAGATCCTAAAAATCTACTCTATGCAATGATTTAAGATGGAGTATCTATAAATCCCATGTTGAGATTGTATAATATAGCCTTCTTACCTTGTTGGTACTAAACAAGGGGGCATTTTTCTCCCTCTAAGACAAAAAGACAGATAACTACCTGGGGGGAAGGGAGACAGACAGAATGAAAAGGAATATTACAGCATAGGGAGAGGGGAAGCCCTCATTAACATAGCTGAATCTTTCTACTGCCAGAAACTCATCTTCAGTTTTGAATGACAAGACAGTTAATAGATAAGCTAATTTATGTCAGCTGTTTTGAAAACAAAACCACAATGATAAAGTGACAATTTATTCTATGAGCTTCAAATAAATTGCAAATGTACATTTAAATCTGGATGTGATTAACTTAATTTTTAAAAGAAATTTTATTGCATTTTGTTTTTATATGACCCATATTCCCCAGTCTAGGTAGTGTAAAATTTCTCTTTACTTCCAGACAGCCATTCCTTGTAACCAAAAAAATAAATAAAAGAAGAAAAAAATGAACAAAATTAACTGACACGTTGGAAAAAGTCTGGTAATCTGTTAATGTAATGTTAATCTTAGTATGTCTCCTTTGCAAAGAAGGGAAAGAGGTGTCTTCTCTTCTTTGGGGTCAGTCTTGGTCATTATAATTTAATGTGCTCAGTTTCAATTATTTTATTGTTGTTTTTAATATTGCCATTGTCATGTAGATTGTTTTCTTGATTATGCTAATTTCATTCTGCATCAATTCATGCATCTCCACTGATTTTCTGTTATTCCTCAACACAGTATTGTAGCGTCCCTTACCTTCACTTACCCCAGTGTGTTGAACCATTCCCAAAACAAAGAACATCTCTTTTCTTTTCCTGTTCTTTACCACAAAGTGCTACTGTCAATATATGGATGTATATGAAACCTTTGTTTTTATCATTTACCTCCTTGAAATTCTATGTGTAGCAGTGGAATCTCTGAGGTAAAGGTAAAGGCTGTAAATTTCGTAGAGAAGTGACTTAATTCATCACAGGCCTAAGTGATAGGATTTTTTTTTCCATTTTGAATTTTGGAATATTGAGAGTGTGTGTGTATGTGTGTGTGTGTGTGTGTGTGTGTGTGTGTGTGTGTGTGTATGTTCCTTGCTAAATTAACAAGGTCATCCACATGTGAATATATCTTGGTATTGATAAATAATAACACATGACTGTGTTATTATGAAATGAACGAATTATTGAGGTATCTATACTGAGTAAGAACTTAATAAATGATTTATTCTTTCATTTTCCATGTAACTGAAACTTAGTATTTTCAGAGCCAAGTATTTATTTTTACAATTCTTGATTTGTTTTAGATTTTTATCACACTCTTCCATCTTACTTAGAGTATACAGAACATAATTTAAAACTTTGTTATTAAATCAGGATGGTCTTTTATTGATCTCAATTATTATATTGTGACATACAGTGAGGGGTCATTTAGACATGTAAAGTTTACACCAGGTACACCTCACTATATGCCAGGCACTGTTCTAAATGCTGGGGATACAAAGAAAGGCAAAAACAGCCAGTTTAAAAGGTGCAACAAACATACTAAACACTAGGTCCACATTGACCCAGGCACTTAGCCTCTCTACCTCAGTCTCTTCATCTGCAAAATGAGGGAGCTTAGTTTCTAAGGACTCTAGCTCTAAATCTATGGTCCGTTGGTCAATTCTAATGTCTTGTGAATTGAGAAAGCAGGTAGCCAAGTATGTAGGGATTGTGTATGTAAATGAAGAGTAACTTGGTCTGGAGAGAAGGACAGAGAAACTCTCCAAAAGTAAAGCACATCTTTGTAGCATTTAGTGCATAAATAATGAAATCAGTTTTGACTGGACAGACTTTTTTTTCCCCTTAAACTTTCTGGTTCTCAGCTGTCTTTGTAAATCTAAATTGCTAGATAAATGGGCATTGATTTATTTTGAACATGTGAGCCATCTACATCAGAAGGATATTGAAGATTATTAAATCTATATTCTTATGATATCTTGAAAAATGGTGTGACAGGAAGATCTAAAATTACTTTGATCAGTCATGGGAATAAAATACATAGAACTTTGTTTGAAGAAAATACATAAATAAATTTTCGCAATATATAGAAAGATTAGGAATTATAAGTAATCTGTTCTCCAAATCTAGCAATCTTGAAATCTTGTCATTAATAATCCCCTAGGAAACCAGCCCAGTGTATTGGCTTTAGAGTTGAATGACTCTGGTTCAAGTTTAAGGCCAAGTGGCACCTAAAGACCCTTCCAGCTCTCTCTGTATCAGTAATTCTAGGATTCTAAGACTAAAATCTAAATAGACTAAAGGTAAAGTACTATTTTTATGCCAAGGTAAGGGTTATTAGAAGCCATTCAGATAACATAACAATTTTTAAAGCTACAAAATTGCTGTAAGTCCTCTAATTCGATTGTGTATTTGCATGACTATGTGCTATGAAAGTTTATTTTACATTGCTATAATTAGGACTGATATTGTTCATTGGCTTTCAATTAATAATGGACACATCGTTGCTAAATCACATATTTGGTTTCAAGTACACATGCATAATATGTGTATACATGGCAGAATGTTCAACTTTTGAAAAGGAAAAGGCATGCTAAAGATACTTGTTTCGACCTCCTTTTCTTACCATCACAGTCATTTCCAATATTTGTTCTCTCTATCAGGTGCAGTATTTACAAATATAACTGTTTAGCAAGTGTGGAAAAGAAGTGCTGGTGTAAGGCGTACAGGTGCTGTGAGCTGTGGGCACCCAAATCCCTGTTCCTGTTTAGTTCTGATCCTGAGAAGTATTTCTCCTCCACTCTGGCTGGGCTCCTCTGCTTCTGCTCCCATGTCCAGAATCAGGAACTCAAGTTACAGTAGAACAGTCATTTTATGTAGAGTCTCATTATAAATTATAAATAAATATTTATAACTCTTGTCAGAATTCATATTTTTAGATAGTATTGTGATTCATTTTATGCCTGTGAACATTTCTTAGAATTTTTAACTTATTCACAGACTAGTAATTCAAGAGAAGTGTTGAGCCAGTTAGTCACTGTCATGTTCACTTTTAGGATTGGTTACTTAGTTTCATTCATTCTCTAAGGAAAAGAAACAATTCCCACTAATGAGTTGTCGGTCATATGACAAAGGAAAATAATCTTTACAGGCCGTAGAAATGAAAATGGAATTTGTACTATACTTGTCATTTTTTTGGCTCTTGAAATTATCTAACTTTTGCCTTCATCCAACAGTATGTCAGTACATTTGTGATATCATGATATGAGTAGGCCCGTAATCAATGTAGATGGCAAGCATCCAAGTATTCTCATCGTGTGTAATTCTTGTCCATGAGCCCCTCTATCTGGATACAAGTACATTTCAAGGTATCTGCTCTTTGCCCCCTCCCCTCAGTCTTGTCACAAGACTGGTCTACCTCCTTTTTCAGGTTATAAATTTACTGTATGCTATCCTTTATTCTACTACTTGCATATAGATCATCTTTGAAAATTGAGTGCAGTCCGCTTATACCTCCTTCCCCCATCCTTCCATTGATAGAAGCATCTTTCGCCTTTGGTTTCTCTAGATATTGTGATGTCCAAATGTAAGCAGGTACAAGACATTCTGAGAGGATCTCATTCTAATTCCCTATATAAAAAATTAGAAAACAAACATATACAAAGCCTCCAGAGGTTAATACATAATGCTTTATATAATGTTTAATAAACACTTATTGATTGACTGAATGGGTAAGAAATCTTTTTTTCCCCATGGCTTGTTTCATAATGTCCCGTAGGGAAGAACATTGGGAATTAGGTCTGGAGTTCTGTGTGTACTGTATCACACTGTGTTGGTACTACTCATCTCTGTGATGTTGGGTAAGGCCTCTTAGAATCCATATGCTTTAGTTTCACCAATCCGTTAATTGGCTATCAAAATTTCTGACCTCTTATTCTTATCAGAAGAATAAAATGCAGTAATATGCAGACATCCAAACGAATGGAATTAGCAGTTTTCCTGGGTTTGCAGGATGGGAAGATGGAGGGTGAAGATGGTGTCATAAAGGGAAATGTTTCATTATAGAACCCTGTGGAGCTTTGTTTATATCGTTCAATCTGCATTTATAGTTTCTAGTTGATTGGGAATTTGCCTGCAGGAGATTAAGTCATTTATTCAGGTTAAGAATTTTGTGTCAGGATTATAAGCCCATCAAATAATATTTTATAAACTAGTTTGGGTAGTTCTAATGACATTGTTCAGTTAAAAGAAGTATGAAATGGTAATCATGAAGCCTTTGCAAAATAGTAATAAATCGGACTATGGTTCACTTAATTTCTATGGCAGCTCAGGTTCATCTTCGATTTAACCCAGCAGCTGTCTTGTGGTAGCCCTCATAGGGATGGAATTATAGCCACAGTGCTATGTGCAGGGAGACCTTCCGCAGACAAACCAACATGGGAACACTACAGATATTTGTATTTGTCTCAGGTGACCTCATTCTTAATGACTCAAAACATGATTTTAAAGTAATTCCTTTTTTGCAAATAAACTTGTGAATTGTTTTTCCTTCACATCCAGAATGAAGTTCAATAGAGTAAATAATGTTATATATAAAATACATCAGAGATTTTTGGCAGGATTCTTAAAACAACTTTTATTACATTTATTTCAAGTAAAATATTCTGTTCAACAGATACATTAAATGCCAACTATGTTCAAGATAAATGAGATAAAGAATATAAAGTAGCACAATTCTACTGTCAAGGAGCTAACAATCTAAAGTTAGGATAAGAAAAACTTAGAAGTACAAAACCCAATAGAATGTGATTTAAAGGGAGAGGGGGGAGATCCAGATCAGACTGTTTTGAGGAGGGACAGACATTACTTTCATTTGGGGAAATCTGGGAGCTTTCATGAAAGAGGGGGTACCTGATCTAAGGCTCAAAGGAAAAGGAAGATTTTGTCTGGCATGGATGTAGTGGGGTGTGTATTCCAGACACGGGCAATGAACTGCACTCATACCACTGTGAGGGCAGAACGAAATCAGAGAAGAGCTAGCAGTTCACTTGGGTTAGTATGTCCAGTACCAAAAGGGAAGTCAGAGTGGAAGGTTTTTAATACTTTTCTGAGAAGTCCCAATCTTATGAGCAATAGGGATTCACTAACAGGTTTTGAACCAGGAAAGACCTGATCAGGACAAGGTGAGGAAATGAGGGTCTGAATAAATGAGATTTCTGGAAACTGAATCAACACTTGGAGTAATAAAAGCTCAAAAATATATGGCCCAAGTGCTGAAAGTATTTTATCTTAACTGTCTACAGTCATCATTGCTCCCTTGTTTTTTCACTTGTTACATTCATTTCGTCAACAGGTAGTCATCATGAATTGTTTTCAGTGTTTGCTGTCTGCTGAGCACTGTAGCAATGGAATTCTTCCAAATCTGTTGATGTTGCTGTTGCGCAGTTTTCCCTAATTCTACACTGCTACCAAATTTATTTTCCTAAGACATCATTTTGATTATGGGATTCCTTTGCTTAAAAGCCTTCTGTGACCTCTCTGCTTCCTATAGGATAAATCCCAAACCTGAGTTCCAACCTAATTTTCTAGCATTTCCTCTTTCATGACCTCAATAAGTAAACTTGGTACTAGCCAAACGCATAACCTTCACTTGCTATTCCCCACCCACAAGAAGCTTGGTGTTTTCCTCTTACTCTACTTCTTTGCTTTTTCATTTGACGTATCTCCTCCACCCTCTACCTATCTAAATCCCATTCAAGGCCCACCTCATTCACATTGCTTCCTCTTCTATGAAACCTTTGAAGGCTTCTAGTTGAAAGTAATTCCTCTTTACTTAGAACTCCTGTAGCATATATCATTCTTTTGGCATTTATTATTTACTGCTTTGCATTGTTAATTAACTACGTAGGATCTCAATAAATAATTTGGTGCGGATAAAGGAGAATGCATATAATTTTTTTCTTCCAAATTTAATAGTATTATTTTTCGTTTATTTTTTTTACCTCCTTCCTTCCCCCAGCTGAATAATTTTTAAAAAGATAACCCTCTTAACAAATGTACATAGCCAAATAAAATAAATTCTCACTTTGCCCAAGTACAAAAATGTATATCTCATTCTTAAACTATAACTTTTCTATTAGGAAGTAGGTAGTAGCATGCTTCATCTTTAGTCCTCTGGGGTTATAGTTTTTCTTTGCATTGATCAAAGTTCTAAAGTCTTTCAAAGTTTTTTTTCTTCACTGATATATTCATTGTAGTTCAGCATCAGTTCATAGAGATCTTTCCAGTTCTCTCTGAAAACGTCCATCTTGTCCTATTCACACAGCATAATTTGTTCCGTCTTTTCCTTATTGAAGGGTGCCCACCCCCTTAGTTTCCAGGGTTTTTTTGCTACTATGAAAAGAGCTGCTAGAAGTATATATATGTGTGTGTGCGTATGTGTGTATAACATATGTACACATATATGGACACATATACATATACATATACATGTCCTTTTCCTCTTCGATCTGTCTGGTACATATGTCTCGTAGTAGGAAATTCCCAGGTTAATGATTGGGGAGGGGGCCGGTGGTAAATAATTCCACATTACTTTCCAGAGTGTCTGGACTAATTCATAGCTAAATTTCTTCCTTTGAAAAATTCTTATCTATGTCCTTTGACTATTTATCTATCGTAATAGCTTTGTCTTATAAATTTGAATTTATAAGAACAACGGAATACAAAGATTTGTCCTCTAGTTTGCCTTATCTGCATTGGGTTTTGTATGTGTGTATGCAGAAACTTTTTATTATATATAAACAATTATCATTTTATCGTCTGTGATTCTCTGTATCCCGTATTTGGTCTTAAACTCTTCTTCTAACCAAGGGTTGGAAAAGTAATTTCTTCTTTGTTCCTCTAATTGTCTCATATGTAACCTCATATTTTTGTCATGTATATATTTGGAGTTTATTTAGATATTCAGTATGAGATGATATTGGTCTGTACCTCAAGTATTATAAATAAAATTGTCATGTAGGGTTATGTTAAGGTACAAGGGGTAGTTTTGTGACAGCTATTTTCATTCTACTTGGGGACCTTCTTCATTTATTAATCTTAGCCATTCTGAAAGGTTAAGGAAAAACATGAGCATTTAATTAGTGGTGGTATTAGTACAACTGATTATTTTTGACAAATACTTTTTCTATTTGAAGTCACTGCCTCTTTATCTGTCAAGTTCTTTATAAATCAACCCAGCATCTTTGCAAGCATACTTCTTTCCCTTTTAATTTAAGTAAGACCATCCCTGCAAAAACCCAGGATCCCTAAAATTGTAAAGGCACAAATAGCATAGAAAAGGTTAGGTTTTTTCATCTTGACATGCAGAATCCCTTGCCAGAAGTGGCTCATGAACCTGCTTCTCAGCAGTTGCACTTTTCTTTTCCCTGCAGGAATTATTAGCTTCAGGTAAAATTGCTATTATAGCCATATTAGTTTTGCTCTTGAGAAAATAAAGAAATACTTTTTTTTGGAATTCCATGCTAAGTAGATATTCCTTCTACCCACTGCTAAAATATTTGTTGAAATGCTAGGTGAAATGTTTAGAAAAACAAACAAACAAACAAACAACCATCACCGTGATTGTCACTCTTTTGATAGAATATCTTCAGTTAACTGGAGCGTTTTAGTTGTACTCAGAAGAACTACCTTTTCAAATATACATGTTAAATTATATTGCATCTAGATAGAATGCAAGTAAGCTTCTAAAACATACTATGCTTCTGTGATAAAAATTTTTCAATAATAATAAAAGCTTTTGTTTAAAAATGCTAAAATCTTTGCTGCTGTTTCTATAATAAATGGCAGTCAAAAGCAAAGTACATGGAATGTCTGTCTGGTGGGAGGGACAGAGAAAATCAAAACTGGTTTTTAAACTCCTTTTTGCCCATTCAGTGGAGATGTGTTGAATTTTGGTTATTTTCTATGTGAACTATGACTTTTATGATCTGTTAAAAGTAATTTCCTTATTATTCTTTACTGGAAATAACTTGTGAATTGTGACTTGGAGAAGATAAATCATTGGCCTGTCTTTTATTTTAAGAACTTAGTAAAATCCCACTTGGACCTTTCTTTTTGGGATTCCTACTTCTACCTGTTCATCTGACACTTTTCTCTGTGAGGTCACATTACGAGATTGTGTTAGTCTTCCTTGTTGCAGTCAAGGGAAGACTCTGGAATCTTAGCTCCAAGCCTAGTGCTGCTTCTTCTCTCGGAAATTCCTTTGTATGTTGCTTATGTATTTAGAATATATACTTGTTCAGAAGAGGGACTGTTTCCTTTTTATTCTTGTATCTCCCATGCTTAGCACAGAGCCCAGCACACAGTGAGAGCTTAGTAAATGCCTTTCTGTTCAGTCAAAACCCTTTATTTTAACAAATGGTAGCCCAACCATGCCTTGGCATTGGCTGTCTCCTGTGCCTGGAATCACTCTCCCCTCACCTGTCCCTTTTACCTTCCCTGACTTTTAAAGACTCAACTCAAATCCCATCTTCTGCAGGAGGCCTTTTCTGTTCTCTCCTACCACTCTTTTAGGCCCTGGGGTCTCCCCTCTGAGATGACCTTCCATCTACTCTGTGTTTATCTTGCATCTACATTTATTTACATGTTGTGTTCCTCATTAGAATGTGAATTCCTTGACGGTAAAGACAGTGATTTTGCCTATCTCTGTATCCATAACTTTTGGCATATTGCATAGCATACAGTGAGCATTTAATAAATGCTTGTTGACCTGATTTGGAGTATCCTGGTAATACTTAAGTTGTTAGAATCTTCTGTAAAGAGCTGGCTAAAATGAAATGTCAGAAAGTATCAAGCAACGTGGCAACCATGCCTACTGTAACAAAGTGTAAGAGGAAGAGCCTTTCTTAGAGTTTGCTCATTATGCATTTTTTTAACTTATATTCTTAGACTATAAGCATCAAAGATGAAACACTAAATCATATTGAATTACCAGTTTGAAAGAAGTACTTTGAATTCTGTAAAGAAGGGGTTATTTAATTCAATAAGCATGTATTAAACACCTACTGTGTCCCTGGTATTCAAGTAGGTATTAGAGATATAAAGGAAAAAGTCAACAGCCTGTGTCTTTGGGAGTTCACAAACTCCGGAAAGAAAAGAACATACAAAGTTGTAAGTACGTACAAGTAAATACAAGGTAATTTCAGGGAGGGGAAGCTCTCACCTCTGGGAGAATCATTGGGCTGAACCTTGAAAGTGGCTAAAGAATCCACAAAACAGACAAGCAGGAGAACAATGGGTCTTGCTCACCTCCTCCATCTGTCTTTCAACGCTCCTGACTTGGTGATGCCAGTAGTTTTCACTGGTGGCTAAGACTGGTGTGTGTGAGATTCATTAGAGAAAAGAACAGTTGACTGCTTATTGGCATTAGGTTCTTCCCCAGAGAGTGATTGTTGTCACAAGAGAGTACTTGTTCTTAAGAATCCATTGTCATCAGTTAGGCCTAGTGAACCATCATGGGGAATACAAAAGAAGTTACAAAATTTTTTGTAATGACCTTTGTTTAATGGGATTTTGTCCATACTCTTTTTCCCTTGGCTTAGTTGACTTGATTATCTTCTATATTAGGAACCAAATTATGATGACTTTAGGACATCAGTAAGAGTTCTTAAGTTAAGAACAGCAGCATGGCCTCCACTTTATACTTGATTGTAATTTCCTAACCTAAATTACCCAAGAAATTTCTCTTCAGATCTCTTCCAGCTAGTGAAAACATGAGTGATTTCACAGTCTTCCTCTGTACCTAATGACATTTTTCTTTGAGCTTCTCATCAGGCTGAACAAGAGAAGAAAATAGCTATATTGCTATCATTGATTCAAAGATGCTTCTCCAAGCGGAAGATACTCACGTAAAACCCACATGTCTGTGTTCAGTTGAAATGATAGTGTAAAAAGGACTGGGATTCAGAGCTTTACTCTTTGGGTGAGGAAGTCATTCCTCTCTAGACTTGAGTTTCCTCATGGGCAAACTGAGACAGTTACTGTAGATGACTTCCCTTGTTATAAGACTGCTCCTAGATCTAAATTCTTGTTCTGGTCACATGTAGTTATAAGCAGAATGGTGTGGTAGAAATGTGATGGGCCCGGGAGCCAACCATATGAGCCAAGTAGAAAGAATTCTGAGCTTGGGGTCACAGGAGCCGAGTTCAGAATCTGCCTCTGCTACTTGCTGCCCGTGGACCCTTCGCAAGTCCTTTACCTTTCAGGGTCTTACTCTGATGACCACAAAAATCGCTCATCCCCATCTCAGCTCTGTCCCTGCCAGCCATGTGTGAACTTAGACAAGCCTTAGTTTCATCATCTGTAAAATGAAAGGGCTTGGTGAAATGATCAGCTCCTACAATCTAAGATACCTGATACTAGTGTTGATGTGATTGGTTATGTTTTTGTTTTTAATTGGTCTTTATGTCCTTTATATTTTAGTCACTATTAGATAATAGAAACTCAGTGGTGCTAAGAACTGGGTCCTCGTTTTTGCCTTTTTTCATTGTGCTTAAGATAATGCTCTTTTCAGTAAGTATTATTTTTGGTGAGGATTTCCAATGAAAATTATTTATCTACTCTTAGACTGCCTTGCTTCAGTGGGACAAGTTCCAAACAAGAAAAGTGAATTCTTTACTTCATGAATTATCTCTGATTTTCTCTCATTTGTTGTCCATCTGACTCTCAACTGTTTCCCATGGTGCTATGCCAGTAAAGGGGGAATTGGGACTGGGTATGGAGTAGGTAGATATGTAAGTATATTGTAACGTATCACTTTTTTTCACAAGTCTAGATAACTTTGTAATCTATGCCTCTACTCTGCTGTATTAGTAATCACACTGTTTCTGCATATGAATATAGAGGTACTGTGGTCACATGGGACCAACTTTGTCAATAGTAAGGATAGTCCATAGGAAGACATCCTTAATATATGGAATGCAGTTGGTCCACTAACATAGACTGTTCTCATTTTTATTCAGTTTCATGAATCTGGGTTTATGATAAGTATAGAAAATGACAAGGTACATGGCAGCTGTGTTTTGAAGAGAGCTGCTACACTAAAGGCAAGCTGAATTATTTTAGGGCTCTGTCAGAAAAAACTGGAATTATTTGTGGAGAGAGCAGGCCTAGGAGCAGAAATACTTTGTCTCCCCATTTTACTCAGGAGTTAGCGCTGTGATCAGTGCCCTGATATCTAAGACCAAAATGGTAATAATTATTATGCGTCCCATGTTTTTGATGTTGAAATTCATCAGGTCACACCTTAGAGTTTTTGTTGGTGGCGACCATCAGTATTAGCAAGACTATGACAACTCAAATAGTTGGTAAACTGAAGGCGAGAATCCCTTTAAAGAATGCTGCAGATTCTCTGTGATATTCAGGCCTAATTAAAAAGTGTTTATGTTTGATTATGTTTTTACAATGCTTCTAAATACAATATGTTTAATTCAAAAATGCCAATAAATAAATGTCATCTTTGTTTTATGTAACTGTTGGTTTCAGGGTATGGAGGGAAACAGTTTTGTCAATGATTTATTTAAACTTTGTCCTCAGAAAATATGTGTTGAGGCTATTTTTATGACCCATTTGTTTATTTTCACTTTATATCTTCTGATTCTTAAGCCTAGAAGGAAGAAAAACTAGTGAGAAGATACTTTGCTTTCAGTTTCCAATAGTAAAGATTCTTCTTTCATGAATATTTGGTGGGTCTGGGAGCATCTTAATAAAGTCTGGGTAATTTAGTTTTCAGTTTAAATTCTCAACTGGCAATTGGCCGAAAAGACACGTGTCTGAAGACTTGAGCATCCAAATGCCATTTTTGTGATTGGCTACTATCTACTTGACATAGGCGGGCCCTATCAAGAAAGTCTAAAGGAATGACTAGTCATCGAAGAGAAATCAAAGGGTAAGAAATTTTCATTTTAACTATAATATGTTTATGTAAAATCACCATAGTTTTACTTTCTCATTTATATTTTCAAATAAGAATATAACTGACATATCTTAACTTTTACTTAAGGATTAAAACATGAATAATACAAAATCAGTGCTTTTATGGAATGAGAATAGATTATGTTGGTAATTGCAATATTAATATAAACTTGTTTATATTGGCTATATTTGAATGACAGGATCCATGTGGTACATGAGATAATCAGATCATCAATTTTAAGTTTTTATTTTTGTCATTATATTCATCTTTCAAAAACAGTTAAGTAGTTAAAGATCAGATTTTATTAAGTCTAGGTTGTTCTATAGTAATCTAATAGATTGATTTAGTTCTGTTTTAAAGCACAGATATTCTTTATCACTGAGTAAATATTACTTACACTTGCTGTTAAGAAGTTTCTTTTTTTTTCTTTAAATTCTGTTAAAAATAGTCATTCCATTAAGGCCAGAGGAGTTGGCTTTGGATATGATAAAATTACACCAAAGAATACAGTTAAGCCTTCTCAAAAACATGGATTTAACACATTCATTGCCAAAATAGTGTAACAGGAAAACATAAGCAAACACTGAAAACTGTGCTGAACTAAAGATGTATTAAAAAAAAAAAAACCCAAACACAGAAAAAATACTAGAACTGAAAACATTGTATAATACCAAACAATTTAGTTATGTAACCAACTACCTCTACCTGCCTCCCATATTTTTCCCACTGTGCAGTAGTGATCCTTACTGCTTAAACCATTTGGCTATATTTTTCACTAGATTCAGATCATTTTAATACTTTGTTTACCCACATACCAATAAATTCTCTTTCTAAAAAAGTTTCCCTTTCTCAACTTTTTTTCCCTTAACCTCTATAGAGGTTGTTACAGTGTCTTTCATAACAGCTCACAACTATTTAGCAGTGGAAGTTAGCTCATTTTCCCTAGACTGGGAAGATTTTCTGACGAATTACTGCCTCACAGTATTCAGCAAACTAGCAGATGGTGTCTACTAACTATTCTGTTCTCAAACTTATGTGACAACTTGTGTTATTATCAGAGAATGTTACCACATCAAAATTGGTTAAGCCTGATCCAGCCCTAATACTTGTCAGATCTTAATGGGAGCGTGGGTGTTGGGAACACTTACTTAGCAGGGCATTTCAGGTGATGATAGCATCAGAGTTAGCAAAAAGGAGATAAGCGGATGATATAAGTTCAGATAGTTCTGTTCTTTAGAGTATTTAAAAACAGTTTGGGTTCAGAATTCTGCAGAGTGAATTTCCAGTAAGCATTTGCTATGATAATACATGCTTAAATTTCTTAAGAATGAACCTTGTCATAGCACTGTTCTGGTTTTACCTTATAGATGAGAGTATATTTTAAAACCAAGGCTTTTTTAGTTTTTAAGGCACTTAAGACCTCTGCTCTGTAGAGCGTTAGTTTTAGCAGAGAAGCAGCTTAAAAATTATTATAGTTGCCATTTGAATGTTTTTTTGGTTTCATTTTGGTGAATGTGCTTAGGGTCAGTTTACCTCAGTTTTCTTAAACTTTTAAAAGTTATAACTGATAATTTACCCAACTTTTTTCTTTTGTGGTAGACAGCATTTTTTGTACATTAAGAAAATTATATACTCACTGTGCTGCAGGAAGTTAAGGCCCTGGGTTTCAAGTTAGAAAGACTCCAAGATAATTATTATAAATTTATCCTATAACATACGTATCTGGGACATTCTAAACACAGTAGCTAAATATTCAGTTATTAATGTCTTGATAGGACAAACAAACAAATAGACCTTAGGATGTATAAAAAAGAAACTCAGATTCTTAGAATAGGTTTGTTAACTTTTTAAATGATTCCCTGAAATACAGGTTGTACTCCTTCAGGGGACATGAGGTCTTACCAGTGGCTGGTCTCATAAATGTATTGAATCCCAAGATCAATTTATCTAACCCAGAGCTTTGATATGTGTGATGCTTGTTCCATCTTCTCCTAGTATAATATACAAGTCATGTTAAAAGTCAAATAAGTGAAAATCCATTGTTTAAATGTTTTAATCAAAATTAAACTTAGTTGTATAATATTTCACATCCATATATGAAATTTAATATGTGGTGATTCTGGATTTATTCTTTTCCAGATAGTCCTGGAACAGAGCTAATTAGACTAGCAAATAAGATAAGAAACACCTTTTGGTTCTCAACTTAGAAACCTGGGCAGTTTCCTTGAACCCTCCTTCCTTCCCCCTACTGGGGGTTTAGGGGTTGGGTTTATTCCAGCCCTCATACCAAATAGTCAGATGGAGCAAGAGTATATATGACACACCAGTTTGTGACATACACCAAAAAAATTATTCCAACTCTTAATTCAGGTTTCTCCATGTCCTCAGGCATGACCTGTAACTAAATTAATTTGTACCTGCAACGGTAGTAAAAAATAAAATAAAATAAAAATAAAAAAAGTCAATTCCAGTTTGGGTCTAAGTAAAGATGTCAAAATGTGAGTATCCTGAAAATGTCAGTGTAGTATGGTAAGTTTTGGGAGTCTTAGAAGAGATAAGAATATAAAAGAACAATGATACAGAAATAAATGAATGGAAATAGAGTTTGGGACCATGAAAAAGAAAAAACTAATATCTAACAAATTGCTTTTATGGTCGTACATGTTAGAATTGTTGGAAGGACGAGTATATATGACTATGAATAACTGAATAAGGTAATCACTAACGAGGAAAAACTTTTACTAGAATCGCAAAATACATCTGAAGACGTTCATCTCCTATTTGTTTATGGTAGAATCTTTATTGAATAAATTAAGAAGGGGTAGAAAAGCAAACCTGGAAATCACCTAAAAACAATCTAAACAAAATATAGAACAGACTTTTATTTTGGAATACGTAATAAAAACATCAAATTTCATTTGCTTCTGAAGTGATGAAGGCCCATTTTGACGTGCAGATTGCATGACTTTGAGTGGAATTGCTAGATTCTTTTTGCGGGTTTCTTCAAGATTGGTTATCCTGAAGAGGCTCATGGATATATCTGTTTAGGGATTATTTGGAGCTGGATCTTTTTGAAAATTAGGGAAACTATTAATTAAAACAGTCCTGTGTTGCTTGTGAAAAGTGAGTATGTGTTGGCAAAAAAGATTGTACATGACTACATGTGAGCAAATAAGAACAAAGTAGCACAGGAATCTTGAAGAGGAACAGATAAGTTCTAGACTTGTTTTAAATCTAGTGTTTGTATTTAAAAACTTTAAAAAGAAAATGTCCTGAAACCAAACCCCTAAGACATTTTATACCTAGAATAGTATAACCAGCTTAATGAATTTTTCAGTCATTAACCCATTAAAATACCTCATATGAAAATACATTAATTCAGCTCTTCAAAAAAAAAAGACACTTTACCAGTAGCTGGGGTCTTTCTTTAGTTTGTCACCAAAAATGGCATTCAGACTAGACAGACTGGTAAATAGCTATTGGGAAAAAATTGGGTTTCTCATCTCTATTTTGTTTACCCACAGATTAGTGAATACTGTAGTTTATTTGAAGACATAAGACATCAAAGTTTCAGTCAGCTTTTAACCATGTTATCTTAACTACCTAATAGCAGGTAAAATAGCAAGGCATGGAAGAAAACTTAAATCTTGCATATTTATCAGAATTGTGTCATGCTTATAAATAAAGAAAGGGAACTATATTGATTATAAAGCATCTCTGTCTTCCCAAACTTCAACAAGGCCATATTTGAATTGAAATAGAAAAATGCCCCAGTAGTGCTCATAGAAAATTGTGTATACAGAATGTTGGATTTTGTGAGTTGTTTGACAGTTGTATTTGCATATGAACCAATTCATACTGACTCAGAGACCATTCTCTTTCAGAGTATCAGTACATTTTTTTATGCAGTAGATAATTTACACCCCCTTTCCATAAGCCAGACTCATAAAAAGACATGTTGTCAAACATACTTTTGTAACCACTCTCCCATATACCATATCCTATCCTGTCTTACTCAAAAATGAAAAGATTAGGATTACTAAACATTATTTTTTCAGCAGTTGTATAATATTTTGCTCTTTGGGGCTCTTTAGGAATTTAAGAACCTGCAGACAAAACAAAGCTATGATACAAATTATTAGCATAAATAATATCCAGATTTATACAGATTAACAGAAAATACATAGTAAAAAAACAATTTTTTAAACAGTGCCCCATAATTGGGAATACACCTTTAGGAACTTAAAAAAACAACAAAATCCTTGAACATTCTTTGGCTCTGAGTCTGTAGCATTTCTAGTGACTTAGTACTTCAAGGTCCCAATATCTTAAGTCATTCTCTGAATCAGCAGATATTAAGATTACTTCATAATTTCCCCTAGTCAAAGCCCTACCTTCTGAGAGAAGAAGCCAGAGAGATCTTTTCCCTTGGTTTGTACCCAGGGCAGTGCAACACACTTGTAGACAAACTAATCAATTTCAAGTTAGGAGGAAGATATTCTGTCTAGCACATTACACAGAATACAAACGGCCCCTTTCCAGAGTCTATGCTATAATATTTTGTAGCTTTTAGCCAGTAAGCATGGCAAGAGAAAGGGTTACAAGAGATCAGGAGAGGTGAATAAACAATTTTGGAATAGTCTAGCCAGTATCTCTAGTCTTTATAAGCAAACGACAGTCAGTTCTCAAAAACGGAACAGACTAGCAATTTTAATATAGGAGGGAGGAATGATATGAAAAAATTGAATAGAGAGAGAGATTTCCAGTAGTACACACAAGGAAGGACAGAAAGAAGGGTTGGAAGCAGTATGTAAATTCTCCCCTAAACTGGAAGAAGAGAGGGAAACACAGTGATAGAGGCTGCCTTAAGAAAAAGCCTCTCGGTGACCATTAGCCCTCGTGAAAAAACAAGCAGACACTTTCATGGGAAATTTCCAGGATATACCTTGAAAGGAAAATAGTCTTTACTTGAGATCAGAAAGTGTGATACCTAAAGGAAATGATCTGGTAATGTTCAGGTTTAGGGTTTGTGATGTGTTTTATCTTCCTGATGAAGGCACTTATGAACTGTAGTGAAAGCTGTTCTCCTTGCTGAAGGAGAAAATTAAGGGTTTGAAGAATGCCTCTCTGTGTTCCAGTTTGTCAGGATGAAGAGTTCCTGAACAGATGGGATGACGTAATCCATGAAGAAGAAGCCAGAGAGAAACTCTGAACCACGTAGTCCTATACAACAGGTATGAGCCCTTTCCCATAAAAGATAAATATGGGTTTTTGAAGAAGCAGCACCTCACATTTCCCAGAACAAAGAAGCTTTTACACATGCAGTAGCAGGTGCAAAGAAATCCTGGTATTGGTCCAAATGGAAGAGCTGTGTCCTTGTGGTTGGTGTCCTCGAGTTGAGGTATGACTGCAACCCAGTGGAGATAGGATTCCCTGGAAAGGGCTGACTCTTCCTGGAATAGGAATCTTAAGACATGACAAAGCCTGTCAAGACTGACCAGTGCCCTCCTCTGCTTAGCCAAATGGAAGCAAACTATTCCAGCAGCAAAAAAACCTAGCAACATTGAAAGCCTTAACCAATATAACAAGCATTCCCTTGGTGTCTGTTATGTTCCTGGCTACTAAAGATACAAATGAAATTAAAATAGCCTCTGCCCTCAAGGATCTTAGAACCCATGGGTAGAAAATGAAAGGACTAGACAGAGAAGAGGCAGCAGTTTCATCTCTATTTATTGTGGCTTAGAAGTTCCATTTCTAGAAGAAAAAGAAGGGTGGGAAAATAAACAACTGAATACAGAGAGGGTGTTTAAGGAAGATTTGGGTTCTCTTGATATGGCATAAGATACCAGTCCTGATGAGAGACAAATTTGTCTCTCTCACAAGGACTTCTGAGAAAGGCATGTTTGGAAGGTGACCCGTTGCTGTAACCAAGAGGGCTTTAAAACTGAAATTGGAGGGAGAGCAAGAAAAATGTTGAGAGGGAGGGAGGGAGAGAGAGAGAATGGAAAATCATTAACAGGCATTTATTAAGTGCTTACATGTGTTAGGTACTGAAAATACAAAGAAAAATGAAAAAGTCCCTTCTCTCCAGAAGGGAAACCACAGGAACATAAGGATCTAGTAGAGTATTAGGGGAATGTCATGCCTTTGGTGGCACTTGAACTGAGCTTTTAAGGAGACAGTACAAAGGTCCAGAACTCTGGGAGAAGGAGAGTCATGTGTGAGAAAGAGCAAGGAGGCTAGTTTGGCTTCTGTAGCATATATAAAGGGGAATATGAGACTGGAAAGATAAATGGGTCAAGATCGCAAAGGTAGCCTAGCAACGTTGTATGGTCAAGGAGAGGCATCTCTACTTAGAGATCAGTGAAATGGAGAGTGGAAGTACAAGGGAGAACATTGGTGAGGGACTGAGAGGAGAGAACTAGGAGGCATGCACTGGGGGCAAGATGTGTGTATAAAACCTGATGGGAAGACAGACCTCTGATGGTGTCAGAAGCAGACCTGGCTGGAGCAAAGATACTGAAATGCCTTCTCATCTACCAGAAACATGTTGTTTTCACTTGCACTTCACTGACATTAGGGTAAAAATTCTTTATCCTGATCATGTCATTTCTTTTCTCTATACTTTATGAAATCTTTCTTTTAGCAGGGAAGAAAACCTGGGTCCACGAGATTCCATGTATCAGTAAATGTGAATAAAGAAAGATAGGGAATTTTGAAACCACTGTTGTGCCAGTGTACCTACAAATTATCATGAGATGGGAGAAAAGGACTGGGGCTCAGGAAATGAAGGGAGGACATGTGCATAAGCTAGAAGGAGAAAATAACTTCAAAAGAATGATAAGAACCTATAGCATACAGTGTTAGAAAAATGTAATCCCAGAATGATCAGAGGAAAAAATGAAGAATACTAAGACTGATGAATACTTTGGGTTATTTAGAACAATGCTGGTCTAACATTGGGAAAATGGCACAATGCCAGAAGTTGGCAGAGCAAACACAGCTTCTCAGCACTCTGGCTTCCATCTTCTCTGAGTAATCTTCAAACTAGAAAGCTTGGAGCATAGTATAGAGAAATAAAAACCCAAGTGCTCTTTTAAGTTCGATCTAATAGAGCAAGAGAGATTTTCTGAAAGAATCTGCAGGCCCAGTTAGAGAACCTTCTTAGTGAGTTTTGAAGAAACATAGTCTAGGGAAGAAAGGTGCCAGAAATAGGAAATGCGCAAATATTGTTCTATTCAGAGTAGATCAATCAGGATCTTGGGAAAGTGCTATGTAAAAGAAAGCACACTGGCTTTGGTCTGAATCCTGGTGATGCATTTTGCTTTCTGTGTGATAATGGGCAAGTCACTTAGTAACAAGGCCTCTATCCTAGCTGTCCTCATGTGAAGACAGTTCTACATCTGCGATGTTTGAAATCACTGCCATAAAGGAAACAGAAGAAGGAAATGGCCTTACAGTGGCCTGGCAGGGAGGGCACAGATACCTTCCTGTCTCCAGTCACTGGACTTGTTCAGACGGAGGCTAGAAAAGCATCTCTGAGAGATGTTGTAGAGGGAATTAATTCTTATCTGAGGTAGAAGATAAGAATAGATGACTGCTGTAGTCCTTTTCACCTTGAAAAATGAGGAGACATTGTACACTTTAGCCAATCAGCAACTGGGGGTCACTATTCTGCCCTCTTTTGTAGTCTACATTTATTCAATTTCTTCTCCTTATAAATAGTTTTTAACTATTTTAAGGTGGTCACATAATGCAAAATTCTCTGCCTTTATCATAGAAGATGAAAAAGATGTTTGATAGTTTTTATGGTTTAATTTAAACACTGAAATATATGTAAGAATAAGTAGGATTTGTTTGCTTTTCTTGGGAGGACATGTAACGTAACTTTTCAATAAAAAAATGTAGCTACCTACAGTTTTTAGGAAATCAAAAAATAAGAGTAATACAAAGGGTACCTTTCTAAAAATTTACTTTAAAGCCTTATGTATATAAAAGATTCACCATTTGAACTATAAATCTTTTCTTAAAAGGTAAATTAATAAACACTTTAGATAAAAAGTTTATTTTAATTTGATCATCTAATGCAACTTTTTTCTCTGAAAAAATCTGTATTAAAGTGTTATATACAATATAGAGAAGTTCTTCCTTCTCTGTTGGGAATATATCAGAATCCTTTAGTCTTAAGACTCTAAAGAACTAGGGGAGCAAAAAGAAAGACTTCTTAGGCAACTATATGGCCTTGATATAACTTTATCCACTGTTGAACTGTACCTAAAAAATGGTCAAAATGAAGATGCCAGTATGTGTATAGCAATCTTTTTGGAAGGCATTTGGAAACATTAAAAGCTTCACTTTTTTTCTTGTCAGAACATATATGAACCCCTTCTAACTAGATTGCATTGTTTAGGGATTTGGGAATCTAAGTCCAGCAGATTCTGTGATTCATCATACCATTTAGCAGTCATTTCTTTCTACCCTGTCATCTCATACCCCTACCATAGAGGAGGAGAGCAGTAATAACATTTAGGTACCTATTAAATGGGGTCAAGTTTAAATTATCCTATCAGTCACTCAGACCTTTGTGATTTTGCCAAGAATTCTGCCCTAATGTTACTGTGTTCTAAAGACAAGCAGATATTTAGATTTTTTTAAGGAAAAGTATGATATGAATCTAAAAATTTGTTGTTGACTCTCAAGTCCATTGTTTTAATGACTGATTCAAACAAAACTCTACTAGGTGCTATCATATTCCTTAATTGTGAACATAAAATATTTTACTGATGTGAAAAAAAAGAATCTTTTATTAGACTTAAAATGTATAAGAGAAGATGGAACATGAAAATTCATGTTTAGGTTCAGAAGTTAGAAGAACATTGTAATATTTTGAATTAAAAAAACAATTTGGGAGCAAGGTTAATTTTTCAAGTTAATAAATGGTTTATACAAAGGAGATTTAGTAATCATGTATATGAAAAACTAAAATGCTTTGTTAGATGCTATAATCAAAATGTGTAAAATCTTTTCCCTTGTAAAAATTACTTGCTATGACATGAAAGCTGTCTCACAAATCAAAGAGTAAATATAACTGTGCTAAAAAGAGAGTAGTAAAAAAAATATACATTAAAAGTGATGTGTAGTTGATAGGGCAGGTTGGCTAAATAAAGATAAAATTATCGTACAGTTAATATTTATTGACTCTCCCCCCCCAACACCTACCCCCTCTCCCCTGCTGGGGCCTAAAGTATACTAAAAATGTGGTTTAGTGCTGTCATGCAGTATACAGGAGGGGTTAGTGATCTGTTTCTAAAGTAGGGTGTTAGGAGGCTTTTCTTCAAGAGAGAGGGTTACAGATCATTTCAGATAGACCAGGGAAGATGCCCAAAAGTGTTATCTCCCCCTCCAAAAACTCTCTCTTATACATACCACCAATTAAACATTGATAATGGGTTAACGAATTTCTCTTTTCAAATGAGTGTATTCCTGGTTTGAACCTGTCAGTCAGTCTCACCTTGACACAGATTATTTTAATAACATTGATTTCTTCTTGAAACGTAACTGAATGTATGCAATCCCACTGTCAATCATTTAGCTTCTATTAAGCTCCTGTTAGGTTCCACGCCCAGTGTTTAACCTCTGGGGTTGCAAAAAAGAGTCAAATATCAAATCCTTGCCCTCAAGGATCTCACAATCTAATGAGACAGTTTTCGTTAAAGAGTGAAAGTGAATTAAGCAGTCTGACTTAACTGTATACATTTTTGAAGATCACAAGGGCACTGGAGAATAAGGAAGAAGGTGTACCAGAAACTGAAAAGGTAAAGGAAAAAACAGAAGCTGCTTAGGTAGCTTAGAACTTTTTAGATGGGCGAATCTGGAAGAAACTTCAGGGGTCACCTAGTGACCATGCAAGATAGGAATGCTAGGATAGGCAATTTCGTGAATCATCAGCTGCTTATTGAAATAACCTATAGTTTTCTGTAATTAGTAAATATGATAGCTTGCAAAATCCAGTCCTCTTAACACCCAGAAAAGTACTTGTATTAGATGCCTACTACAAATACAAGGTATGAATGGATATAATTTGTGTATTTGACACTGAATAGACACTGGATCTGAAGGAGGTCTGGAGACATCAGTTGCTCCGTACTTCTCCCTTCAAACCTTGTTATTCTTTCAACCTAACCTGCCAGGGAAGTATGACATATTTACTAATGTGAAAAGCAACACAACAGTTACCTTATTCAAATGTTCTATGCACACCATGGCCTATAGCACAGATGCTGCAGCTTGCTAAGCCCTGGACCTGGACGTGTCATGGAATTGTATTGTAGTGGTCAGGCAGAACTTAGAAGAGTGTTAGTGTATGCAAATGATAACCCTAGATGTCTGAAAGTGTGAAGGTGCTTCCCACAATGCCTGACTTCATATCTTGATGTGAATAAGACCACTGAGGGGAATCTGCTTTAGGGAGAATTCATATTAACGGGATAGATGCCATTTTGTACAAAATGGAGACTTTGGTCCAAACTTCAAAACAATATTTTGGTGTTGAATTGAATGAGCCTATAGTGCAGATGAAGATGCAGTTATAAGAGAGAGTTTGCTTTGGTCATGTAGAATCTGTGAGTTAATCTCTCAGCTTAGTTATGAGAAACTTTGTAGGAAGATAGAGAAGGACATCTTCAAAGAAGGGTGAGTATGAGGTAGGGTTAGATAAAGGGAGTATGTTATCCTGGTAGGCAGTGACATTTCTTTTTGTTGCCTTTCTGTGGATTTCTGGCAAACATTCTAGATCATTTTGCTTTTCTAACAGATTGGTAACATGATTGATGTAACTGGGGATAACTTCACATTCTCTGTATTGAATCATGTAACCTTATTATATCATGCTGAACAGACCATTAAAGTAAGAGTTGCGAGGTCTAGTCTGACTCTCTTGTTTACTAGTTCTATGACCTTAGAAAAGTCACTTAACTCAGTTTCATTATATGTAAAATAAAGATATTACTTCACCTATTCAATTCATGGAATTTTATGAGTAACAAATGAGATAATGGATGTGAAACACTAAATGTCTCTGCAGAATGTAAGAGTTTGGTAATATTTTTAGCTATTGATGATTTTTAATAGAAAAAAAGCATAAAACATATATGCAGAAAAATAAACTTAATCATAACCATCTAAGTGACAGAAGTTATTGTAAATATTGGCTATGTTAAATGCTACAAATGTTTGAAAAAATCAGTTGTACATGCTCAATCAGTATTTGCTGCATTGAGACATTGAGAAATTTGTCCCTTTTGAGAATTATAAGAAATGGAGCCATCGACACATCAGTGACAAAAGAAACATATATATATGTTTCTTTTGTCACTGATGTGTCGATGGCTCCATTATATATACATATGTGTGTGTGTGTGTGTGTATGAAATTCATTGGGGGGGGAGCAAATGCCAAAAAAAGGAACCAGCAACAAGAAATGTTTTATTTTGACCTCCTGATCTCAGTTTGCCAGTTTTATGTGACTAAGGGAAAGAAATAAAGTGTTACTACAATTAATGTAATAACGATGTTTACAGATCCAGTGTAGGAGGATACTCAAAACTCTGGATCACAAATTAGTTTGTGAATTTTACTTAATCTTTACTTCTAGTAAAAAACTGGCAAAGGGCCCACCATTTATGTAGAAGAGGCTCCTTAAAACCTACTGCCACTCTCCTGCTCAATTCTGCTGAGAGAGTGCTATCTGTCTATTGCCCAGAGCAGATCCTCATTCCCCCTGTTTCTTCAGACAACCTTATTCTCTCCTCTGGAGGTTCATGGACCTATTTTGTGGGTTACTGTCTAATAGGGTGCAGTTTAGCAAACTATACCTTCTGCTTCATCCAGCTGTCCTCTTCAAAAAATTATTTCTAAAGATGAGGAATTGTTTGCACAGAAAGGAAATTGATGAATTGTACCTTGAACTTCTGTTATCTAAGGTAATGTTTTAAATGTTTGAAACTTTCTATTTTGATCAGAAGTGTTAACAAAAAGAAATACTTGAACTTGGTCCTCTAACATGAAATGTAAGATTTGAAAAATTTAATAATACTTCATGAAATAGAAATAGTTTTCATTCAGTTTGGCTATATAATCAAGGTATAATATCTTTTAAAACTAGCTTTGGTAATTGATTTATAAATAGAAGATAATTTACTCATTTCCTAGTTGCTTTCTTATTATTTCTATTGGCTATTCATAAATGGTAGCCTACTAACATCAAGAGAATGCTCTTCTTCAGGCCTAGTTTGCTAATAGGAAGTAGCTTTATTAATTTTATTAAATTTTATTTATTTTACTTTGATGGTTCAGAAGCCCAATGATTCTTTTTCTGAAGAAGGTAATCCTGTTCTAAAACATTGTAACCCCTCCACAGTTGTAAGCTGAGCTGACCAAAAATTGATCACTTAGTAGCTAGCTGCCAGGTGATAAGGCTTCCTCCATTTACCTAAACTACGCTGTTGGCAACAAAGGCTTTCCAGGAAAGAAAGACCCAACAGAACTTGTGTTTTTGGCACAGGTATTCTGGGTCCCTGGAACTCAGTCTGGCTTCCAACCAAGAGGAGGTATTAGAGTAGGACTTTAGAGGAAAATAAAATATTTTATATTAGTGTATTATTTTTAGTCCTTACAGTGACTTTTTGTCTTCAGTTAAAATGCTATCTCTTATTGTTAAAAGGAAGTTTATATTTGGCTCTGTAATCCCCTTGTAAATGTGATTGATTTAAAATAGAAAAGCTAAAAGTTGCCCAGTTTAATGAATTTATTCTGTAACGATTATGTCTATCATCAACCCATTTCCTTCTTTGACATGAAAAGACACTCTTCAGGCAATTTGGCATTTATGAAGAGCTTCTTACGTGCCAGAGCTATACTAGGTGCAGTAAATGAAAATCCATAAGAAAACCATAAGCACGTTGATTCAACAAATAGTTATTGTCTCTGCTGTGTTTAAGACAAATCAACACAATAGTGTTATTCCTCCCCCAGTATTTGGGAGGAAACTGAATGGCGCAGTGGATGGAGTGCTGGGCCTGAGTTAAGAAGGACAGAGTGCGAATTTTAGCTCAGATGCCAGTTAACTTCTCGGTGCCTCAGTTTCCTTATCTTAAAGTGGGGTAATAATCACACCTACCTTCCAGGGTGAATTCTGAAAGACAAAATGAGATAACATTTGCAAACTTGAAAGCATAGTTAGGAATATTCGCTATTATTATTAGGGTTATTAATGTTTGAATAATGTACTGATGAAAGACAACCTTACATAGAGATTTTTGCATATTTGCTAAAGTAGGTTTACTTTTTAACAGTTGAACCGACTTGCTGTTATCAAAATGAAATTTAAAAATTCGTTTGATATTCAATAGTGTATTAATATATCTTACTACTTACTTTTGCCCATCTTGAAAGTATCATGTTTGATAATAAACTGAAAATACAATTTGTGACTTCTTGGGCTCTTTATTCCGAAGCCTTGTTTTCTTCTATTTTGAAAAGTTATAGTTTTCTTGTGCTGTTTGTAATATATTTATTTCAGATGTTTTCAGGTTCATGTTTTGAGTTATGTTGGCCTTGTGTCATGTAAGGTGGCAGTTTTTTTTTATAAAATACTTGCTTGTTTCATCAAATATCTCTGAATAAGTTTCTAATAATGTGGAACATCCAACCCCTAACAGTGACTTCTTCCCCTGACAGTGAGGGACAGTGCATGCATCCCTTGTAAAGAAGACATGGAAACTTAGATCCATTTGGCGGTAAATTGGTCTGCAAAAGTCTGCAGGTGACTGCTCCTTACTCTTTGGCTCCTAGGACAACTTGCTGTGCTTTTGTCTTTGGCCATTTAAATGCTTGGATCTTTATTTTGGAAGAGAGCTCCTTTGGAATCTTTCCTGTTTTTCCCTGTCTCTACTGCTTTTGGATGAATTTGCCTTGGTCATTTGGATTTTGAGTTTAATTCAAGTGTGACTTTGTCAGCCCAAACCTCAGTTGTTCCTTCCCATTTCTCAGCCCCTCATCTGCTCTTTTTGTTACATGGTAGAAATTGCACTTATTTGAAATTGCTTAATGTGGGCAGGAGGAAAGGTAACTCTCTAGAAAATGTCCTCACATGTTACTAGAGCCAACCTCTTCAAAGACTAAATTATACAAGCTAGAACCATCATCTCACACTAGATAAGCCATGGCTCCAGTGTAACCTTTTACCCTTCTCTCCTTCCTCAGGAAAATCCTAAACTATCACCACAAGAAGATTAAAATGATGTCCCTCCTGCACCAAGAAAGATCTGAAGATCTTTTTCAGTGTTGTTGGAGGTGTGGGGTGTAAGAGCTTGATCTGTTGGTGCCCATCCACCTTGTTCTCTAAAGGTAAGCCATGTACATTATATGCACACTTCTGGGCCCATGCTCTGGCATGCGGCTGGTGGTGGAATGCGCCATAGCTAGCTTCTGACCATCAGACCAAACCCCCTCACCGGAGGGTGATGGATTCCTGCCACTGTGAACAGCAGGTCACAAACAGCCTCCTTCTACAAGCCCTTTTCATTGTGCAGAGGTAACATTCCCTGATAATACTTTGATATAATCTTTATTCTAGAAATTTGTGATTTTTTTCCCTTTAAAATAAAAAAAAAAGACATTCTTGCAAAAACTTCCCTTTCTCTTGCAACTGGTTCTAAATTTAAATTGGCAACTTGTTATAGTTTTTCTCTTATGAAGGTCCCTTCTTGGATTCTTGACATTTGAGTTTAAAAATTTGAGTCATCAAAATGTTCTCTGAAAGGTCAGCTATTAAAGCCATTGAATTAGCTTACACGCACGAAGTCATTATGGGCATTTCTGAAAATGTTTTCTTCTTAAATTTGTCCCTGGAAAGGATCATAAGGTGGTGGAAAGATGTTGTAAAAAGTCTCAGAAGGATTCAGAGGCAGCCTGTCAGGTCATTTGTAGCCTCTCTGAAGCTTCAGAAGAGTCTCAAGACTTATGCTCCTTCGGGCTTGGAAAGCTCATGGGGAAGTGATTTCTAAAGTAGGTTCCAGACTTTAGTTATTCAAACCCAAAATCTCCTTTTCTTGCTACTAAATAGCAGGTGGAGGGGGTGATAGATAGGACTGTTTTCCCAAGCAGATAACTAAGTACACTGAAGATTGCTTATTCAGCAGGGATAAAATTGGTGAAGAATGGTAAGGTGCAGTGACTATGCTGCCAATGATACCAACAGGAAACCTCTTGCTTTTCTCTTGTATATTCTGCTGGACACTCACAAAATGATCTGTCCTCAGTGAAGTAGTATCATTAACAGCCTCTTCTTTCTACCCCAGAACAAGGCTGCAGATTGAACTTGAGGATTTTTTTAAAGACTAGAAATAGGTCAGCATGAATCAGTTAAGAACTGCTTTGGGTACCAGTCAGCAAGACAAAACAGTAACCACTCTTTGGCAGATTTTCTGCTGTTTTACCAGTATATCCTTCAGGACATGGCAGGTCTGAAGAGGAGGGTAGCCTCATTGTTCAATTTGGAGTCTCACTTCCTGTGTTGGCTCAAAGTTCGGAGCAGGCAATACCAGAAAGCTTGAACTCTCCGTGGATGTTGGTATCTTCTGCAAATTCCTTTCTTGATGGCATTGCACCATTGGTGGAGTTGACTAAGTTTCCCTTCCGGACATCTGGTCTGTGTAATTCTCTGTACTGCCCCAGACTTTGGAGAGGGGGAATCTCTTTTGGATTAACTGACAAATAGTATTTCTCTCCTCCAGGGATCTTCAGTTTCATCCTTATACTTCCTCCATCATTGCACATGCTTCACTGTGCACCACTGTTATCCTCTGTCCTGGCAATCGGTCTTCAATAATTGCTGTGGCCAGAAAATTTATCACCTTGTGGCCAAGCTGTTCAGTGAAGGGTTTCACTTTACTAATATTATTTGGCATCAGTATTAGAAAAAGATATATGTTTTTTATGGAAAAAATGTCTAGAAGCAGTGAAATCCTTACTGTGAGGAGAATAGAATCTAGCTTGCTATTAGATTACAGCAACTTTTGAAGGAGAAAAATTCAAGGAGAAATTAAATAAGTATGGAAGCTGACAGTTTGGTGGTAAAGATTTAAGCAATGTGGGTATAATTTTAAAGAATGAATGTTAACTTTTCTAGTTAATTGAAGAAAATGCTTTGAAATAAAACCAAGGGCCTACTAGAGTTTATCATTTTTTTGTTATTAAAATAAGCAAATTGGGCTAGTGTGTTTGAACGTGTCTTATCTTTATACCTCATCTCTTCTTATAAACTGATTTCCTGTGAGACATTTTCAGTTCATTATTCAGTTTCATTGATCACTGGTTTTGGATCACTTTAAAGAACATTTCTTCCTTTTTCCAAAATATGCTGCCTTTTAGTGTTCTAATTTAAAAGGTCAGTCACACAGTATTGCACTTGGATAAACACAGAAAAAATATGTGTATTTAAAATAGGAATAAGCCACACCTTACCTTCATTGTCCAGAAACTCCACACACCCTTAATATGCTCAGTAATGCTTTGTTTTACTGTTAACACTGCTCTTGGTAACTTTCACAGAATCATTTAGGACTTCAGTTCACATCCATTAACAGAGGCAATAACCTTGATCAGTTCTGATTTCTAGTGGTGACTGAGCACTTTTGTTGAGGAATAGAATCTGTGGAGGAATTTGTTTTTATATATACTAGTATTTGTTTATTCTTTGTAAGTATTTAAAGGAAATTTACCAGAGATGAAAAATTCTTGATTGGTCTCATCAACCTAATTAGTTGCTCCATATTTTTTAATCTTCATAGACCTTTAAATCAAGTCGTCAAATCTCTTAAAACTATCCTTACCAGAATGTCTGTTTTCTTGGTATTATAGAAGTCATTTGAATATCTTAAATGAAATTAAAGCACACGTAATTGTAAATGGAAATGAATTGCTCTAGGAACCTTTTTACATATACAAAATTAACATTGAGGCTGAATAAGAGAGGCCAGTGACCTCATTGTTACATAATTGTTACCTCCTCACCAGCAGCTATGCAGTTAGTATCATATGTTCCTTAAATAGTGAATGGATGAAGGATGTATTGTTTGTATAGAAGGAAGTATAAGATATTCTCAACCCACCCCTCTTTAAGACACTCGCAGATATGGGGGATCATTTAGCCCAGCTCTAGCAGTGCCAAGCAATGATGTGGGAGCCTTGAAATGGGAGTCATCAGACAGGCTGCCGAGAAGTGCGCAAAACAGATTAGCAGTCTCTGCTGTTTTGTGCAGCTTTAAAAGTATCCTTAGTGAAGCTACCGGTACCCTGTGTTGCAAAGGCAGGAACTCTGTGGTTCCTTGTTTTCTCCAGTTCAATGAGGTTTTAAGGGAGGAAGAGAAGGGGAGAAGCTAGCCTCTGTTTCTTCCCCCATCCTCTCCCTTCTCAAGCCCCTGTGCATCTCATCTGAATAGAGCTTTCATCACCAAGTCTTACTTCTTATTCTTCGGTTTTAATTCTAATTTGCATAATTAATCCCTTAATCTGCATAATTTGTGAAATGCTTATAAGAGTTAAATCATTATGATTAAGTTTGTGAAATATATATTAATCCAGTACAACTTGGTATCTGAAAAATATTCAGTGCTAATACTTGATTTGAAAAGGTTTGGCAGAAATAGTTGAGATATTTTAAGATACTGTCATATGAGTGGTTACTATACAGATACCAGGCAGCATTTGAATTGTGAGACATTTGGTTCCTTTAAAAAAAATTAAGATGGCATTGGTATAATTCTCTGATGGTACGGTTCCATGATGTCACAGTAAGAACAGCTTTCAATCTTTGTAAGTAAATCTAATTGTGTCCACTGTGAATACTACAAATCTTGAATCAATGTCTACTGTCATGGCCTTGTCAAGAGTCCCTTCAAAAAGCAAAATCATTTTGGATCTAGTTGACTTTCATGCCAGGCTTACCCCTCTTTTCTATGGATAGCTCTTTATAGATACTGTCCTCCGTTCTTATTTTTTAATCCCTTTCTTAACAAAGTGTTTGCCCCATTTGAGGATGTAAAGCTACCTCTTAGTAGTATGGATTAAATAAACCAATCTTTTAGAGAAGACATGACAGATCATAATACTTGTTCTCTGAAGGCATTAATCACCCTGAACACACACACACATTTAAGGGAATATTTGCCTTTTCTAATAAAACTCAGTCACAGTTGTTTATCATCAGCATGCGGTCATATGCAACTTGTCTACCAACTGCAAGGTAGGCAGTTTAATAGTTTAAAGTGGTTAGAGTTATGATGTGTTCCAAACCCAGTCATACACAGGAGGATGTATCCAGAAGTGGACTGTGTTTAGAATTACTGCATTTTCTTCAGAGAACAAGAATTGCAGGTAAGCTCCCCTCTGTTGTTGAACAGGAACAGAACACATGGGAAATGCCAAGAGTGAACTGATTTTTTTCAGTGAAAAGCTATGAGACTAAAAGGAATAGTACAAAAAATCTGCCTTTACTCATGCTAAAAAGAAAAATTTTTTTAAGGTTACTGTATCCTTACAAAATGAATATCTGCTGCCTTCTTTAATGTTTGAAACAGCTCAGTAGAGTTAGTGACTTTTGGAGAAAATATTGGTAAAAATTTGAGTAATTAACTTACATAGATAAATGAGTCTGTCTTTTCTTGGTTAGTGGCTTTAACGAGAAGGAACAACGAGCAAGCTAATGAATCCTGTTTCATTCTTCTCTGATCTCAGGTTTCATCTTAATGTTTAGATAAACATTTACGCCCTGAGAAAGAACCTGCCCCATTGGAGAACTTGATTCATAGCATGAAATTCAAGGCATGTCACAATTCAGCTGTGTTTGTGAAATGCAAATACGTGTTTATTTACTTATGACTGAATCCTTGTCTTATAGTATTAACTTTGAGGATAAAAGTTTAAATGGAAGCAGTTAATAAAGTTGCCTGATTGTTCTTCTCTCCTGTGGATGTTTGCCAGGTTTCCTTAGCTGTTACGCTGTACTTTTTCTCAGCATCAATGACCAGAAATAAAAATTATCTCCAACTATGAGATGACTTTTTAATTCAAGCTATGAATTGTGGATAAAATGAATTCTTCTGTTTAACTTCCCTTCTTATGTTCTCTCTAGTTGCATATTCTAGCACCAATTCCTTCTGTAAGCAAAAAAACTAAAAACATCTCAAGACTGTAAAAAAAAATGCTCTTTGAAAATAGTTCATAAATTTTGAATGAATGCTTTAACAAACTTTATTCTGTGCGGCATTATGATCTCTTAAGGCTTCTGATCACCTGGTTTAAAAAGCATTGTGCTAGGTAGTGTTCCTTATCAAGTTGATCAATAGTTATTAGGGCATTCTTTGTCCTTTTAAAGATATGCCATACCAGCTTCTTTTGGAACTGAAAAACATCAATAGCAATCACTAAATGATATATTTTGGTCTTGAAATAAAAGTTTATTCCAGCAAAGATCTATATAAATACTTGAAATTGCTTAATATTTGCATTTTTTATGAAACCAACTCATTACCTTTTTTTGGAGGTGGCTCGGTTCCTGCTGTTTAAGCTTGATAGAATTAAAGATGAAGAACAAACACCAGAAAGTTAAGTTAAAGTGAATATAGGAAACGTAGCAATTCATCAAAACCTATTTTTTGACTTAGTTCAAGTTATCTTTTTAACTCTGTTTGAGTTATAATAAAGTACTTGGATTCTTTTCCTTGGAGTTTTTTCTCTGTGAGAATGACCAGGCCAGTGGGGTCGCCCTCCTGAACATATTTTTCTTCATGTTGTAATCAGTGACCTTTTCAGTAAGATAAAATTTTACTTTTTACTCAAGGGTTGAACCTCTAGAGAGTGAACTGTGATCAGCTGTTGTGCTTCTTACAGGTATGGCTTCGAGAAAAAAAAATACAGCCTGATTTCCTCAAAATGTCTTGTTCCAATTTATTTTTAAAACAGAACTTATTTTCCTTTTAGGAATTTTGGAAAACATTTTCTTTTTGAAGTTAGGCAAGTAGTGAATATTTGCTTGACTTTGAAATTTGAGAAACTGAGACATAGGAACAAAAACACAGAGCTAGAAATCACACTTAGAGACCATCTTATCCAATAACCTCGTTGTTCAGATGAGCAGAGGCCTAGGGAGATGAAGTGACTTGCCAAGGTCACACTGATGGTAAACATCAGAGGAAGAATTTGAGTACTGGTCATCAGATGCCCAAGCCAGTGCATAAACAACTGTCTGCCAAGAAATCAGTGATAAACCCTTGTTTAACATGGGGTAAGGAAAAGAATACTGAGGGAGGTGGGAGGCATCCTAGGATTTGGATACTTAATGCCTGATAGCTGACAAATAAATGAACATCTCTGAGTTATAGTTTTCTTATCTGTAAAATGGAAAGTAGTATTACTTATACAACCATACAAGCTTGGTAAAGGAAAATACCATGTCCAGAGTAATGTGTTCATGTGAGTCAGAATTACATTTGTCTGTTGCTTCAAAATGCATATCTTAGGCTAAAGCAGTTGTTAAAAATCTAGTGTCCCCATCCAGGGACAAGATTCTTGATTGGCAGGAAGAGTTGGAACTTGATGCTACATATCTGTTTAAGAGACTTACTGAATGGGTTCCAAAGGTTCTTTGGAGAGATGTATGGATAGAAGACACTTCAAAGAGAAGAAAGAGTGGGCAAGAAGATGAGGAGGGAGAGACAAAAAGTAGAACAGTGACTCTGACCCTCTCATTGACTTTAGATTGGCAGAATTACACAGAAAAGCTGGATGTTTCATGTTTTTTCAATTCAATTGAAATTCAAGAGAATACTAGAACGAATCTGCTGCAGATGGGGTTGTTCTTTTCCTTTTGATTGGATGGTGAATTCTTTATCTCGCTCCCAGTTGAAGACCTGGTTTGCTCTTGTATATTATTTGATATATTCTAACCTGTATAACCTGTTTCTATTTGCATTTCACTTGGACATATATTTATTCAGTATTCCCTATTTGTGACTGCCTTTGTATAACCAATATTTAGTGAAAAAGAGTTAAGCTGACAAGTGGGTATATTGCTTTCCCCTTTAAGAGCTACCAAGAGGGGGCCTTTTTCATCCTTAATCCCAATAGAAGAGACAGCTATTTAAAGTGTGGCAGATAACATTCTAGCCTTATACCCTTCTCGGAGTTGGGATAGAAGAGTGCCCAGCCTTGGCAGCTCTCCAAAGACTTCTTCCCACTAGCTAGCATGCTAACAGTGTAGACACTACCTTTGGCTTTCCTCCTCTCCACAGTCAGGCAGGGCCTCAGATCATAGCAATATATCTTCTGTGAGCTGCCTCTGTGTATTTAGAAAACTCAAGTACTCATACCTGTCGTACATTTTTAAAAGGCAGTAGTATGAACTAAGGTTGGTATTGGTCATTAAGCTATTTATTAAGTCTACTCTGTTCCAGACATTGTGCTTGTTGCTTGTCAATACAAAACTAGTACTGAAACTATATATATATATGTATGTATATATATGCTGTCTCCCTTGTATTATTATGTGTACTATTACTCAAATAGTTTATTAAATGTTTTTAAGTATAAGTTAAATGTTTTTGAATATAAGTTTTAAATTAGTTTTACTTAAGGGAGTATTATGTGGATATGTAAACAAAAAATGAATGCAAGGTTATTTGGGGGAGAGAGGCACTAGCAGCTCTGGGGAATCGGAAAAGGCTTCATGTAAGTCTTCTTTGGGGTGGAATTAAGGGATAAGTGCCCTAGGCGAGGGGGACACCCAGGACAAAGCGAGTGCCATCTGTGAAGAACAATAAGAAGACAGATCTGGCTGAATCATAGAGTAATGTGGAATAAGGCCGGAAGCATAGAGAGTCAGATCATAAAAGACTTAAACATCTTAGCAGAGAAGTTTATTATTTTCTTCTAGAGGGAGTGGGGCATCTCCTGGAGTTTATTGAATAGGAGAATGATGTAGTTAAACCTACACTTAAGGAAAATCATTTTGACAGCTGTGGGGAGAGACTTAACATGGATACCAATGAGAAGGCTCTTTAAATAATCTAAGAAGGAGACAAATGAGGGTGTGAACTAGAGTTGGTGGCCTTGTTAATGGTGATAAAGTAGCAGATATGAGAGATGACACCTGGGTGACTAGAAGGATAATGGTGCCCTCCATAGTAATAGAGAAGTTTAGAAGAAGAGTAAGAATAAATTAGGTTTTGACACAGCGAATTTGAGATAATTATGAGATATCTGTGTCAGAATTATCAGTAGGCAGTTCATGAATTAGGGCTGGCACTTAAGAGAGACAAGG
This sequence comes from Potorous gilbertii, assembly GCA_028658325.1. Classification (NCBI taxonomy): domain Eukaryota; kingdom Metazoa; phylum Chordata; class Mammalia; order Diprotodontia; family Potoroidae; genus Potorous; species Potorous gilbertii. The sequence goes on from CM053770.1 coordinate 54,188,745, forward strand.
TACAGACCTTGTGTGACTCTGGGAGTCATCTGAATAGAAATGGGTAACTGAACTCATGGGGAGCTCATTGACTAAAATAGATGGTGCAAGTTAGGAAGTCATGAGAGAAGAGGTGGGATGGGTATGGGGTGGAGTGTTCTCATGGACAGAAAGGTTTAAGTTTATGCCAAGAAGTTTAGATATTATTCTTTATGTACTAGAGCACTAATTAAAGGGAAGTAACTTGAGGAGATTGGTATTTTAGGAAGATAGTTGGTATCAATATGCAAAGTGGATTAGAGGTGAAAAAAGATTAGAAAATGTTTTCTCTGGTTTGGCAAAAAAACATTTTCTTACAGAAAATTCTGTTTAAGTTGTTTTTATTTTCATTTTATCTTTATACACTCTTTCCTATAAAGGCTCAAAGTCTAATACCAATATTATTTCATTTACTAAATCATATATTAATTTTGTTAAAAAAAATTAGTCATCCGTATTAAAGTTTTATGTACTGTATTGAACACTTTTCTTTAGTTCAGAGATCTTAGAACTGTTTCTAATTCCATTCAAGAAATATTTATTAAACTCATACTATGTCCAAGGTACTCTCCTAAGGTTGGGTATAGGAGGTGGCTCCTGCCCTTACGGACTTTCCATTTTATTGGGGTATATACAATATATGCATAGACTAGTGAGAGTGAAACCATTAACAAATAATAGGGAGAGTGAGTCAGGGAAGAGTATCCAGAGGAGATGGTACCTGAGTTAAGCATTCAAGGACAATTCACGGATTCTGAGAGATGAAGAGAAGATGGAGGCATTCATCTGTCTAAACATGGAAACTGGAGGTGGAATGCTAAGTTTGAACAGTTATTCGTCCTGTACATTTTAACAACATTTAAATTAAGGTAAATTTTATTTTAAGTCAGATAGATTTAAAATATTAACCAGCAAGATTAAGGGTAGCCACTTAATAAACACTTGTTGGGTTGTTGTCTTTTCTACAATGTATAAAAACAGCTTAACCTAATAATGCAAAACCTTATGATCAGAATGAAATGATACTTTTACTGTTAGATGTAACATGAATTAGTTTATGGAATATTCTATTTACAATGTTTCTTCCGTTAAAGTTGCTTACATATCCTTGAATTCATTTCAATATTTATGCTTTTTTCCCCAAAATTCTCTACCTTCTAAATTTTTTTTTAAATGGGTAATTTTTGTGCCCATGTATACAAAAAAGAAAAAAGTATAGGTCTGATCATCTGTTCTCTCTCACTTATATTTTCAACTTTACAAATTAGAAGAAATAATTTGCACAATATGGATGCATCTGCATTGACTTGAAGTAGATGAAATTCTCTTCCCATTAGGGCCTTTGTAAGGCCAGGCCTGACCCAGACTAAAACTCTGTTCCAGTTTGATATTTAGAACAAAATGAGATACTTGTTCATTAACTGTTGACAACCTGAAGTTTACGTAGCATAGAAAGGATATTCTACAAAAGTGCTCTGGCATTTCACTTGGACCCCCTTGCCTCAATATAAAAACATGCTTATCACCAGAAGGAAACATGTCTGGGCATTGGGAGAGAGTTTAGTGACTTCTTCAGCTTTGGGACGAAGTCTTAACGGCCCAATTCTATACGTATGGACCGTTTTCTTCCCTTAGGTGACCAGAAAGCCAAGTCATTATGGTGAGAGACTACCAGGGATTTATGTATTCAGCCTTAGTCCTCTGGACCCATCAAATCTCAGAAACACTTTTAGTCATCTGTTAAGGAAAAAATTAGCTTAACTTATATTGATAGACATAAGAGTCCCATAATACAAATAGTATCATGAATGCAGTGTATCCCAAAAAAATTTAATATGGTTTTAAATTAACCACACAGAGAAGTTTGGGATATACACAGTTGTCCCAAATATTCAGTAATGAATTCAGTAATGAAAAACTCAGTTGTGAATACTGAATATTCATTATAATGTTTAAATGATACCAATCTGCAGATTTATATCATTTAAAAAATTATCCTAACAAGTATGAATCATAGAATAAGCAAACCACATAAAGAACAAAGCAGAAATTAAAACCATAAAACCTGAGTCCTTTACATTTTGTCACTTCACTGTGTTGTGCATCTTCTCAAGGTACAGGTGCTGCTCAGCTAACTCAGTGATCTACCTGCCCCTCAAAGTGCATCTCATTATCAGAGCCCTTCTAATCTGTTCTCTGATGATGGGCTTAGAAAGTTTTGTTGCTGTTTTCCCTTCACACATAATTGATGTGTATAGTCTTGTACTTCTTTGTTTACTTTGTATCAATTTCATGTATCTTAACATATTTCTTTGTATTTCTTTTCATTTTATGGCATGGTCATTTTTATACAGTTATATATAACTGTACAATATAATGCAACTTATTCAGACATTCCTCAGTCATTAGAAATACAATGTTTTTTTCTGGGTATTTTTATATTTTGCAAAAACACAGCCCTATATCTGCACAGTATTTAACCAATGCGTAGCCTCAGTAAGATTTTCTTATTTAAAAAGCCTTAATAAAATTGACTTAAAAAATGTATTTAAGGAAATTGCACATGGTGGTCCACAATCTGGAGATTAATTGCCCTTTAGATATCAGAAAATATTGATTTTTAGGTAGAAATTCCTACAGTAAATTCTTAATAAATTTTTATTTTGAATTGAGTTGTCAGATCTCTTCTAATATTTCAGGAAAATGGAAATTGAGGCATTGACTCACATCAAATGAAGAAGGAATGTAGTAGAACATATTTCTCCCTGGGGTGTAAGTATCGAAAAGATACCCTCCAATTCTGAATGGGCATAGGATTTATAGAATCTTAATCACCTTCTTCCATCTGGGTCTCTGGAGAGTAGGCTTTCATAGCGAGTTTAATCTATGTTGATATATTTTAAAATATCTTCAGTACTTAATATGTTTTCTTTATTTTAATCCTTCTTGCCTTTCCTATGTTTTCTAATGATTTGTGATCAAAGAGATCAGCATGTTAGGAGTCAGGCAATCTTGGTTCTGTTTCCTTGCTTTTACACTGACAAGAATATTTCTAAGATGAATAAGATTCTAACTTTTATATGTTTAAAAAGCTGTAGCTTCTTTTTCATCAAAAGATTTTAGAAACATTTTATTTTCAGTTTTTGTACATTGTGATTGAGTGTGGATGTGTGTTCATGAGGCTTGGGAGTGCAGGGATACAAATACAAGCAAAAATCTAGTTTATGCCATTGAGGAGTTTGCATCCTAATAAGAGAAGATGACATATAAAAGGAAATGGAGGGCGGGGTAAAGCAGTGAGGAATGGGACATCATGATTTTGAAGTCCATAAGTCAAAGTCAGAGCCCGGAAGGGAATGAACGTTGGCTGGCCAGAGCCCTTCCACTGATGAGAAGCTAAGAGACAGTGTGGCTTAATAAATAGAGAACCAGTGGCAAAGCCGGAAAGGCCTGGGTTCAGGTCCAGCCTTTGAAAGTACTGCCTGCATGACCTTGGACAAATCATTCCACTCTCATTTCTCTACGTGTTTCTCTAAGATTATAAATTGCACAGAAGGAATTAACCTGCCTTGGTAGAAGACATTTCCTCACTTCGGAGTTTCCTATAATTAGGAAATTACAATTCTATTTCCTATTCTCTTCTCTATCCTTACCTGTTTTTAACAAGACAGAAGTACTTTTTGTTCTTATTCAGTCATGAATAATTTATTGTCATTTATTAATGTATTAATGCAATATTTTAGTGAAAGTAATATGAATTGAATATTTTCATTTTTTAATTCCTCTATATGGCCTGGGGAGATAGTGGTGGATTTAAAATAATAATTATTTGATTTAATTAACTTAATTAATTACTAATAATGTAACTAGATGAGAAGACCAACTTATTTAAAAATTTTTTGGATTCAATAAGAAATAAGGCATAATTTTGCCTTATTTTCCACTGAAACCACCTACAAATTCAGTTAGAGCCTACTACATGCAAAATGCAGTACTTTTGCTTTTGCTGTCATTAAAATTAAGATTTCTGGAAAACCTCCAGCAAGGGTTTGACAAGGGGTAGGCAAAATGCAGGAAATATCTTGGATTTGTTGGTCTTCAATTATTTGTAATTCAGATGCTTCCTCTCCCCACCAAGAACCATGAAAATACTTTGATACTTTGCATTCTTGTAGTACCTTTCTGTCCTGTCATAAGTTGTGTCTTACTGACCTAAAAATGTTTCCATTGTTCTCTATGGTCAGCCTTAACTCTCCCTTCTTGCTCCAAATATTCTAAGAGCTTAATCCCTGTCTGGGATATTCCTGTATGACTTTTTTCCCATTTGAGAAGTGGTAGTCTTTACCACTCAATGAGCTTCCCGTATCTTTCTTCCCACAGACAATATGCAGCCCCCTCCTGTACTTTCTGCCTAAAAACATAATAAAGCTTACTTTTGCTTTATCACTCACTTTGGACTCTCCTTACTAACATAAAAATGATTTTGCATAAAGTTGCATGTTAAATAGCTTTAAGATGTTCATCTCCTGCCAAAGCTCTTCTTAAGCCTTTGTTAGTTACATTTGTAAATGTCTAGAATTTGTCACTGAGCAAACAGCAAGGACGTGCCATGATAGCTTATAACTGGACTCATCTTCCGACCAATTTTTCTTGGAGTAAAATGTGAAAACTCTTAGTGCATATTTTGATAGGCACAAAATTTTAATTATTTACCACATACAGGAGGGGTTTGGTTTGGTTTGGTTTTCACGTGTTCTTAGGTTATCAAAGGGTGATTTCTTATGAGACAGAATATCTGATAACAAACCTGTGAAGCTTGTAAAAACTGCCGGTTGACCAACCTTACTGGAAATTGACTTGCTATTTATCTAAAATTTTATATAGGACAGCTTTTCATATGTTTCAATTAATATTTTGTTTCCTTCAGGGAGGAATTGATTATCAAGTAGGAGACTGATGATTCCTTAAAACTAGTTCATTTTAAGGCATTTGTTAACCCACCCCATGAGTCAAAGGATTTACAAAAATTGTTTTAGCTAAAGTTTTGCTTGTTGCTTTTCTTACTATTCCTAAATGTTAAAGTCTGAAATACTGATTTATGTTTCCAAAGGGGAGAATTTATGCATCTTCATTACTGTGAAGTTCTGTATAAAATCTGGAACAAGATAGTGTTGAATTATTCAGCATTTCATCAAGAAATTTTCTCTTAATGTTAAACTTATCTTTACCTCTATTTTTTCCTATACCTTAAGAAATAATTTTAAATTGGTAGAACTTTAAACGGGGCTAGTTTTTAACGTTCCCTTCATATTTTTATTATTTTGAATGACAGAATGTCATTTTGGCCTATGCACACATACATACAAGTATTACAGGTTTCAACCAAGGAATTACTTATTCCTTAAATATATTGACTTTCTTAAGACTCAAAGTCCTCCAAAATGTCAATCTACAAATTACCACAAGCTCCTTGGCTCATTTACTGTAACAATATTGAAATATATCAATCTTAATAGAAGAATTCTAGATAGAGTTTGAATGTAATTGTATGGTAATCTATTATATAATCCCCCTCCCTTTTTTTAATACTTGAGGAAACTGGGGTTTAGGAAGGCTAAAGAAATTGTGGAGGTAGAAGAGATTCTACATGTTATCTAATCAATATACTTCAGAAAGATTATCTAAGTAGGAGAATCTGGATTTAAACAAACACCTACTCCAGTGGTCTGTAAAACTGTCATGAAACCAAGATTTAAAACATTTTAAATCTAAAAGATGAAATCTTATGTTGCATCTAGAAATGTGTAAAGTGCTGAGCCTTGTATCTTCAGACTAACATCAAAAAAGATGAGCCTGAAATAGTGGGAATTAAAAATCAATTACAGAATAAATATAAAGAAATAGCTGAGGGGGAGGAGCCAAGATGGCAGAGTAGAAAGACTCATATATGCTAGCTCCAAACCACAGTCCATGGATTTCCTGTAAAAAGAACTACCACCAAATTCTGGAGCAGTGGAAGCCGCACAGCAATGGAGTGATGGAGATTTCCATTCCAGAGAGCCCCAAAAAACCGATCCCAAAGGTCCTTCACACACCGGACGGGAGCAGAGCCAAGCAGGCTTCAGGGACAGAATCTCTGGCGATCACGAAGGTCCCTCCACCCACAGGCATTACAGGTCAATGAGAGAGACTTCTGGGCAGGCTGAGAGGGGAGCGAGGTGTCTCCATAATTCAGGCCCCCTCGGGAGGCAGCAGCAGAGGCAGCAGCAGGTGACCAGAGGCTCCTGGAGCAGGCAGGAGCTCCATTACTGAAGGTCTCCGCATAAACCTCTTGAAGGAACTGAGCCTGGAAGGCGGCCCTGCCCCTACCTGAGCACCAGAACTTAAGCTCACATTGAATAGCCGCTGAAAGCCCTGAGGCTGGGAAGCAGCATTTGAATCTCAGACCCAAAGCACTAGCTGGGAAGATCTGGAGGCAAGGCAGGGGTGGAGAAGAATCTCAGAAGTCAACTAACTGGCTGGGAAAATGCCCAGAAAAGGGGAAAAAAAATAAGACCATAGAAGGTTACTTTCTTGGTGACCAGATGATTCCGCCTTTCCTTTCTGATGAGGAAGAACAATGCTTACTATCAGTTAAAGACATAGAAGTCAAGGCCTCTGTATCCCAAACATCTGAAATAGATATTCAATGGGTTCAGGCCATGGAAGAGCTCAAAAAGGATTTTGAAAATCAGGTTAGACAGGTGGAGGAAAAACTGGGAAGAGAGGTGCAAGAAAAGCATGAAAAACAGGTCAATACCTTG
>CM053770.1:54196065-54220767 GCA_028658325.1 Potorous gilbertii
AGATAAGCAGGGTAGGGGGGGATGATGGAAGGGAGGGCAATGGGAGGAGAGAGCAATTTTGAAGTCAACACTTGGGGAGGGACAGGATAAAAAGAATAGAAACAATGGGGGGCAGGATAGGATGGAGGGAATTATAGTTAGTCTTATACAACATGACTATTATGGAAGTCATTTGCAAAACTACACAGATATGGCCTATATTGAATTGCCTACCTTCCCAAAGGGATGGGTGGGGAGGGAGGGATGGGGAGAAGTTAGAACTCAAAGTTTTAGGAACAACTGTCGAGTATTATTCTTTCTACTAGGAAACAAGAAATACAGGTAATGGGGAATAGAAAGTTATCTGGCCCTGCAGGACAAAAGAGAAGATGGGGACAAGAGAAGGGAGGGAAGATAGAAGAGAGGGCAGATAGAGGAAATTAGAATGCTTGGTGTATTGGGGTGGGGTGAGGGGACAAATGGGAAGAAAATTTGGAACCCAAAATTTTGTGAAAATGAATGTGAAAAGTTAAATAAATTTATATTTAAAAAAACAAAAGAAATAGCTGTATTTTTTAGAAATACACAGTAGTGAGTTGGAGTGTCCCCAATTAAGGTCTTTCCTTTCAAGTCTGTCAGTAAATACAAATAAGAGAAATTTGTAATCACTATGATACAAACATGCATTATTTTAAATGGATGCTTATAGAGTACCTGAAAAATAATGTAAGTGCCAGATATTCCAATGGCAGTCTTATTTAACTAGAAATATGCTTAGCAAATCTTTTTATAGCATAAAGGTGAATTTTGGTTCGTTGTGAATTATCACAGGTTCTGAATATGATTTAAATTTGAGTTTTTAAATGCATAAGTAACCATACATCATTCTTCAGATGTTGAATGTATTTTAGACCAGCCTTATTGGTCATGAGCCTCAAGATTACTAGCATGAAAAGTTTTCATACTCCTCATCCCTATCATTGTGTCAGCAGCAATGGATTATCAATCTGATAAACAGAAGACTAGTTTTATAAATTGTATGTATAATTTGCTAATATTACTTGCTATCCAAGTTTTTAATGGAACTTTTTAAAAACAGATTCTAGTCCTGAATAGCATGATTAACTTAATGTTTTTAGATAGTATTAGACAGACACAGAGATCCACTACATATGAAATTATGATAGTAATTTCTCCAAACACAATTCAAGGAGCAAAGGTTTTCTTCTTCTGACAGAATGAGAAGAGCTTAAGGTGGTTTTTTCCAATGACCACAGTTGTGCTGAATTCTGAAGAAATTAGTCCAACCAGTTTGTGAAAAGTTATGCAAAATGGGGCATCCTTTTATGTATTTTCCTAAAAATGATGTGATAAAAATCTCAAGGTAATAAATTTGCCTTTGCCAAATAATAAGGAGCCCAGAAATGGAAAACCACAGTAGTTATGGCCGTGCTCATAGCAAAGGACCTCCTCCTAGGTTGGTCACCACACCCTTAGTGAATTCAAGGTGTGAATTGTGAAGAACCTGAGTGAGGACCAATACTCTTCCTTTTTCCTTGTGGTGAGTAGGAGAAAGGGTAGAACAGATGCAGGAAAGAGAAGTTAGGACAGATGAATACTCCTTCAAAGAGATCTAGAATTCATTGAATTTTAAAATTACTAATGGCAGTTTTGTTGTCCTTCAAGTAAAAATTTTTTTTACCATTACTATAGATCTGTATGTGTAGAATTGTAGTACTTAGTCACTCGTTTTTGAAGTCTCCAAAACAACTCATAATGAGTTTAAGGAATTCAGCTATAATCTTTAAGTGAGTTATCTGGAGGTTTTCTACAATAATTTTGTCATAACCAGTAACCCGAGTATCCTGAGAAATATTTAAGTGATTTTTCTTTAGAATTTATGTAAAGCTAACATTTAGGTTCAGATAAATCCACGTGGATGAGATGGCTTTGTCTATTAAATGTCTACATATTATATTGAATCCTCTGGTAGAACAAATAATGACCCAGCTGCTTAATCTCTTTGGATCTCTTTGATTAAATCACAGTGGTAGCTATTAGATATCACCACAGGGGACTGTGGTATAGGGTTCTTGTCAGTGCAAAATTTGAGATTCTTAAGTGAAAGAACCACATCAAAGGAGAGCTGTCATTAATAAGCTCAAACTGCAGGCGTGCCCATGGTAGAGATTCTTTGCCATAAATGGAAATGAAGAATTCTGTTGTTCTGTACCAGTAGTAGAAATATTTTTAATATCCCACTTTGCTCACTCTCACCAGCCAAATACCGGTAATTCTAGTGGGTACCTTCACCCTATCATAAAAGGCTGATAATGCAGGCTTCATTTGGCAACATAGAACAAGTATCATGAGCCTACTCTCAAAACATTTCCTTTAGAGTTCATCCAATGCTCATCATTAAAATTTAGCATAGTTTTCTCTGTTGACAATAGAAAAAACAAAATAAAACTTGGAGATAACGAGTTTGTGTCTCTTATCTTTTCTTAACCTGATAGTTATGGGGAGGAAGGGTATGCTGAAGCTTACCATCATCTTAAGTTGTGAGGAGAGTAAGGAAACTGATAGACATGCATCATCTGGGACTCCTTGGTGAGCTTGGTGCATGTGGGCATGAGAAGAGTACCTGGATTACATGTGTATTTATGATTTGCCTGTTTTTTATTTATTAGTTTTATGTAGAACTTTTCCTGCAAAGACATATGTCAGTATGAGTCTAACCTGCATGTCATTCTAGCCAGAAATGCTGAAAGCAAAGCTTACATTTTCTTCAGAGTTTACTTAGTTTTCAATTTGTTGTTTTAAAGTTTAAAGTAAAAACTACAACTTGAGTGACGCTAGAAGATTTTAATACATATTTCTATAACTCAAGAAGTTTATCACAGCCATATCCTTGTGGATGATATATCAGATGCTAATTATGTTGGTCAAAATTGAGGGAGACACATTACCTGAAAGGACAACCAAAAACGGGGGACTTCTTAAATGTTGTTTCAGATTTATTGCTATAGCCAACAGGGCATTTTAAAACTCTTTAATATTTTCTCAAAACATTTAAACTTGTTTTTTTTTTAAGTGAATTGGTTACCTGGGTAATCTTAGGTAACCCTTCAAAATTCTGTTTCATTTTTTATCAGTTTTCTACCTGGCCATTTCTATCATACCTTAAACCAACCACATGAAGAAGGAAAAAACTAATTTCATTCTGTTTTTTTCCTTTTAAAAAAAAATCTATAAATCAGTACATTGAAGAACTAATAAAATCACATTTCCTCTAAGGAAATAGTTGAAACTTTTGATTATAGAATTGATGATTATGAACATCACAAAGATATAAATATCATTTGAAAGTTGTTGTGCAGAGTTGACAGTTTATATTGTGACTTTCTTGTGGATAGTTTTTGTGCTTTAAGTTCTCTTGACAAGGAAACATAACAAATTAAGGCAAACTTTCTTATTTTTAAAAATAACATGTTTAAGTAAATGTTGTCTGAGTTCTCTTCTAGCAGCCTCTATGATTCTAAGATTCATTAAGCAAAATGGAACCTAAATTTTAGAAATGTGTTTGTGCATATCAAAATGTTTCCTTAGCAATTACCTACACACTATGAAGTAAAGGCTTTTGGCTGTTAATCTGTGTTTTCTTAAGCAGTATAATAATATTCATCTCAGTTTGTTCTTTTTCACCTTTAAATAGTTTTTTTTTTCCTACGTTAGTACAAGGCTTAATAAAAGTTTTTCTTTATTTTTGTGTAGTTTCACAAAAGATAGTCTGATTTACAATAAAAATTCCTGACAGATGAAAGACCATTTGTTCATCGAGTAGGACTAAGGTAGCAAAGTTTATATACTGTTATCGTGTCTGATTAGTTATCCTTAATATATGATATATTGTTATTACTATATAGGACTACTGTTAAATGCGATATGGACATATGCAAAACACATAAAATAGAACCTAGGTAATTGGTGGCACTTGAGTATCGTCTTGAAGTCAGAGATTCTAGGGAGATAGAAGGGAGAAAAGAGGGCCCTCCAGGTGTGGGGGAGAGCCACCACAAGGCACAGAAGTCTCCACAGGAGTGGCATGTGTGAGGAACATCAAGAAGGCCAACACAGCCAGACTGAAACTCATGGAAGGGAGGAATGTGTCTTTGGCCAGTGTATTGTGGAGTCTGAATATCCAGAAAAAGATTTTCTGTTTGATCTAAGGAGGCTCGGGAGCCACCAAAGTTATAGGGGTATGAAGCGGCAGGGTCAGAGCTGTCCTCAAAGGAAAGCACTTGGTAACCAATATCTAAGCAGTGATCTGAGTGATAGGACTTGGTGACTGACATTGTGCCTAGAAGTGTCCTACCTATGATCGTACATATGTTGCTGTAGCAATTTACAAAAAATAAAATACATCAGATACACCCCTGATACATGACTGGCCATGTAAGTCATGTAACCTCTCAGTGACTCCAGGCATCTCAGAAGTTGCAGCGCAGAGAGAAACCTACATTGGTAGAGAGAATTTCCTCAGTGGGAGTTCATTATACCTATGTAGTCACTGGTCTTTTCCAAAGAAGAACAATTTACCTTATGAGATACAAAATCATTAGCTTTATACTGCTTAGTAAAATTTAGGAGACAGTCAGTCAATCATAGGTGTCTCATGCGGGAAAGGGGAATGTGTGTATCTATAAAATATTTCATCTTTTTGACTATTTTGATTAATCTATCGAACAGTCATGTACACGATCAAGTCTTCTGAGATAATATTTCAAATTGAAGCATCTTATTTTTGGTTCTATCTATACAGTTTTTAATACCATCATTCAGAATTTTAAATGCTTAAAAGAACTTTTCATTTAGTTCTTAGAGACTGTCACAAATATCCTTGAATAATATCTTATGTAACCTTTAGAAATATGATTTTGATTTTGGTTGATAGTTTTTTTTAAATCAGTATTCTAATATTAAAATGATTTAGATGCAATATATAATGTATTGACTAAGCATAATTGATGTTATTTGAAGTTACATCATTTCTAAGTAATTAATTTATAGAAATGGCAATTTCTTAAGATTGCAGACAGTGGTATCTTTTGCAGTTGTTTATATGCATTTGTTATATAAACAAATTTCCTGTATATTGTGTAAGTTAAATATTCAATTTAGTAGTTCAGATTTCTAGAGTCTAGAGTTCAAATCAGCAACAACCAAGCATGTATTAAGTATCTGCTATATGGCAGGCCCTTCTCCACATACCGGGAGAAAACAGACCCTGTCCATTAGGAGCTTGCAGTCTCTTAGGGAAGTGGGTGGAATGGTGGTGAATGTATACACCGATAACTGCAAAATACACACAGTAAATGTGCGCAGAATTATTTCAGTGGAGGTAAGGAGAGAATGAACAATTGGTGAATAATGGAAGACTTTATTTGGAACATAAAGATAGACCAACAGGCAGGAGAGCATTCCAAGACATAGGGATAGCCTACATGAAGTCAGATGGAGAAGAAGAAATGTCATGGATGGAGAGTTTCTAAGACGGAAGCTTGGAGCATACAGTGTATGGGGGAGGGGGATAATGTGAAATCTGTCCAGTAAGAATCTTTGTTGTTATTGTTGTTCAGTGGTTTGAGCTGTGTCCCACTCACTGTGACCTCATTTGGGGTTTTCTTGGCAGAGATCCTAAAGGGGTTTGCTATTTCATTCTCTAGCTCATTTTACAGATGAAAAAACTGAATTAAACAGACTTAAGTGACTTATCCAGAGTCACACATCTAAGTCAATATCCGAAGCTGGATTTTAACTCTAGTCTTCTTGACTTAGCACTGTATCCACTGTACCACCAATATGGCAGCTGTGTTGTAGCTAGAAAGGAAAATGGACCAGAAAGAAAAGAAGATATCATAGAGGAGGAGACTATTTCAGTAGTTCTGGAAAAAATGGACCAAACCTGGCAGCATGGGGGGAAGTGATGGCATGAAAGGGGTGGTAGAATGCATATGGGGGAGGGGGGAATGAAGAATCTGTGATAGATCGGTTGTTACCAACCTGGGCAGCTTTAAAGACAGTGGTACCTTTGAGAGAAATATGGAAGTTTTGAGAAGAGATCACTTTGAAAGTATGCATGGGACTAACAATAAATATTTGATGAATGCATTATGCATAAGCTAGACTCTTTTAAATACTGAAATTGTTTTCTTGTCATTTCATGAACTTGATTGTTGCCATTTTCTTAGAGTAAAGTATAAGGGAAAGATTTCTGGTTGCTTGAGCTTTCTTGTTACTTGGTGTCTGAATTAATGGGAGCTTATTGTACTTGGAACACATTTAATTTTAAGAGTACTGTTTTTTTATTACAGTAGCAATTATTGGTCCAAATTGTTCTACATAAACCATGTTGTTGAAGACAATGATCCTAATGTTTGTTAACTTTAAGATTTTTCTAACATTTTATAAGAGTTTCTTTTTAAAATAAGCTTTTATATTTGTGCTTTTGACTGATTTACTTTTAACAATAATACCTTTTGTATACTAGTATAAATAGATTATCAGTACTTGCCTAGGTTCTTAGGGATTTGAGAAAACTCCATTCAATTTTAGCTGTGTCTCTTATTATCTTGTGTAACTTTGGGCAAATCATTTAAGTTAAACATAATTTTTCTTATCAGTAAGATGGGGGTAATACTTGAACTATGGGGCAGTTTGCTGGTGCAGTAGATAGAGCACTGGGCCCAAGTTGAGAAAGATTCATCTTCCTAAGTTCAGATTTGACCTCAGACACTTACTAGCTGGTTAACCCTGGGAAAGTCACTTATCCCATTTGCCTCAGTTTCTTCAACTGGAAAATGAAGTGGCAAACCACTCTTTGCCAAGAACACCCCAAATGGGGTCATGAAGAGTAAGACATGTCAACAATAAAAAAATACTTTATAAATGTGAATTATCATCATCAACCCACTTTAAGTGTAACTGGACCTTTATTACTCAAATATATAATCTACTTGAGAGCAGGGATTGTATCTTACTTATTCTTACACTGCATCTAGCACAGGTCATTGCAAAATGGTCCTAATAAATATTGGTTGAAACAGAAAAAAGTGTCAGTTTTCAAGTAAACCTGATTTAAAAATTAAGTCTAAAGAATCAAAGGCACTTCTGTGAAGCAGAGCACAAGGTAATTCAAGAGAAGCCATTGAGACTGAGCTTGAGGAGCTCATCTGTGATAGATTCCTATAGGATTCATGTGAGTCAACTGTTTTATCCTTTATCTGTTTCAACACAAGTCAGTCCTGTATAGCTATGATAGACTTGAATTTTATATGATTGCAGTCATCAAATATGTATTGAAGAATTTATTCTTAATCTGAGATTAGTGAAAGGTTTAAAAATATGTTGATAACTGTATTTCATTGTAAGTGGTTTTCTTTGTAATCCAGTCTTATTTTATGCATTTAAAAGCATGATTCTGAGAAAAGGTCCATAGGCTTCACAGGAAGGCCCAGAGGTCCATGGTACTGAAGAGATTGAGAACCCCTGTACTAGGAGTTTGTTCGTAATTTGAACCTCAAGTCTGTCTTTAGATACAGGGTTCTACTCGAGATCTTTGAATAAAAGGGGAGTTCTTACATTTCAAACCCAATTCTGGCATGTTACTTTTGAAAATATTTATCTTGCATGTCATAGGTAATCAGAAGAATTCAACCTCACAACCCATATTAGAAAAACCATGTAGACAGAAAACAAATTATCCAAATCATAGTATTAAGCTAAATGAGTTAAATGGGAAGTTGATCACAGGTTTCATAGGAGGCATGCTGGAGGAATTTGAGCTACACCTTAAAGAATATAATTTGATGAATATGAGAGAAAAGGAATTTTGAATGAAGAACACAAGCAAAAGCCCATTGGAAAAAAAAACACCACGGATGGTTGGTGGAATAGCAAATAACCCAGAATGGCTTGCCCATAGAGTTTGGTTTAGTTGTGGGAGATAAGGAAGACAGATTGGGACCTATGTTGGAGAACTTTGAATACCAGACTTTGAAGCTTATATCATATTTCCTTATTTGGGAGGCAAATAACTGAATCACAACAGTACTTTAGGAAGCTTACTGTAGTTATGGTATACAAGATGGACTACAGAGGGGAAGCAACTGGAGGAAACCAGCTTAGAAGCTGACTTGCAGTAGGATAGATGCAAAATAAGAACTTGTACTAGGTTAGTGGGAACAAAATGGAAAGGAAGAAACAAAAGTTTCCATTAACATGGAAAAAAATCACAGGATTTTTCACTTGGTTTATTTAATGAGGTAAGGTGAAACCAAGGATCATTTGAAAGTCAAGGTAATGGAGAGATTGATGCTAAGTCACGTGTGGGAAGCAAAAGTGGGTTAGATTTTATATGTGTTTTCCTTACATTTTAATCAAACTTTACCATTTGTCAATAACTTATTTTCTGCTCCAGTGAAAATTATGCTTTGATATAGTAACCTTCCTTTAAAAGTTTTTATTGCTATTAATATACCAATAATATTGCCATAATCTACCATATTTCAGTATTAACATTTTCCTCAAAATAATCAGTTTAGTCCCAAAATATTTCCCTTAATCCTTTCCACGATGATGAAGAACGTAATTTATGATGAAGATATAATTTTTAATAATTAGAGATTAAATGTGAGTTCTGTTAACTGAGCTTCAAAATATTTGGGGCAAGTGCCAAGATTAACTTTCCCCCCAAGAAATAGAGTGGTAGAATAAGTTAAGCACACAAGACACAGTAGCCGGTAACTGTAGTAATCTACTGTATGATAAATCCAAAGACTCCAGCTTCTGGGATAAAAACTCTGTATTTGACAAAAACTGCTGAGAAAGCTGCAAAATAGTATGGCAGAAACTAGGTATAGATCAACATCTTATACCTTGTACCAAGATAAAGTCAAAATGGGTACACTTTTTAGATATAAAGACTGAATACTATAAGCAAATTGAGAGAGAAAGGAAGTTTACCTGTCAGATTTCAGAGAATGCAAGAATTTATTACCAAACAAGAGATAGAGAACATAATGAAATATAAGATGGATAATTTTGATTACATTAAATTGAAAAGATTTTGCACAAACAGAGCCAATGCAACCGAGATTAGAAGGGTAGCAGAAAATTAGGAAACAATTTTTACAACCAGCATCTCTGATAAAGGCCTCATTTCAAAAACATACAGAGAACTGAGTCAAATTTATAAGACTACAAATCATTGTCCAATTGATCAGTGATCAAAGGATATGAAAAAGCAGTTTTCAGATGAAAAGAATAAAGCTATCTATAGTCATATGAAAATTCTCTAAATCACTTTTGATTAGAGAAATTAAAATCAAAGCAACTCTGAGGTACCACATCACATCTATCAGGTTGGCTAACATGACAAAACAAGAAAATGATAAATGTTGGAGAAGATGTAGGAAAATTGGAACACTAATGCATTGTTGGTGGAGTTGTGTACTGATTCAACCTTTCTGGAGAGCATTATATAAGTGTGCCCATAAAATTGTGTATACCTTTTGATCCAATACAACTTCTAGGTCTGTATTCCAAAGAGATGATAAAAACTGGAAAAGGATATGTATACAAAATATTCACAGCAGCTCTTTTAGTGGTGGTCAAAAATTGGAAATGGAGGGAATGCCTATCAATTGGGGAATGGCTGAACAAGTTGGGGTATATGAATGTAATGGAATACTGTTGTTCCTTAAGAAATAATAAACTGGTGGACTTCAGAAAAATCTTCAAAGACTGACATGAGCTGGTGCTTAGTGAAGTGAGAACCAGGAGAACATTGTACACAGTAACAGCAACATTATGTGATGACTAACCTTGTTAAACTTATCTCTGCTTAACAATTCAAGGATCTGAGACAACATCAAAAGAGCAGATTGAAGCATAATATTTGCTCTTTTTTTGTTTCTTCTTTCTCGTGGTTTCTCCCATTGGTTCTAATTCTTCTTTACAACATGACTAATGGGAAAATATGTTTAATTTGAAAGTACGTGTAGAGCCTGTATCAGATTGCACTCAGTTTGGAAATCAAAATCTTATGGAAGTGAATGTTAAAAACCAAAAATAAATAGATTTTTTAAGAGTCTTCTCTGTTATGAGAGACTGAAATTAAAAATTAGGTTGAATAATTGAATTACTTAAAGGTAAAACTTTTAAAATGAACCCTAATGTCACTTTCAATGCATACTTTCTTCCAGTTCAAAAGCAGTGACTTGTAGCCAGCTGGTCCTATGAGGAGGTGAAGGTGGGGGGAGTAGTTGTGTTTGGTTTTAATATTTTAACCACTTACACACATAGATTGCAATATCCTACTTTAATAAAAGTTATTCATTTCCATTTCTGAAAACCTTTTATTTAAGCACTTGATATCTATCATATGTCTTTTTCACAGTCATATTTTCATTTAGGCTTAGATGATATTTAATTTTTGTGACAACTGTTAAAGAACCTTGTGATTAAATAATTACTGTTACGAATCTCCACCCCAAAAGTGTTATTAACATATGCAGTGTTTAATTAACCATTTATAGCTCATCAAAATTAGTCCTGCTACCTGGTTGTGTGAGTAGAGTACTCCTGACAATCGTACAGATCCCAGGTCCCATCATGCCTTCTTATCTTTTGATGCATTGAGGCAAGGTGCTTAAATATTCTGTCTGTTTCCTCATCTCTCAAGTGACATGATTATATTATGTAATTGCTAAGGTCCTAATGTCACTTCAATAATATTTAATATTTTAATATGAATATTATTACATTGATTCTTCATATTAACTATTGGTGCTGCTTTAAATTATAATATTTAACTGTTCAATACAATTCATAGTTTAATTGTAATGAGAAGACTTATTAGACTTGGGCTTTAGAAGTCAAAACTAAAATGGAGGTAACTTTAGGTGCTTTAGGTGGCATATAGCGATAATTGAACTAAAGTCTTATTTTTGTTTTTTAAAGCATAGTCTTGTTTTACTTAGTTTATAGTTGTATATCAATAAGTTTATGCTTCTTCCCATGTGATACCAAACTAATATTATTCTAGGCTCTTAAACACTAGGGGGGCATGTTTTGAATCTGATTATAGTTATGGATAAACCTGAAGTTGTAGAATCACCTCTCATTTATTAAATATATCAAATGGTCAAATTTACCTGAATATTGGAATGCTTGACACATGCAAGAAAGTTACTCAACTTGTCTCCAAAGAGCAAAATAAGGACCAATATGTAAACAGTTCAGGGTGGTAGCTTTTGTTTCATTATTATGAGACACTTTGTAACGTTTTGAGCTGTCTAAAAATAAATTGGGCCTCCTTAAGAGTTGAGTTCTTCATGTCTGAAGGATGTGCAGCAGAAGTTGTTAGCACCTTGTTGGGTGCTGTTAGAAATGACACTTCTGTTTCTTTGACCTCATGCTATACCAGTTGAGTTTTTGAGTTGCTTGACTTTTCTACCTTCATGTGAACATCAACATTACGTTTTACTTTCCAAGGCTTTTTGACTCTGAGAGGTTAAATGTTCTTTTTAAAGGTGCTTTCACAAAGCAGCACACTAATCCTTTGGTAGAGCATAACTATTTTCCTTCTCATGGAGGATTTAATTTCTTTAGTAAACATGTAGTAGCTTAGTAGACATGATTTGATGTATAAAGTTTGAAAAAGGGAATGGAGTAAAGGGAATTTTTACATCATGGACTTCAAAACTATGAAGAAAAAAACTGAATTTGCTTTAAACAGGTACCAAAGTTACTTTGTCACATACAGATCCAAAGTCAGAGCTTTAAATATGAAGGCATACAATAGATAATCATTTTAGGAATAAAAAAAAAAGAGAGCTGACGAAATTCTTAGAATTTACTTGTACTAAGAGGTATGTAATAATTAAATAGATTTTGGATTTCTGTAGGGCATCTTCTTTTGATTCAAAAGAAAGAATGTTACATTCATTCTCATTGCTAAAAAAAAAAAATTAAGTTGAAAAGATGGATATAATGTTGCATCCTAAGAACATTTTGGACAAAGGGCAGTAAATAAAAGTAAAATTAATTTCACAAAAGCTGACCTTGAGGAAGCTAACTTTGAGGCATAAGGAAGGATTCAGTCAAATGTATACCAATCAGAAGACTACTAGAGTATTCAGTCCGTAGAACAGGAATCTTATCAGGAAGCCAGTTATGTAACCTAACCTGAAATGTCATGCCACCAAAAGTGAAAATTGAACCAGGAGAAAAATTAAATGCCTCCAGTGTGTAGAAAGAGACAGAGCAAGGAGACCCTTCCCTAAAAAGATAAAACTATACAGTACTTAAATTTGTTATTCGGAAAACAATATATTTACCTTCATTTTATAAGGATAGATGTTGCTGACATGAAAGAAATACTTAATTGTTTTAAGTGTCTGCAAAAAAGGTAAGTTGCCTGAAATGATCTGAACTGTATATTTAGTGTCGGACTCCATTAAGCCAAAATAGGAAAGACAAATGATTTCAAATTCTCAAACCTCTTAATCACCTGAATTCCAGAGTTCTTAAGACATTGGCACATGGCCTTTTCCATTTATTTCCTCTGCTTACCATTTTTGCCCTAAGATACCTTGATATGCAGGCCTTTCCCCAGATCCTGTAGAACATATGCTCCATTTATTTCTGATCCTTAAAGTCATCAGAATGATATGTGCCTCCAAATGTTTGAGGGACTGTGAAGTGGAAGAGAGCTTGCCCTTGTTCTTGGCTCCAGACAGACCTGAAAAAGAACCATTGGTGTAGGTTGAAGAGAATCAGATTTACACTTTCTACAGAAATATAATTCCTGACATTTAGAGGCTGTCCGGAAGAACTGGGTGATCTCCCCCCTACTGGAATCTTCAGTTGCCTGCTTGTTGGAGATGTTGTCAAAGGGATTTTTGTTAAAGTGTCCATTTCAATTTTGAGGTTCCATGTTTTCCTGACTTGGTGTTTATTTGTAGGTAAACTTATGTTCCTTACCAATTTATTCAAGGAGATGTTACCTGAAAAATGTCCTACTTGGAAAAAATGTGAACCACTGTTTGATATTAATTATGTAGTTCTCTGTTATTGTCTAGTTTGCACATTCCCCTGGGCAGTTCATTTCTCTGATAGTTTAAAGGGCTTGTAAGAATTTTTTCTTTGGATTTGAAATTCATGTGCAAATTATAGGGTTTGATTTTTACTTTTGCTGTTTTAAGTAAATACTTTATCCTGTATTAAAAAATGGGATCCATTGATGAATGCCTGTTTTCTTGAGGACAAGCCTAGATCAGGTTGGAGAAATTAATCACTAGACTAATCACTGAGTAAGTTTCTTGGCTATGACAATGTCTGAATATCTACTTTTTAAAGAAAAAACATCAATGTATTTTGTTTTTAAAAACATAAAACCTTTTCTCCACCTCCACATAGCAGAGAATAAAAAAAGAAGGGTTCAGCAAAGTTTAGCAGTCAGCCAAGAAATGTTTTTATTGAGTACTTAAACCTCTTCACAACAAGCTTCTCTCCTTGCTTTCCCAGTTTTCTTGCACTTGTCTGAACTCTAGAACATGGAGGGAAAGAGACATAGGGATCCTTCACAATTCTCCATCTTTGGTCTCTATGTCTTTGTCCTGGCCTGCCCCCATGCCTAGAATGCCCTTCCTCTTCAACTCTGCCTCTTAGTTCTCCTGGTTTCCTTCCACACTTAGCTCAGACCCCTCTCTCCTTCTTGAGCAGGCCTTTCTTGGTGCCCTAGCAGTGCCTTTCCTAGATCACTTTCCATCCATTCTGTATATATCCTGAATGCGTTGCAGTAGTTCTTTGTATCATCGTTTCAAATGAGAACTCTGCAAGGTCATATTGTTTTTGTCTTTTTTGTAATCCACAGGCACAGTACCTGACACAGTTAAAACTTAATTTTTGTTGACTGACTCCCAAGAGCTATGCTAATAACTATTGGGAACATAAAGCTCCTGATCTCAAGAAGCATATATTTCAGTGGGGGAGACAACATACCAATAACTGTACATTCAAGATATATGCAGTGTAAGTGGAAGGTGCTTTCAGAGGGAAGGGATGAGCAATGGCAGGAAGGGGAGGGATCAGGAAAGGTCTGTCACAGAAGATGGTATGTGAACTGAATCTTGAAGGAAACCAGTGCTAAGACAGTCAAGAAATGGTGTGTCACATGTAAGAAATAAGAAGTTGGCCAGTGTAGCTGGAACACAGAAGGGAATGGACCAAGAGCAAAGTCTGAGACTGGACAAGTAGAACAGAGTTAGCTTGTGAAGAGCTCTTAATGCGAGACAAAGGAGCATGTCTGTTGTTTCTATGGGTAACAGCCAACACATCAACCTCATTCAACTTCATGTGCAGTGCTCCTCATGCATAGTCTCCCTCTTTGCGTTGTCATATTTTTGAGACCAAGTTTGGTCACATCACAGCTTTCAGTTTTGATTGTGTGTTGTTTTTCTTCTTTCCATTTGTGTTGTAGCCGTTGTGTATCTTGTTTTCTTCATTCAGTTTGCTTCACTTTGTGTTGGTCCATAGGAATACTCTCATACTCTCTGTGTTCACCATATTTACAGTACAGTGATTTTCCATCATATTCGTGAGCCATAGTTTGTTCAGTCATCGTCCCCCAATTCACAGGCCTCTTTGTTTCCAGTTCTTTGCTACCACAAAAATTGCTGCGATAAATATGTGGGCATATGGAGCCTTTTCTTTTATCATTGAGGTCCTTGGGGCATATACCTATCAGCAAGATCTCTAGAACAAGGGTATGAACATTTTGGTCACTTTCTTAACATAGCTCCAAACCATCTATGAAGTTATTGAGATGCTACAATCTGCATCAATGAAGGGAATATGCACACAGAGGACATTAGCAATCCTTGAAGTATTGAAGTAAATTCTTAGGTAGTAGACACTCTGTATGATGAGGTGTACTGGCTCTTACAACTTATCCTGTGAAGAACCATTCCATGAATTTACTTAACTTTGGACAAAATCAGTAATACTAGATCCTTCGCTGAAGCATAATTGCCCTTATATAATTTGATTACCATTATAATTCAGATTAGAGTCTTAAAAGGTTTTAAATTCATTTTATAGTAAAGACACTTAATATAGTGGCTGGGATTCAGACTCTACAAAAGTGATTTTTCTTTCTGAAAGCAGTTTTCATGGTTAGTTCTGATCTGCCCTTGAATTTGAAGGAAATAAGGTTTTGTGAAGATGGTTTCTCCTTAAAGGAGCTTGCAGCCAAGATTTGGCTTCAGTAGATGGATTCTAAAAGTTGCTTTGAAAATTTATCACCTTGTAAGCCAACCACCTGGAGATAAAATTGTTCCAATTTTTGCTAGACATAGAGCCCACCATCAGGTCTTTCCTATTTAGTAGAGCACCAGACAGTAATGGAGACATTGCCAAATCCCATGGTCTTTTCTCACTCCTTATCTTTCTTGACCTCTTGGCAGCCTTTGACACTCTGGCCACTTTATTCTCCTGGATACTCCTTTTTCTCAAGGTTTTTGTTATATTGCTGTCTTCTGGTTCTCCTCTAGTTGTCCTGCCACCTGTCTGACCTCTCCTGATTCTTCATCTAGGTCATGCCCACTGACCATGGTTATCCCCAAGGCTCTGTACTGGGCCTTCTTTTCTTCTCCCTCTATACTGTTTCACTGGATGATCTCATTGTCATCTATAAGCAGATGCTTATCAGATCTATTTGTCCAGCCCTACCCTCTCTCCAGACCTTCAGTCTGACATCTCCAGCTGCCTGTTGGGCGTCTTGAACTACATGTCCCATGGACATCTGAAATTCAGTGCATCTAAAATTAAACTCATTGCTCTCCCCTCCCAAACTTCACATTACCATGGAGGCCACCACCAAGGTCTAGTCATCCTGGCTCACAATCTAGTTGTCACCCTCAGCTTTTCACTCTCACTCCCCATATCCAGTCAGTTATAAAATCCTGTTGCTTCTGTCCCACCAACATCTCTCATATTTATCTCTCTACTCAGACACTAGTAGCACCTGGTTGTGGCTCTGGACTATTATAACTGCCTTAGAATTAGCCTTCCTGCCTCAAGTCTTCCCCCTCTCCTGCCTACCCTTCACTCTGGTCAAAATTGAATATCCTAAAGCACAAGTCTGATGATGTCACTACCTTATTCCATAAATGCCAAAGGCTTCCTATTGCCTCTGATATCAAATATAAAATCCTAGTTTGGATTTTATAGCCCTTTATAACCTGAGCCATTCTGCTGTTCCAGTCTTCTTATCCCTTACTTCACATTTGTGATCCTGTGACTCCGGCCCCCTTGCTGTTCCTTACAGAAGACACTCCATCTCCTGGTTCGGAGCATTTCCCATACCTGAATTCTTTCCTTCTTCATCTCTGTCTCTAGGTTTCCTTAACTTCTTTCAGGTCCCAGCCAAAACCCAACTTTCTACAAAAGCCCTTTCCCAGTGCCTAACTCTGAGATTGCCCTTGCTTTATCCTGTATACATCTTGTTTGCACACAGTTGTTTTCATGTTGTCTCCACCATCAAACGATGAGCTCTTTGAAAGTAATAACTATCTTTTCCTTTCTTGTGTCCCTAGCACTTGGTGCAGTGCCTGGTATATAGTAGGCAATTAATAAGTGTCTGTTGTTGACGTGTTAACTTGTGTTCCCCTGGAATAACTTTGGAGAACCCAAGACACTGATGAGATGAAGTGTCTGAGTGGAACTTTGGTGTAAAGTAGTGCTTTTTTTCTTTTCATTTACCCAAGGAAGCTCAGCCTGAGTGACTTTCACTTCTGGTTCCAGGTACCAAATTGGACCACACTAGAGGGTACACCTGTCAAACCAAAATGTAAATGTCCTAAGGCAACCTCAGGGAAGACAGAAGCCTCCTGTGAGTTAACAGGGTAAAGAGATCCCTTGGGCTTGGTTTTAGTAGAAATAGAGTGTCATTGTAGGTCCCCTGACCTTTAGGGTTTGTAAGCAGGAAGTATCTGAAAAGCTATGACCTGGGGAAGTCAGGCATGCTTAGCCAACTTAACTTTTAGAGCCAACTCTCTGTCCCTCTCTTGAGATTCCAGAATTCCTCCCACCAAAGGTATATTGTTCACCCCTTTATCTGTATTAGATCACTTGAAAATGGTATAAAGACACTTCATCCTGTGAAAGCTATTTGAAATTCTGACTTTTATTTAAGAGAATTTATTACTGAAGATTTCTTTCAGTAGTTTAACTGCCAGACCTTTACTCTTCCCCACCCCAGGAAGATTCAGAATTAGTCACATCTTTACTTACATGTAGTATTATTGTGACTCAATATCACCTGAGCAGACCACAGAGACAAATGATGACCTGGTCCCAGGGGGCTGCAGTGAATGTCTTTTGTTGTGTTTGTGCTAAGTTTATTAGTTTGTTAATTTGTAGTATATTTGCCTTCTTCTCAAAGATAAGCTATTTTAAAACTACTATGGCTTTCTATTCTGAGTTGATGCATTAAAAAGTTCAATTATAAATTATCCTATTATATCACAAGCATATGTAAATTATAAAAGTACTTGAATCCTATTTCAGATTAATGTTATGTTTTATCTTGCCAAGAAAAACAAAAAGAAAAAGCCTGAAATGTTGAGGGAATGGGATATGTACTAGCCAGTGTTATCCTGTACCTTAAATGAACTACCAAATTTGCAAAAATTGGGAAATACTCAGACCAGTATTGCACATTGCTTTGTCTTTATTACTTGTGAAAGAATGTCAGGATCTTGCAGGGCCTCAGAGATATAATTATGGACATTTATTGCCATTGTTCTGGTCAGATATTTCCAGCTGATTGTTATGGGATGTGGGCAGGGGGAGATTTTGTTTTACTCAATTTAAAAAAGAACATAACCTGCTAAACATTTTCCTTAAAAGTATGAATGCTACATTATTGCATTTTGTCTACTGCAAAACACACCCCAAACCCCTTAAGGAAATACCTTAAAATTCTAAAATGTTTAACTACCTTCCCCCAATTTGAATGCTTTGACCAAAAGTTAATAGTTTTGATGATTCTTAATGAATTCTATATTTCATATATCTTATAATTTGGAGTAACGAAAACACCTCTGAAAAATAAATGCATAAAATATAAAAATTTTTCTGCTGTAAAGCTAAATGTTTGACTGAACTATATAAATATATTTGCATCATTTGAATATGTAACCATAAACCTGGTAATTAAAAATGAAACTCTTCTAATAAGGGTGTTTGACATTTTTATCCACTTCTTATGTTACTGGACTCTTCCAATTAGTTTATGGTGACATAATGTTTAACTTGGACATGAGCCATTCTGTATATTTTTTTGAAAATTCCTCTTTTAGTAAAAGAAAATATGCAGGGGCTAATACGGCCTGTTATAATTATGTATCTTTTCCCCCTAACTGTCCGTTGATTCTCTTTGGAGCCATTTTTCACTCCTCTCAGATGTCTTTAATCCATATACCTTTACTTCTTATTGTGGTTCCAGGAGTTGGAAATGAACACTTCCTTGATAGCATCCTCTTAACTTTACTCTACTTTATTGTTGAAAGTTCACTCAGGGAATTTCTAACGTAAATTAAAGTATATAATCTTTATCTCTTTGACCACAAAGTACTAGCAACAGTAGATGAAAATTGAGAAAAACACAATATAGACTTGAAGAAATGTCATGGGGGAGAGGGGAATCTTAATGATTAGCACTAAGTGAAATGGGCTACCATCCTCTAATTTGAAAGTTTTTAGGCAAAAGACTAAGCAACCACTTGTTCTGTATATTGTATTGACAAATTTTGTTTGGTGATGAGATTGACTTATGTTTTCACTATGGTCCCTTGTAGCTTTGAGTTTCTGCAATTTAGGGAAATTATTTTTACTCACAAATAAAATTGGTTTCATATATTGAATTTTCCAGAAGGTAACAGTTTAACATCTAAGCTCAAAATTCCAAAGGTTGGAACAAATATAGTTGCAGGAATGTAATGTGACTTATTGTTTTAATTTGGTTGCAAACCTGTTTTTATCTTCAAAAACAAGGATGATACTTTTAGGAAAAATAGGTACTTTAAAAAGCCAAAATATTTCACAGATGATTTATAACATAATTGCAGTCATTTAAGTCAGAAGGCCACCTAACCTCCATTTCACCAACGTTGAAATAAGAGGCAAAAAAAGTGAATGACTTGTCCAGAAAATGAGCGAGCTCGTGGTTGAGCTGCTAACTCCTTTGCCCTCACTGATTGGTTGGTTAATTGATTGGGTGGGTGGGTGGGTGGGTTGGTTTTCTCCTCTTCAACAACAATGTTTATGATTCTTCTCTATCCCCTGCCACCACTCCATTGGTCATTCCTGAAGTTAGTTTAGTTTTCTCTGCGCGTTCTGTATTCCAGCCAAACTAGCTTGATAGCTCTTCTCTGAACTTAACCTTCCATTTCCCATCTTCCTCACTTGCTCAGGTTCTTCTCTATACTGGCTCTTATCTGTGAGCGTTCTTAGCTTCCTCCAGAGTTTAGCTCAGGAGCCACCTATTACAGGAAAACTTTCCTGGTCCTCCCACCCCCACCTAAGCTATTAGTATTCTCTCCTTCCAGTTATCTTGGTTTTACCTGTTAATGTGTTTTGCTTCTGAACCCTGCCTCCTTTTAAATTCACAGAGACAACAATAGAGACAGCAATTCCTTGCACAATTGCTGTGTAATACATACTTGAATTGAATTTTGTTGTAATTTCTTCTCTTACCAAGTGTCAGTTTACAGTTATTTTTTTAACCATTTCGACATGGAGTCTGTCTTTCAGAAATAAAAACTGGATTTGTCCTTCTCCTTAATGTAAGTTGGATACCTCTCACTTCAGAGGATTTTCATGAATCATACATTATTTTTAAAATTCATAAATCCCATCAGAGAATAATGTATTGTTATTTAGAGTCCGTAACATGCCGCCTATTTCACATATTTGTTATGATTGTGGTTTCTCGGTGTGTAGTTTTATAACTAGTTGCTCTTTCCTATTGGACTGAGCTTTCCTTTAGTCTTGATCTCATCCTTTGAGGACTGACTGTGGTTCTAATTAATATGCCTAAAGTACAGCCTGAAGCTCTTGCTTTCCCACAACACCTTTTTTTTCTGACTTGTAGCAGCTCTTTTCAGTCTCTTCTCTTCGTGTACTCACACCAGGTAGCTTATGTTGATAGGAAGATTAGGCTGAGGCTAAAGCCAAGGAAAAATTGTCCTTGTAGGAAAATGTTAAAGTTATATAATGAGAATAAAAGTGAAAGGGACCCAAGTGAGAAAAGGAAAACATAAGCAGTCTAAGAGTATACTAACATTACAGAAATTTTATCATAAATTCAACGTTCTCTGTACTTCCTCCATTCTTTCCCCATCTTAGCCAGAGCAGGAAAAGAAATTTATTATTGTTGCTTTAATTGGGATGCTACAGAAATTGTGTGACTCAAAAAGGATGCTTTATTATCAGCCATCTTTAAAGGTCCTGAGCACTTAAGTTTCTTGTGAAATGTTGGGAGAAATTTAAAATTAACTCAAAATCAGATGTACCATTATAGTGGGGAGACTTTTTTTAAAGTTAGTTTTTTATGTAGTGATTTGGAAAAGAAAAATTCATAGAATACTCATTTACTAAATTATGTTCAAAAGTCCTGAACTTCCTACCAAATGTTCACTTATGCCCAGGAGAATTTTCCTTCAAAGAGTCTGGCTTAATGTCAGCCAACTGGTACTTTATCTCTTGACAGAATTTGAATTTCTAAATTTTAGTATTTACTAATAAGTTGCTACTCTATATTTACTTGATACTGGAATTTTTGCCTCTAAAAATTATTAATTTATAATTCAGAAATCTCAAATAATTGAGCATTAAAATTAGCCCTGCCCCAGGATATTGCTGTATTTGCTACCTGCACAATCATTTGAGCATTTATCAAGTAATCTATTTACTCTGAGTCAGGCACAGGCTGAAGTTCTGAAGGGACTTTTTTAAAAAGTAAAACACCTACTCAGAGTCACTCAAAGAGTTGAAATTTGAGGAGATAAGTACATCAAAGTTCATGCAAAGTAATCATAGGACAAGATGGAATTGAGCACAATATATAGTGTCCCAAATGTCATGTGTCTGTGCATCTGTATGTACATGTACATACTTATATAGAGTAAGTAGGCGCACGCACATACACTAGAAGTAGAGGTATTAGCTGCTAGAGGGCTCAGAAAAAGACCTAAGTAGGAGGCCCAGAGTGAGCCTTAAAGGAAACTCAGGGTTCCATGAGGTAGTGGGAAGGAGAAAACCATTCCAGACATAGACCAGAGGTGGGGAACCTGCACCCTCAAGGTCATGTGTGGCCCTCTGACTCACTCCAGACTTAAAGTTCCCTACCTCTGGACTAGACTCTCAGGGGCAAGAATATGTAGTAAGATGAAAAGGGTAAACAACAAAGTTTACTTTTGACTCTGAAGGTGGTAGGGAGGCATTAGAGTTTACTGACAAAAGGAATTATAAGGTCAGATCTAATTTGGGGAAAATCAAGAAAGGAAATGTGCAGCAAGGAGGCCAATATTGAGGTCATAAGAGCAGTCTGGGGGAGGGGGAGGCTGAGGCTGGTGTAGAATAGAGAGAGGTGGAGGGAGTTGGAATACAGTTTGCCATTGATTGGCTCTGGATCAAGGAGGGCTCCAAGTTTGAAGGTTTGCATGTGCTGTCCTGACTTGACTCATCAGAATCATAATCTTCCATGTGGAACATCACAGTCGAGATTTGCAAACCTTTATCTAAAATGTCTCCAACATGTATGCTACTTATCTTATGCAATTGTTCCTCCCTCACTTTCCAAGTCCTCCTGCAAAATAAGATTAAATCCACTAACTATACACATTTTAATTACAAGTGTTTGGAAATGGCATTATCAGCCCTAGAACTCTTTTGCATATTTCATAATGAGAAAACTCTCTAAAATGTTTATAAAAGTAGTAAAGCTCACATGGCAATGAAAGACAGTAAATTCTAGTTAGCAGTGAAAGTCATACTAATCACAGTTCATATAAATGTAACAGAGTAGATACTAACCCCACTCTCTCAGAGCCAAGTTTGTTGCATTTTACTTTCCCTGACAGTTCTCCAGTACCTTGGTGAGTTAACTCTTTGATCAATTCAAGCTCCCACAGGTAATGTCCCCCCACCCCCATTTTGTGAAGGCCTAATGCCTAGCAACCCAAGTTCCATTTAACCACTTTACATTGGATTGACTTGCAAAGAGACGCTTCAAAAACACAGCGAAATCCATATTCATACATTTCCTTCAATATAACCAGAGAATAATTCCCCCATGCCACCTTGTTACTGATTTTTGTGTTTTGATTTTTGGGGTTGGCGAGGTGAACAGGGTTCAGGCTCACAGTTTAACTCAGTTCCTACATAGCACTGGTCCTACCTGATGTAAGTCCAAAACCACCAGTGCTGCAGCTTGAGGACCTTTCCTCCTTAGGGCCTTACTACTGGGCTGACTGCAACATCTGGCCCTGATTCCTAGACTCCAGATCCCCATGGCTCACAGTTCCAAGTCACACTGGAGACTTAACTCACAGCACCTGGAATGAAAAAAACAAATATACAGGCCCATTTCTCAGGTTCCACACATGATATGAGTAGTTCCTAAGTGCTAGGTGCTGGAACAGTCTTTTTTTTTTTCCTTTTTCTGAGAACTTTGGTTTTTTATTATTATTTTATTTGTTTTCAGTTGTCTACAATCACTTCCATGTAGCTTAGATTTTTTCCCCTCCCTTCCGGTCTTTAACCTGTCCCTTCCCAAGATGGCATGCAATCTTATATAGGTTCTACACATACATTCTTATTAAATACATTTTCACCTTAGTCATGTTGCATAAAAGAATTAAAATGAGTGAGAGAAACCATAAAACAAAACAAAATATAATACAAAAGAAAATGGTCTGCTTCATTCTGCAGTCCAGTTCCATAGTTCTTGCACTGAATGTGGAAGGCATTTTGCTTTAAGGGTCCACTGGGAAGTTTTTAGGACCTTACATTGCTATGAAGGACTAAATCTACCAGAAAAATACCTCTCACACAGTGGTTGTTGCTATGTACAAAGTTCTCCTGATTCTGCTCCTTTTACTCTGCATCTGTTCATATAAGTCCTTCCAGGCTTCTCTGAAGTCTTCCTGTTCATCATTTCTTATAGCACAGTAGTATTCCATAACATTCATATACCACAGCTTGTTCAGCCATTCCCCACTTAATGGATATCCCCTTGATTTCCAATTTTTGACCACAAAGAGACCTGCTATAAATATTTTTGTACATGTGGGACCCTTTCCCATTTTTATGATCTCTTTGGTTGGGGTACAGTACTGGAAGCGATATTGCTTGGTCAAAGAGTATACACAATTTTTGCAGCCCTTTGGGCATAGTTCCAAATTGCTCTCCAGAATGTTTGGATCAGCTCACAGCTCCACCAAGAGTGAATTAGTGTTCTGACTCTCCCACATATTTTCCAACATTTATCATTTTTCCTGTTTTGTCATGTTAGCCAATCTGATAGGTGTGATGTGATACCTCAGAGTTGTTTTGATTTGCATCTCTCTAATCAATAGTGATTTAGAGCATTTTTTCATGTGACTATAGATAGCTTTAATTTCTTCCTCTGAAGATTGCCTGTTCATATCCTTTGACCATTTATCAATAAGGGAATGACTGGTATTCTTGTACATTTGACTCAGTTCTATATATATTTTAGAAATGAGACCTTTATCACAGACACTAGTTGCAAAAATTCTTTCCCAAGTTTTCTGCTTCCCTCCTAATCTTGGTTGCATTGGGTTTGTTTGTGCAAAAACTTTTCAATTTCATGTAATCAGAATTATCCATTTTGCACTTCATAATATTCTCTATCTCTTGTTTGGTCAAAAATTTCTATGTTCTCCATAAATCTGACAAATACACTATTCCTTGCTCCCTTAATTTGTTTATAGCATTAGTCTTTATACCTGTAGATCATGTATCCATTTGAACTTTATTCTTGTGTACGGTGTCAGGCGTTGGTCTATGCCCAGTTTCCACCACATTGTTATCCAGTATTCCCAGCAATTTTTGTCATTCAGTGAGTTCTTATTCCAGAAGCTGGGGTCCTTGGATTTATCAGATTGTAGATTGCTATATTTATTGACTACTGTGTCTTCAGAACCTAACCTATTCCACTGGTCTACCCCTCTGCTTCTTACCCAGTACCAAGTAGTTTTGATATTTCACATTCTCTTCCATTTTTTCATTCTTTTGGTTTTGTTTTGTGATTTCTTGGTTTTTCAGAAAGTCATTAGCCTCCATCTGTTCCATTCTAATTTTGAGAGAACTATTTTCTCAGTGAGCTTTTGCACCTCTTTTTTCCACTTGGCTAATTCTGCTTTTGAAAGCATTCTTCTCCTCATTGGCTTTTTGAACCTCTTTTGCCAATTGAGTTAGCCTATTTTTCAAGGTATTATTTTCTTTAGCATTTTTTTGGGTCTCCTTTAGCAAGGTATTGATCCGTTTTTCATGCTTTTCTTGCATCTCTCTCATTTCTCTTCCCAGTTTTTCCTCCACCTGTCTAACTTGTTTTTCAAAATCCTTTTT
>CM053770.1:54221267-54265446 GCA_028658325.1 Potorous gilbertii
GGGGAGGGGACAAATGGGGAGAAAATTTGGAACCCAAAATTTTGTGAAAATGAATGTAAAAAGTTAAATAAATAAATTTATATATATATATATATATATAAAAAGAATTAGCAGCCCTTTAAGGGATAGTTTATTCCTGTGAGCAAACAGAATTGAGGAAGTTTTTCATTCTGTCATTATGATTGCCAAAGTGGTAATCAAGAAACTTACTGATATAGTAAAGTTTAGTTGGTGTTTTAAACACCCAAGAAATCCAGTGAGTACTTAAAGTAATATTCACAACATATCACCTGGAAAATAATAATGTAGGCTTAATTTTGGAAAACAAAATTAAAAAAAAAATATTGAAGATCTATGCATGATGAAACCATGTTGTTACATTTTTTTAAAAAAAACAGCATGGCGTAATGGGAGAGGCCTCAGAGTCAGGAAACCCTGGATTAAAAAAATACCATCTCCGGTATATCCTGGCTATATGACCCCTTAGCAAGTCACTTAACCCTTCAGGCAACTCACTGAATCTTTTAAATTTCAGAAAAGATGCTAACCTGCATTTGTAGAGGGAGGTTTGTCACTTGGACATTCCTTAAACTGGAGAAATCACAAGGCCAGATCCTATCCCTATACTTTTCTAAGGCAAGGAAGGACTAGGGATATTTAGCGAGTCAGTTTAAGTAAACACGGAATCTTATTAATGATAGGTTTTTAAAATTTGCTGTGAGATACATAATTTTATAATGAAGTCCATCATCTTGACCTTACAAATATATCCCCCAATAGGTTCTATCTATTTAAGTTAGAATAGGGGAATCTTAACCTTTTTTTGTGTCAGGTTCTCTTTGGCAGCCTGGTGAAACCTATGGATTCTTTCTCAGAATAAGGTTTTGTTTTGAATTGATAATTTTAAGGAAATGCCAATTTTCACTTAGAGATAAATGAAAGAAAGATGTAATTTTTTTTGTCCAAGTTCATAGGGTCTATGGGTCCTATTTTAAGAACATCTGTTTTTTCTATTCTAATTGCAAGGAACAATGAAAAATCCTTTTTGATGCAAATCCTATTGTCTTTTAGGCACAATTTTCTCTAGATTGCCAACATGGTACCCAGAGGAGAAAAGCAACATAGCAATTTAAGAATTGCTTTGTAATTTTAAATTGGTAGTTTTGTTTGATAGGTCGTGATAACAGCATGATCAGTGATACCAAATGTTTCTTCCATGATGAGCTGACAGCCAGTTAAAATTCTCTAATGTTCTGAGAGTTCCATAAGATGACACTCTGAAAAGTAAGAAGGTTTCAGAACGTTGGGAAGCCCTGGTGTTGATGGAGGCTGTAATGATTTGTATTGATCTTCACATGTAAACACTAATGACTTGTGTGGTTTTTTGGTACTCTTATTTCATGCCTAAGGCAAAAATGAATTACTGAAACTTTATATTTGAACGTTTTAAAGTTACTTCCTTATAAGATCTCCATAATTGATTTTATGATTTAGTAGGAATAAATATAATTACCTGAAAAACAAAGCCTTGTGCTTTCCATTTTTTTTTAAGTACAATGTATTATACAAGTCCAAGTCGTTTCACTGTAAATACCTGCTTAAAGGGAATATCTCAACTATATGTTTATATTACCCATTTTGTGGTACTTTGGTTTTATTAACTTTCATAATATCTCTGCAGTGGAAATAACATTTTGTCTGGAGTGTATTTTACAGAGGGAGGGGATAGGCAGGTATTTTTAACATTCTACCAAAATAATTTCAAATGAAATAATAAATTTGTTCTTGATTTCAGATACTGCTGATATATTTTACAAATGTTTTCTTAATCTGGTGATAAACTTGCACATGAGTGTGGTTGTGAGGGGCCTTGGGGGGGGGGTTATCTCCTGCATGGATTATGCAATACAGAACCATGTAAACCTAACAGGTAAATAAGAAGGAAAACTTTGTGCTGAACAGATTGTTGAAAAGATTAAAAGTACTCTGGAGATTTTTTTAATTGGAATGTTAAAGTTTATGCATGTTGCTCAGTATTTTATGTTAACTTTAACAAAAATTAATCCTATAGTAGAGCATATAAAGAAATAATTGATAACATCTTTTGTGTCATTTCCATTCAGTTCATTGTGGGTAATGTGCTACATTTGCTCATGCCCACTTTGCATTTTTCCATTGCTCTTTGAATAAACTGAAACTTAAATTCTACCTATTTAATTCTTATTAGCCCCCATATTAAATAGGAGGTGGAGAGTAGCCAGAATGGCAGTTAGGCAGTGCTTTTAATGACCCCTCCAACCTAATTTTCTCTTTGAAACAAAGGTCTATCCTTTTTTTTTTTTTTACCAGTGGTATTCTTTTGGTGATATTGTGGAGAAAAGGATGGAATACTATATTCTCTGAAAGTTATTGTTATACAATTAAACAATGTTAGAGAATTCTGATACATTAAAGTCATCAAAATCATTTATTAAGCACTGTGTGCCAAAGACCAGGGCAGGGATGCAAAGAAAGGCAAAAACATAGTTCCTGCCTTCAAGGAAATCATTTTCTAAGGGTGGAGACAATATACAAACAACTATGTATATACAAGTTGTATGTAGTGTGTTGTTATTGTTATTTTTTTAAAAGTTGTATCCGCCTCTTCGTGACCCCATTTAGGGGATATACAAGTTGTATATAGTGTGTTGTTATTGTTATTTTTTTAAAAGTTGTATCCGCCTCTTCGTGACCCCATTTAGGGGTTTTCTTGGCAAAGATATAGGAGTGATTTGATTCAGAGTAAGTTAGAATTTTTAAATATCAGTCATTATAATGTATAGATTTATTGATGCTATAATGTGTAGATTTATTGATGCTATAATGTATGGATTTATTGATGCTAGTTGTCAAGCTTCCTAGTTGATAAATAAACTTTTACTGTGTATTATGTTACACTTATGGAGTCTTGTTTTAAATTTTAAATTGTGTAACGTTTTAACATATTCCTTCATCTCTCGTGTACTTTTCCTAACAGAGTAACCATAAAATGCAGGAAGAGGAGAGGCAATTCCAGACAGGACCTGGAAGGGCAGGAGCAGATGTCAGAGTAACCTTGAGGTTTAAAAAAAAAGAAAGGCTGCCATCTCTCATCTCCCTTTTGGCTCTGTAGTTGAACTCATCCCCCATGAAAAGCACACTGCCAGCATCACTGGGCTGTGCCCTGGGCAGGAGTGACCACTATGTCACATACCCACAAACTAACCACTTTTTCATGTTTTCAAATCTCTTTTTTGAGAGCTTACTTTAGCACTTTCTGGTGTGGATTCACGAACACTTTTATGAATACTTTCATCCTTCTTGCAGCTATAAACTTGCTAGCATTGCACCTCCCATTTTTTCTCTACCACACATAGCCGTGAATGTGCACAGTTGGAGGCGTGGAAGTCTTGGAAGTTAAAAGCTTGAATGTTGAGAATTGATTGTATTGTGTGATGACTTCCCAAATGACTTTTCATGTCTAGTCCTTTCTCCACATGGTTGCCGGAGTCATCTTCTTAATGCATAGGTCTGCCCACTGCTCTGGAACCTTCAGTGGTTCTGAAGCCAGGGACCTGGGCAGTACCGTGCGTAGAATACTGGGCCTGAAGGCAGGAAGACCCAAGTTTGAACCTTGCCTCAGACTTACCAGCCATGTGAGCGTGGGTTCACAGATCACTGCTGTCCTTTTCATTTCCCTCATCTAAAAATTAATAATAGCACCTGTCTCCCAGGCTCACGCTGCAGCCCTGCAAGTGTCCTATAAATTGTAGCCATCATCATGTTGATTCTTTACTGAATAAAATAGAAATGCCTAGGTGTAGCACTCAGAGTTTTCCACATTCAGCCTCTCCTGTCCCTCCAACCTTACCAGATGCTATCCATCTTCATGAATTCTCTGTCACAGTCCAACTGAATTTCTTGTGGTTGCTGGGTTCTGTCTTTCTCTGTCCTGTCTCCATGCTTAAGCGTGGTTGCCTCCTTCCCCTACACACACGCACACATTCTCCAAGGCCTCAGGTGGCTCCTTCCTCCACAAAGTATTTCCTCATTTTCTTCCTCCAGTTAGAAGGGACTTTTCCCTCCACTCTGGAACTTTTCCATGAAGTTATTATATTATTAATTGTATTCTGAATGTTTCCTTGTTTAATTATAACTATTCAGTTATAAACACTTTATAGGCAAGAACTGTTTTAATTGTCATATCTTCAGAACCTGAGTTTGTTGGTTTGAAGAAGGAACTCTAAGCTGGTCATAAGAGGTGTTCTGCTGTACAATGTGGTGATGTGTTTGAGAGGATCCCTGAGATCCCTTGTACCTCTCTTAGGATTCTGTGAGAATGCACAACATGGTATCACACTCTGTAACATGCCTGGGACTTGTTGGGATGAGGCAGAACTGTCCCGATTTGTAACTCCATATTCTTTTAATACTCTCAGATTTGTTCTTTTTAAGTCTCTGAGAAACAGAATGTTAATACTGGAAGGATCCTTTTTTCTTTTCTGATCTAAAAGGTATGTCTCTGCATACTGCAGGGCTAACTTGGAATTATTGTTAAAAAAAAAAAAAATACATCAATCCATTTATCCTTAGTACAGCCTATGACTAATTTATCATTTGTGTCAAACTATTCCCATGATCGACCAATCTGAATACAGTGTGGGGGGGGGGGGGGCGTGAAGAGGTAGCCCAAAAGGCATAATAATCATATCCAATATGTGAATCCTACTGACCTCTTTCATTGTTTGAAATCCAAAAACTCCATGGGAAGACTGCTGATATCCATGAAACTCCAATGTTTTTTTATGGTTTCTAGGTATCACTCATCAGTCCCAACCTTACTGTTTGAAGTGGTATTAAAATCCTTTAAGGAAATGTTGTAAGATGGTTATTGGCAGAAATTTGTTTTGCATAAGTAGCTTCACATTTTGTATTTCTTGCCTTCTCATTGGGTAAGGAAGGGAAGGAGGGAAAGGAAAGAATTTATAATGGAAAATAAAATGAAATTTAATTAAAAAAATAATTCCATGAAGAGGAAAACTTTCTGAAGTAACAGGAGTAGTTGAGCTCTTTCTTGTAGGTGTAGTAGTAATTGGGAGTATGTTGGTGGTTCAGACTAACCTGATCAAATCTAGGCTGGAGTTTGATTTCCAAAGTTCTTGCTTTTTAAGTGAGTTTCTGTTCTCTAGTTCTATTTTGTTTCCTTCAAAGTGTTTTTGCCTTCCTATTAAAATATTTTACAGATTATTTTCTATATACCCATCATGCATGTACTTGACTACTTATAGCGTGACCACCTTTGGAAACACAATCCTTAAAGGACTGTGTCTTAAAGGTCTGGCCTCTGTCATCATGACGTCACAAAGTAACATTCAATCAACAAGCATTTATTCATCACCTCCTACATGCTATGTTGGGCTATAGGTTAGATGTACAAATTGTTTCTTCATTTTTTGTGTGTTTTTTTGCATTGTGAATAATAAGGCAGTTCTTGTGGTTGAGCTTTAATAGTAAGATGTCTTTAAAGCTGCTGCTTTGTAAACTATGTTGCAATTTAACTGTTCCATTGATCCTATGTAAAGTACCTCCCTGACATTTGTTTGCTCTACTAGTTAATAAAAGGTTTTGTTAGCTTTATTTAAATTGAACATTTGAGCAAAAGCACAGTTCTGTTGTATCTTTAGAATTGAATTGCTTTTGTACTGGAATATTTACTACCTGCTTTGTTACTTCATTTCAGAATGACCTTATTTAAAAATGTATGAGGCTATTTATAATCGACTCTGTGGCAGTGATTAAAGAGGTGTGAATAATAGGTTATTGGAAGTTGACAGCTCCTTGTTTGCTAAACCACTGTTAGAACATTTATGCTGCTCAAGTGTACCTCATTTTTCTAAAGTAAAATACTAAATTTTGACATCTATGTAGTGAGTATTTGTGTCTGTACTGTGTAAAATTTTCCTTCTAAGGAATTAATCATCAACATGTAACTTTTTGGAGTTTGTTGTTGTTTCATTTTAAACCTTCTTGAACATAATGAATAAAAATCTGTGCTTAATGATTAAGCATAGCATAGGCTTCCAAGTCAGGACTTGATATAATCATATACTTGACCTTTAAGAGCAGGCAGAATAATGGTCTTCCTAATAAATGTCCTTATTTTTTATAAATATGATCAGTAATTTTTATGAGAAGATATCTTTTGCATAGAAAATTTGAGAATCTTTGGAAGTTAAGGGAAAGGTAAGAGTCTGAAATAATTGTTTGTCTGTCTTGGGGGTGGAATTGGGGAGATAGAAAAAGGAATAAGTTTTAGTGGAAAGCTATATTCATTTTGGGGCATGTTGAATTTTAAGTGTTGGTGTCTACCCAGATATATTTGTCTTATAAATAGCTGGCAATCCCAGAAATTCCAGAAACAGATCAGAGAGCTTTGGGAATTTTCCTCATAGATGTTAGAATTGAAACTATAGGAGTCAATAAGATTCATAAAGAAGAAAGTGTAAAGGTCATGTGTGGAAATTAACAACTCCTATGTGTAAGTAATTAAAGCTTTCTGAAACTTGAATGAGATGACTTATAAGTAATGAGTTCATTTTCCCTTGAACTTCCTTCCCTTTTTACTGGTTTAAGCAAAAGCAGGGAGAATCACTTACCAGTGATATTTTAGAAAGGGTTATCGCATAGATAAGATTATTTTTGAGGACTCTTTCAAATTTAAGATACTAACACTAAGTAATGTTTCAGATCTGAAACAAATGCAATAAGACTGTAATGAACTAGAAGACCTAAAAAAGGAAATTCTGTCATTAATTTTATTTTTCATTTTAATAGTAGAAATTGCTTTCCTTAAACTCTTGTTATCCTAAAATATTTCTAGTTGTATGTTAAACCCTCTGAAATAACTGAAGAGATGTAAAAACCTCCATAGTGAGTCAGTAAAGAAAGAATTTTTTTTAAGAGAGGCAGAATTTAAAGCTTTTAAAGAAGAAATCAAAAAGATAAATGAATGGAGAACACAATTTTTCTTTCAAAGTAGGAGATTCTTTGAAAAAGAGAACAGAAAAACTGGAACTTAAAAAATGCAGTGGTAGAAGAAAAAGAAAATTAAATCAAAAGACAATGAGATTAGAAGAAAAAAATGAAAATCCTTTAAGCCATAGATGACTTTGAAGATAAACTGCACAGAAACAATTCAAGTCATAAGCATTCCAGAAAAACACACTAAAATTGAAATCCTGGGTGGTATCATTTAGGAAATAATACAAGAAAATTCCCCAGAAGTAATTGGGAAAAAATGCAAAATACAGATGGAAAAACAAAGATACCCCAAGAAACATTGAGTTATCAACCTTCAGCACTAAAATATGAAATAAAAGAATAGCTAGGGAGAAACCCTTAATATAAAGAAAAATTATCTGAATTTTCTGTCTATTCCTTAGGGAAAATCATAAGAAAAAATTGGAATGACATTCAAAAAAAGGTCTTGTTGCACTCCATGATAATATATATCATAGAGTTGAGCTTAATCACCAGTGAAAGAAGGTAGACTTTCAAGCCCTCCTCCACTTTAAACTCTATTTTAAAACAAAGCACTTCCTAAATAGCTCTGGATCCATAATCAAGTCAAAAATGAGGAAAGCTGTATAGGGAAGCATGGGCCCAGAGGCAAACAGTGCTGGCCTCAGGCCTGACCAGTCGTAAATAATTGGGCTTTGAGTCAGGACACATTCACACTGGAGCCACATCATGCCTTCGTAGGTACACAAGAGAATGACAGACCTGAAATTCAAAATACAGTGAACTAAAGGAGAAAAGGGGACAGAGGAGAAGCAAAATTATGGCAATGAGATTAAGAGGAAACAGGAGTTCTTAATCTAGAACACATGGCCTCCATGAGTTAACTTTTTTTGGAAATGGGACTTCTCTAAAGAACATGTTTAAAAAATGGGAGGGGGGGATAGATGGGAAGAATGGGAGCTTTAAAGAAAAAATATGTAAGTTCAAAGCCATTGAATGGGACATTAAATTCTATAGTATCTTAGAGAAAAAAGTAACAAAGGAGATGAACTAAGTTAACATTTCTTGGAAATGGGATATACGAATGCATATTCAAATTAAAGTGAATAGGGATGGAGAAAGAAAATATAATTTTGTACAACACTCTTATGCAGACTGGGAAAATAAAGGGCAGAAAGAGGGGAAAAAGAGTTTTGGAGGTAGAGGAAGTTGTATTTGACCAGATAATAAACAAAGCCATTTTAATATTGGTAATAACACAGAAGTGAGAATAGAAGAAAATCCATAGGAGAACATGATTAGTATGAGCAAAATAACCTCACAGATACGAACTGCTAATTTTTAAAAAGAGGAAAAGAATACTGTAACAATGTTAAGGAAGAAAATACAAACTTAATTGTAACCA
Source organism: Potorous gilbertii (assembly GCA_028658325.1). Lineage (NCBI taxonomy): Eukaryota > Metazoa > Chordata > Mammalia > Diprotodontia > Potoroidae > Potorous > Potorous gilbertii. The sequence goes on from CM053770.1 coordinate 54,229,711, forward strand.
TGTATAAATGGATTAAAGTCCCCAGTTAAGTGATAAAGTGGCAGGATAAACATAATGAATCCCAATAATTTCCTGCATCCACGGGTACTTTGAAAATATACAGCTCAAACTGGGATTAAAACAAAATAAGTGTGCTTCGAGTCACTCCAAAACGGAAGGAATTGGAATCGTGATTTAAAGAAAACAAAAACAAAAATAGAGAATGTAAAGAGATATAAACAAGGAATGCTTAAGGGCACCATAGACAACAAAATAATTTTTATTAAATATATAGGCACCATAGAGAGGTAGCATGATGTACTAGATCTAGAACTGACCTTAGAATTTCTAAGACCTAGTTTCAGATTTGGCATCCAACACAGACTATCTGTGAGACCCTAGGCAACTAACTTCTTTGAGCCTAGGCAACTATATAAGAGAAGATAGAGGTCTGCATCCATAATTCTGTACTGAGAATTCCCTATGTTTTTCAAAATCATTGGCCCAAAATGTACTTACCAAATGCTACAGCATGACAATTCTAAATGAAAAGTTAGCAGAATTCTAGTACCACTTCCAAAAAAGGAAAATCCACCCAGTGATAGTAACAGAATAATTATGAGACGTTTAATATTCCTCAAGAGCTGGATAAATTTAAAGAAAGGGGAAGAAAAAGGAAAGGAAAATGTAAAAGTGAACAGATTGTTACGAAAAAATTCAATTTTACAGCCTTTTGATAACTTCTGGATGGGATTATTTCTTTTTAAATTTATTTATTTTAGTTTTCAACGTTCATTTCCACAAGATTTTGAGTTCCAAATTTTCTCCCCAGCTCTCCCCTCTACTTACCCCAAGGCAGTATGCATTCATTACCCCTTCCCCCAATCTGCCCTCCTATCATACCCTTCCCATCTCTTATCCCCATTCCCTCTATTTTCTTGCAGGGAAAATTAGATTCCTCTAAACCTACATTTGCATGTAAAAACAATGTTTAACATTCATTTTTAAAACTGAGTTCCAACTTCTCTCCCTTCTCTCTCTCTACCCATCCCCACTGAGAAGGCAAGCAATTCAATATATGTTATACATGTGTAGCTATGCAAAAGATTCCCATAAAAGTCATGTTGTGAAAGACTAAACTATATTTGCCTCCATCCTAAACTGCCCCCCATTTATTCTGTTCTCTTTTTGACCCTATACCTCCTCAAAAGTGTTTACTTCTAATTACCCCCCTCCTCCCATTTGCCCTCCCTTCTATCATCCCCCCACACCTCACTTATCCCCTTCTCCCCTACTTTCCCGTAGCATAAGATAGAGTTTCATAGGAAATTGAGTGTACATGTTATTCCTTCCCTAAGTCAAATGTGATGAGAGTAAGGTTCATTTTTTTCCCTCCTACCTCCCCTCTCTTCCCTCTTCCCCTCCATTGAAAAAGCTTTTCCTTGCCTCTTTTATGGAAGAGATAATTTGCCCCATTCAAGTTCTCCCTTTGTCCTCCTAATATATTCCTCTCTCACCCCTTAATTTTATTTTTTTAGATATCATCCCTTCCTAATCAACTTACCCTGTGCCCTCTGTCTGTGTATATGGATATAATCCCTCCAAGTACCCTAATCCTGAGCAAAGTCCTCAAGAGTTACAAATATTATCTTTCTATGTAGGGATGTAAACAATTCAACTTTAGTAAGTCCCTTATGATTTCTCTTACCTTTTCATGCTTCTCTTGATTCTTGTGTTTGAAAATCAGTTTTTCTATTCAGCTATAATCTTTTCATCAAGAGTGTGTGAAAATCCTCTATTTCATTGAGTGACCATTTTTCCCCCTGAAGTATTATGCTCAGTTTTGCCAGGTAGGTGATTCTTAGTTTTAATTCTAGCTCCTTTGACCTCTGGAATATCATATTCCAAGCCCTGAAACCCCTTAATATAGAAGCTGCTAGGTCTTGTGTTATCCTGATTGTATTTCCACAATACTCAAATTATTTCTTTCTGGCTGCTTACAGTATTTTCTCCTTGACCTGGGAACTCTGGAATTTGGCAGCAGTATTCCTAGGAATTTTCCTTTTGGAATATCTTTCAGGAGGTTACCAATGGATTCTTTCAATATCCATTTTACCCTCTGGTTCTAGAATATCAGGGCAGTTTTTCTTGATAATTTCTTGAAAGATGATGTTTAGGCTCTTTTTTGACCATGGCTTTCAGGTAGTCCCATAATTTTTAAATTGTCTCTCCTGGATCTATTTTCCAGGTCAGTTGCTTTTCCAGTGAGATATTTCACATTGTCTGCTATTTTTTTCATTCATTTGGTTTTGTTTTATAATTTCTTGATTTTTCATGAAGTCATTAGCTTCCATCTGCTCCATTCTGATCTTTAAGGAATTATTTTCTTCAGTGAGCTTTTGGACCTTCTTTTCCATCTGGCCAATTCTTCTCCTCATTGGCTTTTTGGATCTCTTGGGTTGGTCTATTTTTTAAAGTGTTATTTTCTTCAGCATTTTTTTGGATCTCTTTAACAAGCAATTGACTTGTTTTCATGATTTTCTTGCAACACTCATTTCTTTTCCCAGTTTTTGCTCTACTTCTCTTGATTTCCAAATCCTTTTTGAGCTCTTCCATGACCTGAGGCCAATTTATATTTTTCCTGGAGGCTTTGGATGGAGGAGCTTTGACTTTGTTGTCTTCTGTTTGCATGTCTTGGTCTTTGTCTTGGTCTTTCTTGTCACCAAAGTAAGATTCTATAGTCTGATTCTTTTTCCAGTTTTTGCTCATTTCCCCAGCCATTTACTTGACTTTTGAACTCTTTGTCAAGGTAATTCTCTGCTTCTAGTGGGTGTGGGGGTATACTGTTAGCCACTTGATCCCCCCACAATCTGTGGCTGAGCTGCCCCTGCAGCTGTGGCTGCTGCAGGTTCCTTCACCCTCTCCCTCTTCTGCCACCCTGGGCCTGGGGCTGGACAACTCTACTCTCTCACACAAGTACCACAGGTCTTTTCTATTGACCTTCCAATTTGTCCTCAGCTTTTTGGGGTCGTGAAGTCTGGAAACTACCAAAGGTGTGAGAGATTCAGTCCCTATCCCCCACTTCCCCCACTCCACCTCCCCCCACCACCTGCTCAGGTCCCATCTGTGCCAGCATAGCCCACACTGGGCTGTGCTCTGCTCCTAGCACAGTGTAGTAGACACTTCCCAGAGATCTGCCAGGCTGTCTTGGGCTGGAGATTTGCTTCACTCTATCATTCTGTGGGTTCTGCAGCTCCAGAATTGAGTCATTTTTTTACAGGTATTTGGCTGGGCTTGGGGGGAGCACTCTAGAAAGTCTGTGCTGTTACTCTGCCAAATTGGCTCCGCCCCTGGATGGGATTACTAAGGAATATGCTTAACCTTAGCATCCCATAGCACTTTGAAAAAAAACTAACCAAGGTAGGACATAAAGAATGTAAAAAGACAAACATACTATATACATCCTTTTCTGAATATAACATTAAAAATGGTAACATTAAAGGAAATGTCAACAATGAAAGTAATGACCAAAGGGGAGAAAAATGATGATTTAAAAAAAGAATGAGTAGCATACACAAATTTATGATATGCAGTTAAGTCGTTCCTCGGAGAAAAAAATATTTTTAAAAGTATACATTGGATATATACCAAAAAAGAGGATTAATAAAAGGAGGATTAGAAAATAAATAACTTCCTTATCTTAACACAAGTACATAAGAAGTTCTGATGATCAGAAGACAAATAAAATCAAGTATAAATGGTTATGGGGTTGCAAAATGAAATTTAAAAAAACTAGCAAACCATTAAGTAAAAATAAAAAGGGGTTTTTTCAGTTGATAGATCTGTGATCTTGTCACTGTAAGTATTCCCACCAAGTCAGATCACACGCTACAACCAGCCTGCACCACTCTTGTAGATGTTAAACCTGGTAAATCTGCCATCAGATCTTCTTCCTCAATATATTAGAGGACTTCTAGACCTCCTGGCATTGTGTGAATATCAGTGGAGCAAGTAGGCTGTCAGTCCTTCATCCTTCACTCTTATTCACTCTGTGAGTAAGTCACCTGTGTACATCACTGCTGCTGCTATTAAACCCTCTTGGTAAAGTGTTTCAGACTCATCGCCCCCACTATGTGCCTTTTCACTGTCTATAACTTCAGTCCTTCAAAGATTGATAATCATGACCTATAGCCATACCTCATTAAAGGAAAAAATTGGGTGCTAAAGAGATGAGCCCTTGTTTGGGCCAATTTCATTGTTCACTTGTAATATCCATCTAAGATTTTATGTATTGATTCACAAGATCAGTGAATTGCCAATTCATCTGCATATCGTAGTCTAGTTTTCCCTAGGTATACAATTAAGCTAATTTCTTTTGAGAGATTTTGGTTCTCATTGATCTGGAACTTGATAGAATCAGTTGAATGTCTTCTGCAAATGGTAACATATGGAGATTTTCGCTATCTATATGGAATTCATCTTCAATTTGGATTTTGCCACTGAACCTTTGGCAAGAATGTTTCCCTATTTTAAGCATAGCTTAATAATAAGAAAAAAATGAAAATGCAAAATGCACACACATATATATATTTGCAGTGAAAAGAAGAGAAAATCTAAAACTACTTTACATAATTGTATACCACAAAATTGATCATTTAAAGGAAATTGATAGTTATCTTCAGAAGTGCTCAAATTAACAAAAACAGAATATATAAATGTTAATCAAATTTAAAACAGAGAATTCAAGCCATTAATGACCTGCCAAAGGGGAAAATATAATTAGCAATAAAAAAAATCACCTGTGATAAGTAAAGACATCCATTATATAAATGTCTCATTTTCTTACATAAGACCAAATCATTTTCCAACAGGTAAGAGGTTAACAGTACAAACAAGCAGTTTTTAAAAGAATGAATGTAGTCTATCAGTAAACAAGAAAAATACTCAAAATGACTAATAAGAGAAATAAGATTTAAAATCATTTGATTCCCATCAAAGTAAAGTTTACAAAAGGTGAAAATTGCCAGTAGTAAAAGGCGATGTGAAGACCAGTACACAGTTACATAGGGCTGTGTGTTTATCCAAGCATTGTGGAAAACAGTTTGGAATGAAGAAAAAGTTATTAAGCATGATAAAAGACAAAGATGATAGGAACTGAACAAAAACAGAAGTGATAGCAAGAATATATAGAGGATCTATATGAGAAAGAGCTTAACATCACCAATAACTACAGTAATGTGGTTATTAATCTAGAGCTAGACATCCTGGAGAATAAAGTTAAGTGAACCTTAGGAAGCACTGATAACAATAAGGGTAGTGGAGATGGTCTAATTTCACTGATCTATTCAAAATCCTAAAAGATGATGCCACTGAAGTGCTGCATTCAATATGCCAGCAAATTTGGAAAACTTACCAGTGGTCACTGTATTGGAAAAGATTGATATATGTCCCAATCCTAAAAAAGGTCATTGCCAAAGAATATTAAAATTAATGAACCATTGTACTCATTTCCCACACTAGCAAGAGTATGCTTAAGATTTTGCAAGCTAGACTTCAGGAATATGTGAATCAAGAATTACCAGAACAGATTGGTTTTTGAAGAGGCAGAAGAACTGGAAACCAAATTGCCACCATCCACTGGATTATGGAGAAAGTGAGAGAGTTCTAGAAAAACATCTGTTTCTGCTTCATTGACTATACTGATATCTATGACTATGTAGATCACAACAAAATGTGGCAAGTCCTCAGAGGTTAGTGCTAGATCAATCTTGTCTCCTGAGGAACCCGAAGATCAGGAAGCAACAGATAGAACCAACCAGACATGGAATAATTGACTGGTTTAAGATTGGAAAAGAAGTACAACAAGGCTGTATAGTGTTGCCTTGTCAGTATGAGAAAGATCTTTCTGACAAGTATAGTTGTATATAAATGGAATGGTCAGTCCCAAAAAGTCATGAGCTTTGCCTTACTGTGTTCAAGCATAGATTACATTACTGGTGGTGCTATATAGAGAATTTCTGCCTTGAGTGCGAGACTAGAAGATTCTGCCAAGCTCCATCCCAAAGCTAAATTTCTATTATTTCATTAAGTCCATCGTAACTTAAATCTGTTAAAATAATTAACTTCCAATTGTAATCACTTTTGAAATATTGTGATATTTGATAGTCTTTTGATTACTTACATGTAGATAACTGCTTGAAACCAAAGGAAAATATTTACCCTTGTTTTGTGCTAGGGAAGAGTAGAGAATAATTTTAAAAGCCTTCCTCAACTTTTTCAGTTTCCATGCTTTCATGCTTATATTTACTAATCGGTAGGCTTCTCATGTGAGCCAGGGTACAGCCCCATAGTGATTACGAACTGTACTGTTATTTCTTTCTTCAGTGTGGTGATTAATTAGTCTATGTTTAGCTGATAAAATGATATTACCTTCATTTATATTCTGTGCAAATTTACTAAGTCTTATAATATTGCAATGTAAATAAGGTATTATGATTCCTAAAAGATATTTTTAGCTATGATATTTTAAAGAAATATTTAATCAGTAAAATTCTCTTTCAAGTCTCTAAGAGCCAGTATATTGTAGAATGCCAAACTTAGGAGACCTGAGTTTGAATTATGCCTAGGCACTGAGTAGCTCTGTAACCATAGGTAAGTCCCTTTTCTCGTTTTGAAACTCAGTTTCCTCATGTGTAAAATGCACAGAAGTTTTTGGAAGATCATAGAAAGCAATATCTATGATATATTGTGAGAATTGTCCACTGTGTGATCACAGAGCTCAGTAGTCAAACGTTTATGTGAATGAATGAAAAGTATGTGTATTAAACTTGTGTATTAATTATTTTGGCACATAATAGAAGCTGTAGTGATAGTACATTCCATTTTCACCTCTTTCTCAAATATTAATAATCAAATTAGCATTACTTTTATGCTTATGAGAACATGACTTTTTTATATTTAATTTTTTCTCAGATACCAGGTACAATGAGCCTTTCTGTAGAAAGTGATTGGAAATGAAACTGAATTATGTACATCTTACTTTTCATTTTTAATAATATAATAGCATGTGATACATAATAGGAAGCATATGATAATATAGTATATTTGTATGATTGAATATTTATGTCACAAATTCAAGATATAACTTTCAAAATTCTCCTTGTCTTGTGATAGTAAATCTTGTGATTGTTTCTGATTTTGTTACCTTCCATGCATTTTTTAAAATTTTTTTTCTTTCTTTCTGTTTTTCTTTCACTTTTTCTAATCTCCTCCCTTGAAATCTGAAAAATGAAAGGAAAAACAAAATCCTTATAACATATATGCATAGTCAAACAAAATTGATTCCTGCTTTGGACAAATCCAAAAATGTGTATCTTACGCTGCAACTTGAATCCATAATTTCTCTGTCAGGAGGTGGGGAAGCATGGTTCATGCGTATTAGTTTTCTGGAAGTATGGTTGGTTATTGGATTGATTAGCGTTCTTAGGTCTTTCAGAATTGTTGGTGTTGTTATTATATAAATTGTTACGATTTTGCTCCCTTTATACTGCCCTTACATCACACAAGTCTTGCAAAGTTTCTTTCAAACCATCCTTTTCATCATTTCTTATGTCACGATTATATGTTTCATATGCTATCATTTTTTCAGTCATTTCACCATTTGTGGGCGCCCCTTAGTTTCTGGTATTTGTTGCTTCCACAAAAAGAGCTGTTACTAATATTTTTGTACATATCAGCCCTTGTCCTCCTTGATCTCTGCAATATAGGCTTTAGAGTATTGTGGAATCATGTATCATTGCTGAGTCAATGATTTGAGGGACACAGTTCCATAATGCTTTTCAGAATTCCATCAAACCATGCATAGATTTGTTTCCCATAGTTTCTCCAACATATGTGATTTTCCTTTTTTGTCATTTTTGCCAACTTGATGAGTGTAAGATAAAACTTCAAAGTTGTTTTAATTTGCGTTTCTCTAATTACATGGGACATGTAGGTGGTATAGTGGATAGAATACCAGACCTGGAGGCATAACTCTTCTTCCTGAGTTCAAATCCTGCCTGAGACACTTACTAGACCCTGGACAAGTCACTTAACCCTGTTTGTCTCAGTTTTTTCATCTGTAAAATCAGTTGGAGAAGAAAATGATCAACTACACCATTATCTTTGTGAAGAAAACCAAAAGAGTCAGACACAACTGAAAAATGACTGACCTTAAAAATCAAAATTACTAATGATTTAGATCATCTTTTCATGTGATTGTTGATAGCTTGGATTTCTTTGTTTGAAAACTACATATTTATACCTTTAGACCATTATAGGGAATGGCTCCTATTCTTAGACATTTGAATCAATTTTTTGGACATTAGACCTTTATCATAGACTCTTACTAAAAATGTTTTCCCCACATAACTCTTTTCCTTGTAATTTTAACTACATTGGATTTGTTTTTGTAAAAACTTTTAAATTTTTTGTGATCAGAAAAGTACATTTTATATTGTATAATCCTCACTGTCCCATATTTGTTCATGACTGTCTCCTCTATCCACGGTATTTCTGTTCTTGCTTGCTTCGCTTAATTTATTTGTGAAATGATCAATTTACTTTGTACGTTTAGCTTGTCAGTATATAGCATGTGAAATTGGGCAATTTTAATTTATACCAAACTGCTTTACGGTTTTCCCAGAAATTTTTGTCCAAGAGTGAGGCTTTACCCCAGTAACTGGCATCTTTAGGTTTATTGAACACTAGGTTACTATATTTCTTTGCTTCTATGTGTTATACACCTAATCTGTGTCACTGATGGACCTATTATTTGTAACCAGTACCAAAGACTTCTGATGATTACTGCTTTGAGTATAATCTGAGATCTGTGTTTGTGAGGCCAGGCATCTAGGTGACACAGTGGATAAGAGGGTTCATCTTCCTGAATTCAAATCTGGTCTCAGACACTTACAAGCTGTGTGACCTTGGGCGAGCTGCTTAACCCTGTTTGTATCAGTATCCTCATTTGTAAAATGAGGTGGAGAAAGAAATGGCAAACCCCTCCAGTACCTTTTTCAAGGAAACCCCAAATGGAGTCACAAAGAGTCAGACATGAACGAAACAACAATTACATCAGCAATTTTCTTCTAAAATGTTTTGGAAAATACCATATTAAATAATGTGACAGTTTTGGGGTAAGAGGAGTGTTTTTATTGTTAATATTTAGTAGAAAAAAAAGGTTATGGCTATGAAAACATTTACCAAAAGAAATTTAAAGGTTAGAGCATCACAGACTTGGAGCTAAAAAAGATTATCAAAGCATAGATTTGGAGGTGAAATGGACCTTATCTAGTCCAATCCCCTCATTTGGCATTTGGGGAAACTAAGGTCCAGAAATATGCAGTGACTTGCCCAAGGTTACACAGGAATAAAGGGCATATCCAAGATCATAGGAGATAGTACACCTCAGCATGACAAGTGTGTCTTGTTACTGTGAAAAGCATTGTGAGAATGAAAAAGAAGTATGGCCTCCCTGACCACAAGGTTTTGGGTGCAAGGTGAACCATGAGACAGGAAGTAATTGAGTAAGATAAAAAGATAGCATAGATAATAAAATGTTAAAGGAAACATAATTGTGTCAAATTTTATGGTTCAGAAAACAAGTTCTAGAGCATGTCATGAAGAGAAGGGTATCAGTATTGATTGAAATTATCATTGAATAGTTTTATAGATAGCTTGATATTTGAAATAAACCTTAAAGGCATATTAGCACTGAAATAGGTAAAGTCAAAGTGGGAGGTTATAACAGCAAAATAATGAAGGGGGGCATACTTGCCACTTTATATACTGCTTTGTGACCTCCTCAGTGATATTGTCTTGTATGTTATTTAACATTTCCTATGTACAGATAAATTATCAACTCCTGAAGGATACGGACTGAATACTTTTTATATCCCGCAGAAGTATGCAAGCAACAGGACTCACTCTCTCTCTCTCTCTCTCTCTCTCTCTCATCTATACATATATATATATACATACATACATATATATACACATGTATACATATATATATGTATATATAAAATAGATACTCAATAAAATATGTCTTAAATAAGAGATACAAACTGAAAAATTTGCATACCAGATTTCCACTAAGACAAAATTACAGTATAGACAGACCTACTTTTGATCATAGGATATTCCTAGAAAACACATCTTAAAAGTTGGTATTAGAATTGTGTTTCTTACCAAGGACCAGGTATCAGGTAAACCACATATATTGCAATATATTATAGAAGCAAGTATATAACTAATCAAGTTCTGTAGTCACTTTAAATGATTATGCCCAGTGTTCTATAAAATAAGCATAAATGCATTGTATGTATAGAGAATATAGAGAGAAACCCTAGTATACTAGAAAGTATACATGCCGCACATAAAAGGCATATCATAATCTGATAAATCTGATCTAAAACAATTATGCTAATATTAAAAGTATTGAAGATTTAGTCAGTTTTAATTTGCTTATTTAAAAAAAATTAGAAGAACATTTGAGGAGTAATTTAGGCAACCAAATAACTAAGTACATTATAAAAACCGGAAGAAAAATGTAAATGTGCTTTTTTCCCTTCAATAAGCAAGTAAAGTTGTTCTAAAATTATTCTACTGTCCTTTAGAGCTATGTCCAGAGCAACGAGTGAACAATATACATTTATTATTCAGAGACAGATTTAGAGCTGGAAGGGACCTTTTTAATCTTATTTAATGTTACTCTTCTTCAAAGAACTCTGCGTTCCAATCTAATTGTATTTCCTAAATTTAATATTCCATCTCCCTACTTCCCATTTCTGAGATATACTCTCTTCATCTCTGCCTTTCCAAATATTTCTTTTCCTCAGTTTACTTCACACCTCCTTCATGAAGTCTTCCCTGTTCCACTTCCCCAGGTGTTGATGCTTTCCTCTTCCCCAGTTTTCCTTGTACTGTGTTTATCTATGTCCTGAAGACAGGTACTGTTTATTTTTTATATTCATCTCTCTAGTGCCTCAAGCAGTGCTTTGTCATATATCATCTGCTTACTAAGTGTGTTGCATTGCATTGAATAGGAGGAGCTCTAGCGTTTTAGACAACAAAACGTATTCTAGTGTTCCCAGGAAAAGCCCCAGCTGGGAAACACAAGCCAAAGGGGATGACTTTTGAAAGATTGTTGTTGTTCAGTCCCATCCAACTCTTCTTAACCCCTTTTGGGGTTTTCTTGGCAGAGAGATGCTGCATCTGAGACCAGATTTGAACTTGGATTTTCCTACCTGGGCCTAGCATTCTCCCCACTCTGCCACCTAGCTGCCCCTTTTGAGAGGTTCTTTTAGTAACGGGCTGTGTTCTTTAAATCGTATATAATTTAAACTGATCAAATCAGTTTTTGTGGTTTTTGTAATCTCCTATAATTATTTTGATCATTTCTAGCTTTTACTCTTTGCATTGACTTGTGTAACCTTGTTTTTAACACTCCAATTAAAGGCATTCTTAAGATGCATGACTGTTTCAAAAGGCATTCAAAGTATCTTACTGGTTCTTAGGTATCATATTTACCCCCAAATATTGAATGCTTTTTCAAAAATTACAATCCCTTATCCCAAAATCACCATGCAAAAGAACACAAAATTTATGTTAGATGTTTTCATGTTTTTCTAGAATGGCATCTTTCCAAAAAAGATTTCAACTCCCAGGTAAATCAGGTATGCAAATTCCAAAAATTCCTTGGTGTACACTCATTTCGTTTTATTTCTAAATAACATATTCCAAACTAAATATAAAAGTTCTACATAGATTTTAGCAATGTTCCTGCCCTATGGTCTATGGTGATTATATGGAGTCATTTTCATGGCCCGAGAGGTGAATACCCTGTCCTATGTCACTGTCTCTGTAACACAAATTTGTCTCTTGATTGTATCATTTTGAAGCATTCTCTTATTTTTCATGCTCTTATGTTTCATGAGAAATGTAGACTCCTATTTGGATTATAAACAACTTAAATGGGTCTAACAATATTAGACCCTGAGCAGATGCAGAGTTACCAATTTTTCAGAAGCAACAGGTCCAATCTTTTAGTCACAGTAATTTACGGTTTGAAGCCAAAAATATGTCAGCATACTTCAGTATTTCTGTGAAAGAGGCAGCCTGACCTGGTGCTTCTGACTCACATAGGCTCTCTACAACTCTGAGTTACAGAAAAGATGTTGACTTCTTCAAGGACTGCAGACCTTAAAAGACTCAGTGACCTTCAACCATATCCTCCCATAAGTCCTTCACAGGGAGCCATCCAGAGTGATAGGGAGGTTTCTAGATGTTTTGAAATTGTGTGGTTACCTGTGCAAGCATGTTGTTGGTCTTCCGTCGCTCTGCAGGCAACCTGACCTACCTCCACCCTCTACCCCTCCCACATCTCATCTCTGTATAGCTTGTTATGTGCAGAATTGTCTGCATGTGGTCATTTCCCTGCCTCCTCCTTGTGAATTCCTGGAGGGCTAGGGCTGTGTTTGCCTTTTTTAGTGTCCTTTGTACTTAGCACAGTGCACAGTACAGCGTGGTTGTTCAGTTGTGCCCAATTCTTTGTGACCCAGGATTTTCATGGTAAAGATACTGGAGTGGTTTGCCATTTCCTTCTCTAGTGGATTAAGGTAAACACAGGTTAAGTGACTTGCCCAAGGTCACACAGCTAAGCTAGTGTCTGAGGCAGAATTTGGACTCAGGTCTTCTGAACTCCAGGCCCAGCACTTCATTCACTAAGTCACCTGGCTGCCTGCTTGGCACATAGGAAGCACTTAATAAATGTTTGTTGACTGACTGACTGACCCTCACTGTCTATTACTGGCTTTGCTCTTTATCTGATCATCCACCTCTCTGATGTTATGCTTTCCCTACTTCTCCAGCATTTGCTGGTGACATGTTCTGACCCACTCATAACCACTGTGAACCCCTGAGTTTCCCTCTGAGTGATGCAACTTCAATTTTGGGGAGACATTATTTCATGATCAGGGGAAGGGAAAAGAAACCCTTGAGAGCCTCTCCTGCATGCCAGACAGTGTGCTGAGAGGTTTACACAGATCCTGTTTGATTGGTTGTTTCAATTGATTGTTAGCAATACCTTTGAAAAGTAAATGAGCATTTTAAAAAAGTTTTTAAAACTTTATTTTATTTTTAATATAATTCATTTTTCAGTTTGTAGCATTCATTTCCACAAGAATTTGAATTCAAAATTTTCTCCCCATCTCCCCCCACCCGCCACCCCAGAACAGCATGCACTTCATCCACCCCTTCCTCCAGTCTATCCTTCCTTCTATTACCCACCCTTCTTCCATCCCCCTTCCTCTCAGTTTTCCTGTAGGGCAAAATGGATTTCTGTACTCCATTGCCTGTATAGCTTAATTTCCAGGTGCATGCTAAAACAATTTTTAACATTCATTCTTAAAGCTTTGAGTTCCATACTCTGTCCCTCCCTCTCCCCCCCCCCATTAAGAAAACAAGCAATTCAACATAGGTCATACATATGTAACAATGAAAAGCATTTCCATAATAGTTATGTTCTAAAAGATTAAACACATTTCCCTCTGTCCTATCCTACCCTTCATTTATTCCATTCTCTCCCTTGACCTGTCCTCCCACAGTAGTGTTTGCTTCCGATTATCCCTTTCCCCAATTTGCTGTCCCTTCTACTATCTTCCTTCTCCTGCCCCCTTCCACCTTGCCTTCCTGCAAGGTAAAATAGATTTTCATAACCAATTGAGCATGTATTATTCTCTCCTTAAGCCAAATTCCATGAGAGTAAGGCTCAATTATTTCCTTTCTTCTCCCCCTTCTTCCCCTCTATTGTAAAAGCTCTTTCATCCCTCTTTCAGTGAAATGATTTGCAATATTCTACATCTCCCTTTCTCCTACTCCTAGTACATTCCATTCAACAGTAAATTTTTTTTTTTAGGTATTCTCACTTCATATTCAGCTCACCCTGTAATCTTTATGTGTGTGTGTAATGTATGTATGTGTGTATATGTATGTGTGTATACATATACATCCATATATATACATATACACATAAACCCATGTGCATCCCTAGATACATATATACACATATATACACATATATACACATACGTACCTATATATAATATATTTATATATGTACCCTCTAACTACCCTAATACTGAAAAAGATCTTATGAGTTACAAATAACATCTTTCCATGTAGGAATGTAAACAGTTCAACTCTAATGAGTTCCTTAAGGCTTCTCTTTCCTATTTACCTTTTCATGTTTCTTTTGATTTTTGTACTTGAAAGTCAAATTTTCTATTCAGCTCTGGTCTTTTTAACAAGAATGCTTCGAAATCCTCTATTTCATTTTTTCCCTTGAAATATTGTGCTCATTTTTGCTGGGTAGGTGATCCTTGGTTGTAATTCAAGGTCCTTCGACCTCTGGAATATCATATTCAAAGCCCTGCAGTCCCTTAATATAGAAGCTACTAGATCTTATGTTATCCTGATTGTATTTCCACAATACTGGAATTGTTTTTTTCTAGCAGCTTGTAATATTTTCTCCTTGACCTGGGAACTCTGGAGTTTGACTGCAATATTCCTAGGAATTATCTTTTTGGGATCTCTTTCAGGAGGCTATTAGCGAATTCTTTCAATATATATTTTACCCTCTGTGAGCAACCACAATCACTCTTTTCTCTCAGGATCTGGGAGGAAGAGTGCCTCCTTACAGTCACTACCAGCTCTATCATACCATCGCTCCTCCTCACCTCAGGACTGCCATTCAGAATTGAGATACCCCGATCAGCATCTCAGTTCCCCCATTGATTTTAGGCCAAGGGTTCCAAAAGTGGCTGCTGCTGCTGCAAAGGCTGATGCTGTCCTGGGGGCGGGCTGGGGCCAGACCATGCTCCCCTCTAACCCAAATCAAAGAGCTTTCTTACTGACCTTTGAAGCTGTCTTTGGCATTTGTGGGTTGAGAAATCTGGGAACCACAGCTGCTACCCATGATTCTGTACCCTGATGCCTACTCCAGACCTGTTCATGCTGGGTGGCCAAGGCTGGGCTGTGTTCTACTCCAAGCCTGGTGTGATAGACCTGTCATCCTTCCAGCCTGTCTTGGATTGGAAATCTCTTTCACTCTGTCATTTTGTGGCTTTTGCTGCTCTAGAATTTGTTGAGAGTCATTTTATGGGTATATTATGGTTTATAGGGAGAAGAGCTAGAGCAGGTCTGTCCTACTTTACCATCTTGGCTGCGCCCCCAAGAGGTTATTTTAAAATTATTAAAAGGCAGCTTTTACCAGATGAGTGTCATCCTTGTCCCTCTTGATGACCAAAAGAGAGTGAAAAGTTGTATGTCTCTGGTACAGAAACAGCAATGTGTCCCCAGGTCTTTAGTAGAAGTAGTGTCAGCTCTGCACTTTGGACATGATCTGCGTGACCTCATCTCATTAACTTTACTGCCTGGGTCTATAAGATAAGAAGATTGGTTGAGATCTGACTAGAGAAGAAGTGTCTGGGGTAACTTTGGTTGGCTGGCTTTGTTTTTGTTTTGTTTGCTGTTTGGATCAGCAACTTTCTAAGGATACCGGATATTTGGGGGAAAATAATTGACATTAGTGATTATCTGAAAAGTTAATTTTGTTTACATGTATCTTTTTACATTTCTAAAAGTGACTTCATAAAAGGCAGTGATTTTTTCCATCTAAAGGGAAATATTGGTTGATGTCCTTTTTTCTCAATGAGGACCAAAATGACATCACTGTGCTAGAGTCAAGTTTCAGTGCCTTTGACTGTGGCAGATCAGACCAAGATGAGCTCGGAGTGTTCTACCACAGAGCAGGCACAGAGAGTCTGGGAACTTGTGGAGTGGATTCTCTCAATTTGCATACCTTGCAATTTTTGGTTTTTTGTTTATTTTGTTTGTTTGTTTTGCTATTTCAGTTCTGCTTTGTTCACAGAGCACAGCACCTTTCCTGATGTGGGCATTCCAGTGTCTCCAATATCACATGGTCAATTCCCAAGTTCAAATGCTAGTTTAAAATACTTGGGGGTTTTTTCCTTTCTTTTTGTTTCCTTTTAACTAAATAACTTTTAACTTTACAAAATGGAACAAAATGGAATTCTTTCTGGTTATAGTATTTCTACAGCTATTTTCAATTACTAAGAAACATAAGCAATTCTTAGTTATCTTTAGATTACTCACACCCTGTGTTTTTCTATCTAGCATTCTTCAAGTCAGTCTTTCCTTTTCATTAATGTAGTTGTTCAGGAAATAAAAGTGTACTTCATTTTATACAGATATACTCTTATGCCTTAGTTAAGTCTAATTTTGTAGGCCACATTATATTTCAAATGTACCAGTGAGTTAATTATTTAAAAGAATATGAAGGCAAATAATATTTGCATGATTATGTTACTGAAAAGTTTTTCTTTTTTTTTAGAGAAAGTTCTCTCAATTTTCTCTTTTTTTGGTATATAAATCTATATTTTTAGTTATCAGGTTTGCTTAAGGTAAAAAAACAAAAGTATATACTAAATTTATCATTTGCCACCAAACATAATGTAGTAAGAAAACATTTTTTAACTCCAAGTATCTTTAGATTTTATACAATTTAGTATTTTCTGTGACATTACACAGACTTCCTTGTCTCCCTCCCATTGGCCCCTTAAATCAATAATTAGCTATATATTAACTAAAGAAACACAAATTAGGACCCATAACTTCCTTTAGGCAGATAACAATTTGGGAGTTTTAATAAAGTCCCTTAATATCAATAATGTTAGTAGTTTGGAGAATTTTTTAACCTTTAACCTAGTTTTTTAACCTTTCATACATGTACCTTTAGGCAGATAACAATTTGGGAGTTTTAATAAAGTCCCTTAATATCAATAATGTTAGTAGCTTGGAGAATTTTTTCACCTTTAACCTAATTTTTTAACCTTTCTATATATAGGCTACCATGGAACCTAATAAACAAACCATATCTTTTCTTCCCATTTCTTGTACATAGAATATTTTACCTGGAGGGAACTTTTCCCCTCCCCCATTTCCTACAGTCACAGATACCTAACCACTAAAGAAGTTGGTGAGTTGTTTGAATTGCTGCTATCATCATTCATTCAACAAATACTGATTAGACATCTCCTATGGGCAAGATACAGCCCTATGTTGGCACTATGGAGATGATGAATCCAGCATGATTCTTGCTTCAGGGTACTTCATGACCTTGTAAACAAAACAGACCAGTACTGATGATTCCAGGAAGCAAATAAGGGAATGGAGACATCACTTTTTGCCTTGGGTCAGGAAGGCCATCTTGGCAGAAGTTGTCTTGTAGTTATACCTTGAAGGATGGGCAGAATTCCCAAGATAGAGATAGGGAGGAAAGAAATTTTGGAGAGGAAAAGTAGCATGAACAAGTAAGTCACAGTTTATTTGGGGAATTACAGTTTGGCTAGAGGGCTAAGGGGTATGTATGTAGGAGGAGAGAATCCTTGCAAGTTAGATTGGGGTCAGATTTGTGGTAGGACAATGGAGAAAGACTATCAGTTCTATCAGTTGTCGGTATTGGTTGATTTTTTTTTTCCTGATGAGTGACCTAAACAAAGCAGTGTTTTTTAATTTCCTAATAGCATGTAAAATGGTTTGTTGGTTTGAGACACTAAAGGTAGGGGACCAGTTTCGAACTTGTTAAACAGGCATCTAAACCAGATAGTCAGAGGCAGGTAATAGAGACCGTTGGAAGCTGTTGGAACCCCAGAACCTGAATGGCTATGGGTGATTTGGAGTTAGGGGACAGAGAGACATCAAAGATAATTCTTTGTTACTTGGCCAACTTTGCCATACAAGCATTGGTGGAAGGAAATTGGTGTGTTTAGTCTAGAGAGGCATTTGCTTGCTGTGTCTCCATATTTCATGTGCCCTTTCCCCACTTTTCTCTTACTGATTTCCTATTCCAGAAATTTCAACCTCACAAAACTCCCAAGTTTCACCCTTGTCAGATTATAGAGTAACTAGGAAATGATTGAATTAAAATATACTATAACATAGATGATGTTAATTTGTGGTTTTCTTTGTGGCCTGTAGGAACTGAATTCTATTTGAATTTGACAACACCGCTCTACTCTGTGCTTTCTTGTATTGCTTACTATCAAGAATAGTTCCTTAGTGCACTGAATGAATGAAAAAGCATTTATTGTATTAGATACTCTGTGTAAATTCTTTTTTCAAAAAGAAAAAACAACTGTGTAACGCATTCATCTCCTTAAGAATCTAATATTTAAAATTATTTTCAAAATGGAGTAATTCTATCCCAGAACATCTCATTCCCTAGGCAAAATTTCAAGATCATTAGTTTTTCCTGTATATTTCTTTTCTCATATACTGTCCCAGTGATAGAGAAAAATCAAGGTGTTTGTTCAGAGAACCTCTCACCACCATCTTTGATTCCTAGAGATGCTGGGAAATCATTCTTACTCATAAGATTCTTCTGAAATTTTGGACTGGGAAAAGTTAACACATTGTGGTCACTCAAAATATTTTACTGGTTGATGGACTCTGTCCCATGCTCTTAGAAGCGCATTCAATGTTTGTGTTGGGTTTTTTTTCTCTTTTACAGGATGTTCTCTAAATTGCAGACTTCATGTGAAAAGTTTGTCTTCTCTGATTGCAGGTTTGGGGATTTTGGTGGGAATGTACAGAGTACAATTACATCTGAATTAATTTAGCCCTAATAACAGGAAAATTATGTTGTTTGTGTCAGCAGTACAAAGAAAAGTTTTTTACCTGTGGTCTCGGGTAACACATGACACTATTAACACCTGAAGCAAACTGAAAGTTAATCTTTATTTTACATGTATTCTATGTCCATCCCAGAGCTCAAAGCTACAGTTTATACTGATCTCCTATATAATTGTATTATTTTAAAACATTTGAACTTCCTTGACTATAACTTAATGATTTAATATAAGATTATAAGGAAGGGTAATTGTATTTGGTTCAATGTTGTAGTGCTCTTTTGTTGAACTGTATTCATCTAATTTTTTATTAAAATCATTTTTGCATTAATTACTTGAGAAACAGATATTTAACAACATGGCACCATAATTAGTGTAGGTTTATATGAATTATGTGGTAATTAGTAATACTGAAAAAAATATGCCATGTTCTTTAAAGGATATATAGAATACAGTGAATATAGGAATGATGCATCCTGGTTTTGCTACAACTATATTGAGAAAAACAGTACTTATTATTTTGAATTATGGTGATTCTGATTGTTTTAACTTGTGATTTCCTGAGGATGTTGTGTTTGTGGTGAATTTTATTATCTATAGGTTTCCAAGATGTCAGCATAAATACAAAAATTGTAGTTTTGGAGTAGCTTATAGTTTCAGTAGGGTCTGATATGCCAATATTCTGTAAAGTAATACTATGCTTAATGAGATGTAGTTTTTCTGCTGAAATTAAAGATAATTTATTATTTTCTATGTGATTCTAATGATGAGAACACATTAATTTTTTTTAATGTCACATCCTTTTTTTTTTCCTGGGTTCATGGTATTCTATTACTTTAATTAAATCTAGGACCTGATAGTGAACTGTGACAGTTAAGTTGAGAATGTATCACTGTTTAGCTAACCAGTAGATTCTGTGTTTCTTCAGCCAAAGGTTGGAACTAGAATATACAAATGTGATTGTGGGCAGTCTGGCCTCTAGACTTTTGAGAGTAGAGAAGTATCTGTTGGACTTTTGGTCATCTCTTTTGTTTCTGCTTTATGTGAGTAGAAACAGTGACATTTTATGAATGAAAGCTTGCCTGTTTGCTAAGTTATTGTAGCAACTCACATATCTTGTTTTGGGTTTTGGATTGTCTGTTGCAGCATTTCCTATAGCATCACAGTATTCTCTGGGATATGACTGGGGGTTTCATGAGAACATTTAAATACTGGCAATATTTTTTTCCCATGAAATATTAGTTTACCTATGACCCAGTACCTCCAAATTCTAAACTTACACAGACGAGGTTCAATCTTGGGAGCAGCCCAAAAATCTTATCTCTTTAGTTCATTTCATCTCCATCCAGGATTACTTCTCAGGACTTCAATGTACTTTGTTCCTTGTACAAGATACTCCCATCTCCCTACTCTTCATCTTTGTGCTAGCTGATTCTCCCCATCCCCATATCTGAAATGGAGGTTACCCCAGATGTAAATACCAGAGCCTTAGCTCCCATATAAGTGCAGGAAGTAACAGTTCATGTTGGGTACAGGGAAGCCTTTATTTCATTCCATAGGCAAAATTCAGAATATTCAAAGGACTTCAATAGGCCAGAATCAATTGATAGAATTCCTTTCTTCTCTGCTGAGTCCCACTTTCTGCCCCAGAACCTGCCCATACAGTCCTGTAGACTCATAGTACCACCTTGTAGTTTGGATGCCCCTTAGAAGAGAAATGAACCTAGAACTACAAGTCACCTCTTTTCCCCATCTGAGGAAATGTACTCTACCACTAGCCTTTGCTACCTCTTCTTAAGTGGTATGGGTGAGAGCATGTGCAACAGCAGCATCTTCTCCAGTGCTCCATAAGAAGCCACAAAAACGAGCTTGTGTGAGGGCACAGCTGCGCAGCTTTTTTCTGCCCACAATCCACTCTCACTTCTAGATTTCTTCAGCCCTTTCAGAATCTTCCAAAGGACCAATTTTTGTTCTTAAGACTTCCCACTTCAAAGGTGATCCAGAGTATGGAGGTAGTCAAATCAACTCCAGAAATGTCCTGGGTCCCCTCAGCTAAGTACCAGTCAGCGCATCCATAACCTTCCATTAGACAGATGCAATCAAAATTCCAGTCTTACTTCCTCCATCAAAATTCATCATGTTCCCTTGGTGAAACTTATACTAATAAATAATAAAATTGGATCCCTACCAAAAGTACATATCATATGAAGTAATTTATTATCAAGAAATCAGCTCCCCACACCTGCAGATCTCTAAGAGTTGTTTGATTTGTTTGTTAATTTCTCTGGAGAGAGAGAGAGAAGGAAGGAGGGAGAGAGAGAGAGACAGAGAGACAGAAAGGGGAAGAGAGAGAGAATCAAAACCTCTAGAATTCTTAAGAATCTATGATGGATTCAAACTTGGAGAGAGGACTTCCAAAAAGTTTTTGCCAAAGAATCAGCCCCAAGCAGCCACAGAAATAGCTAAGAACCATAGACCCCAAACAGCTCCCAACTGTTTATAAGCATTTGAGATGGTAGTCTGACTTACTGTCTAGAAGGAAGCCACCTTTTTCTTTAGAATACTGAGGTGTGGAAACAAAAGAAATAAGAAAGAAAATTGTGAAAAGAAAAATAGCAAAATTAGAAGTTGTGATCAACAAATACTTGATAGAGAAAAGAAGAACCAGTGGTAACAAGATAGAAGAGAAGGATCACTGGGGAGAGCAGATACCTCGGTGGTCCATGCTTCCAGCCCAGCTCTATGAGGAGAAAGAGGGAAGCAGCTGCTGACTCTGCAGGAGCTTGGGTTAGGTGGGCATCAGGCTCATGGAGAACCTTGGAAGAAGTGCAGTAAAAGGAAAGAAAAAACACTTTTGTCTCTTCACAGACTTCGCACGTCCTTTTGAGGGAGCCACCCCTGCCCCATTCTTGGCCAGCCTGAATTCACAGCAGCTCTCATGTTTTGAGGTTGACATTTCTGACTTCCTCTGCCCTTCAGGACTTACTAATCCAGCTGCTGCTCCATTCCCCTTCCTATCTGCCTCTGCCATCTGTGCCGACCCTCTAGCCTTTTACCAAAGTCCTTCTCCTCTGTCAAAGGCCTACCATCTGAGAGATCCTCTAAACTCATACTACGCCCGTCTTTTTCTCTTCTAAAGCGCATCTATCAGTTTCTGCCATTGAACAGCAAATTTGGCAATTCCAAAAATGCTGAAGAAGGAAATAGTTGGGGAAGCCCTGAGTTTAATTTGGTGTATGCTGAAGCAGTATTTACTAAAAAATATTCAGTTGTCAGAAAAAGTAAATCCAGCTTCCAAAGATGATATCCTTGTATTTTCATTGTTTCTCACTGTGATCTAAGGATACATCAGTTTTAATACTTGAGAGTTTCTTTCCACCTGTGTACAGCTCAAAAGAAGTATTGTCTTGTTATTTTAGCACTTTACCCTGCAACGTCTTCCTAAGCTCCCACCTCTCCCTAATAACACACTCACAATTAATTATGAAATGAAAATAATAGGAAAAAAATGGGAGCAAGAATTGATGTTTAGTTAGAGCAAAGAAGAAAATGACTGAGAAGTCTTTCCCCCTACTGCCTTTCTAATGAGGTCAACCACAAGGGAGCGTTTTGAAGTATGAAATCCTTTATTTAAAGATCATCACTGCATAATTGCCCTTTTATTTGAAATTGACACTTTCATTTGTGTTTCTACCTTTTGTTTGTCTGAAAAAGCAATGTGACCTGAAATCCTTTCTATACTGATCCTATATGTAGCTTGTTGTCCAATGCCAGCATTAGAAAGCTATAAATAGGGAGGCTTACAGAGGAAGTGTGGAGGCCCTAGGGAGAGCTTTTTCAAGTGAGATTGACTAGAAAAGAGGTTTATACAAACATATCCCTTCACAAATTGAATAGACATTTTTGGCAACTTCCCTCTTCACCCTCATTCCCTCTTCCCTCTCCAAAAAGTACCACTTTTCTATTTTTTCCAAGTCTGGAAATAAATAAAGAAATAAATAAATGATTGTTCTTTGAGGTTTCAGCGAATCAACAAGTATTTCTTTCCTCTTACTTGTCTTAAACCATGTTTGGCATTGTAAAGGAATGTAGACATATGAAATATGACTTTTGCCTCAAAAATCTTAAACCTTAAGTAAGAAATTAAGTTTGATTTATAGATCTACTTGGAAAAGCAGAGTAGAAAAAGTTAAGAACTTAGTTCCTTTAAGTGTAATTTCCATTGATTTTTATTTTAAATGTAGACAAATATTTTTTCTTCTTTGTAATTTCCCATTTTTAATTAAAAATTTCTATTGATTCCTTTTGTTTTTATATCACAGCAGTTTCCAGATACAGTCCCATCCACTCATTGAACCCTCCTTTAACATAAACAGTTAAACGCTGTCCCCTTGCAAGTGACTTCTGAGAGTGTACGTGTAGTTTCCTACGTCTGCTTAAAGGGAGGCACATTTTTCTTATCAGAACCAGCTTTGAACATTATGGTTAATCGGCATTTGAATTTGTTTTAGTATTCTATTCATTTACATTATTAGAGTCATTCTGTGTGTTCCCTTGGTTCCATAAGCTTCCCTGCATCGGTATCTACCAGATTTCCCATGGGTTTCTGAATTCCTCCTGTTCATTATTAAGGTACAGTAACCGTCATATGCATTGCATTCATACACCTTCACTTGTTCAGCCATTCCCCAATCAGTAGGTACCTACTTTGTTTCCAGTTTTTTGTCAGCACAAGAAAGTGTTGTTAAGAATATTTTGGTCATGGTAGTATTTTGACCTTCTTTTCTGCCATTAACATCCTGGGGAATATATGTCCAGTAGTGGACAGTCTCTGAGCGCCAAACATTTTAGTGACTTTTCTGGAATAATTAATTGCAAATTGCTTTCCAGAATAGTTGGAGCAATTCACAGCTCTCTCAACTGCGTATTGGCTTGTTTGTGTTCCTACAGGATATCCAACATAAACTGTTTCCATCTGTTATCAACTCAGCCATTTTGTGGGGTATGAATGAAACCCTCAGAGCTTTAATTTGCATTTCTCTTATTAGTGACATGAAGCAAAACAGTTGTTAGTTTGCAGTTAATTTGAAAATTGTTAGTTCAAAAAATGAAACTCAAAAGTGAAATTAAACTTAATTACTGTAGTCAAACTACTCCAGAGAAGAGTCAACAAAGTACACCTTCCTCTCTTCTTTGCAGAGGTAAGGAACGTGGTATATTGCATTGTCAGACATGGGTGAGACATTGATTAAGTTTGCTGAGCTGCTTTGCTTTAAAATTTTTTGTTTAAAGGAATGAATTGCTATGCTGGGGAAGGAGTATTCAGAAATGAATTGCTATAAAAATACAATAATATTTTTAAAGGGAAAAATTCTTTAAGTTGGAGAATATTTTTATAAGTAAATTATATATTGGGGAATGACTCCAGGTTATTTACTTATGCAATTTGCTAAAACTGGTGTCTTGAAAAGTCATAGTGCACCTACAGATTTACAAAAAAGATAATTTTTAAGTTTAATTACTTACATTTTTGTACATTTTGAATCATGAAATTTTTATGTTATTAAGATAGGGCTCCCTGTCATTATCTGTGGTCTAGATAGTTTTTGAATGACCCTTCCTCAGGCCAGAAGATCTGTAGAAAAGATCCTCTTGCCACCTCAGTCATCTGATCTATCTCCCATTAAGCTTTTTCTTGCATAGTCATGTCAGAATTGTTACGTAAGCATCAAAACCTTATTCTTTGGATGATCCTAAGACTAAAATTGTAAATACAATTCTTTCAGTCACTGAGAGGCAACTGATGAAAGTTTTTGCACAGTTCAAAAATCAACTACAGAAACAGTGTTTATGCTGAATGAATTTTAATAAGAAACCCAGCAATAGTTTGTAATCTTAAGTAATTAACCATTAAAATATTGCTTGTACACTTTATGCTTTAGGGGGAAGCTAGGTAAAGTAGGGAATAGAGCACTTGGCCCTAGACTCAGGAAAACCTGAGTTCAAATCCAGCCTCAGACATTTGACACTTAATTAGTTGTATGACCCTGAGTGAGTCTCTTAACCCTGATTGCTTCGCCAATAAAAAGGGGGAAATTTATACTTTTCATGTTATTAAAATTTAACCATAAACTAAGACTTGTGGGACACCTTATAAATCTCATGTAGCAATTTTTACCAGATATATTTGATGCAAAGATCTGTTTCCCATATTAACAATGTTACATTTATTTTATTCTTATAAAAGCATTTTAATTACTATAATTGTCTTGTAAAATAATTAATATCTTTTTATTATGGCTTATATCTTATTTGGTTAAAAATACTTTACCTCGCATTAATAGTGAAAGGTATCACTTTCCACTCTCAATTTTTAAAAATTATATGACATTTTATATGTCTTTGAGCTATTCAGAACTTATCATGACATGATAAGTTAATAAGCAACATATACCATGGCATGTAATTTTAGTTTCAAAAGCAATGTGGGTGAATGAAGTATTAGTAAAATAATATAATAATGAGATGCTGATCTAAACCCATTCTCTGCCAGACATCTTTAGAATTTTCTCAACAGCTCTTGTTAGATATGGAATCCTCACAATACTTTATATTCTTAGATTAGTTCTATTGATTCTTGCTCTGGTTTTGTATCTAGAGGAGCATTTGTATCTTAATGTATCTAAATTTAACTTGTTTTAATAAGTATACTTATTACTATAAGTAATGATAATTTTAATTTAATTTGTATCTAAATTTAACCAGTTCTTTCATATTTTCCTCTACTAAATTCCTCCTTATATTGGGCTTAAAGGTGCTACTATATCTATTTTGTATGGAACAGAAAGGTGTTTCACCCACCACGAGTAAGCTTATTTGTCAAATAAAATGCAACCCAAGTCTTTTTCTTTTCTTAGTGAACATTTAGATGGGTCTGTTTCTCAATATTAAATTAGATAATATATGTAAAATACTTTGCAAACAGGCAGGCTCTGTATTCATTATGCCAATACCAATGGCTCATCCACCTTCACTGTCCACCTTATTCACCCAACTTTCCCTTTGGCTCCAAGAAGCTGTAGCATGTAAAAACCTCTGAGCAGACAGGCTAAACCAAGTTGAGGGTAACCAACCCGGCGCACTCCTATCAGGGAGTTAGGGGAATGGCTTCCCCAAGCATAAAAGACTTTCCCCATTGTAATGGGCTATAAAGGCAGCTGAAGCAGATTCTGTGGAGTCCTTAGAGCCTGATCACACACGAAAGATGCCAAGGCCATCTACTGCATCCCAGGCTGTCACGGTCATCCTAACTTTGATCTTGCCATCAGACTTGGAGGATTGTGGAAGAGAGGGTGAGGCTGATGACTTCAAGTAACTACCTCACATAAATCCAATTCATTTACAAGTCAAGATGTTGTTGTTTCTTTTTGAAAACAAAAGAAAAACAGCTGAAGGCTAAATACTGTTGGCTGAATGGTAATCTGAAGTCTCTACAAAGTTATGCAAGTAATTCAAGCCAAAAACCTGCTTTTCTCTGACATGGATAGATAAAACTACCATGTCAGCAATCCTTGTAAAATAGTATTTGAGGGCTGTGAAAGAAGGCTTCCCTAGCTAGAAAGGGTTTCTGAAGGCGATTTCTTGGAGTGAGTTGCAACTATGCAAAATTTATCTGACAGACCCTGAATTTGCTGGTTCTGTACTTTGATGCTGAAAATTTTTTTCCACTGTATCTCACAGAAAGAACAATATTATTGTTTGCAAATCTGCAAGAAAAACATTAATTCGGTGAATTAAGTAATACCTCAAATTCAATAAAGAATTCCAGTTTGGGGTTTGTCATAAGATCTGTGTGACTTTGCAAAAGTCAAAGAACCTTTCAGATCTCCTTATGGATGTCAGTGTCAATATTACTAATAAGGTTGTTGTGTAAGGGGTAGGTAATAAAAATTATAAAGCACTTTATGTCTTATAAAGTTCATAAATTAAAATATTTAGCATTTCTATTCTTTGGCATCTACAAGTGGACAGTATTATGAGTGCTTCACTGTGACATCTAATGGACAAATCAATTACAGATTGTCAGCTAACTCTCTAAAAGTTAAAAAAGGCCAATTCTCAGTGAACAAAATCCACACTTTCCATACAGGCCCATATTTAAATAATATGTGTGGAAATCTACATATGCCCTGTGCTTATAGCCATTGAGCATTCATATGCTCCTATTTTAACATTAATTTTTGAGACATATGCCAGTAAAAAGATTGATGTCGCTGATGTCAGACAAATATTTTGTAACTTAGAGCATATTATGAAACTTTTTAGTTACTCTCTTATTAAAGTTAACATATTACAAAAAATATATGTCTGAGAATGAGGATTAAATGCTGTCCACTGTCAGCAGGTAGACGAATCCAAGGTACAGTTTACTACAGTACAGCAATTTATTGGGTACCATATTCTCATCCTTATTGGCATAAGTTCTAGAGCAGGGGTGGGGAACCTGTGGCCTCAAGACCACATGTAACTCTAGGTCCTCAAATGTAGCCTTTTGACTGAATATAAACTTCAAAGAACAAATCCCTTTAATAAAAGGATTTTTTTCTGTAAAACTTGAACTCAGTCAAAAGGCCAAATCCAAGGACCTAGAAGGTCCACATGTGGCCTCAAGGCCCCAGGTTCCCCACCCCTCTTCTAGATGTTTTTAGACATTTGAACCTAGAGGGAGAGAGAGAACTACTGCCCCATTCATGTGCATTCCAGCTTTTATATTTCAGTTACTCTCATTTTACCTTTCTCCCAGTGCCTGCCTCTAGGAATGTCTGAGTTTCTCTTCTGTCTATGCAGTATAAGATGTCATCAATCTTTTTCTGGTCTTGGACCATAAATCCAACCTTCAATATTTACTCACTATGTGCCTCAGCTTGTTACTCAGTATCTGTCTCCATTAGTTTCTTCAACTGTAAAATGGACATAATAACTGTATCTATT
The DNA here is from genome assembly GCA_028658325.1 of Potorous gilbertii. Taxonomy (NCBI): domain Eukaryota; kingdom Metazoa; phylum Chordata; class Mammalia; order Diprotodontia; family Potoroidae; genus Potorous; species Potorous gilbertii. Next base: position 54,257,430 of record CM053770.1, read on the forward strand.
TGAAAGGATTGTTGTGAGGATCAAATGAGATACTTGAAAATGCATATTCCTGAATTCAGTTTTCTAAATTGTTTTCAACTTGGATATTTTGACAAGTCAGCAGTGGCATAAAAGAGAAGTCAATTTTATTTTGTTTAATTGGATCATCAGGATTTGTTCAGCAGTGTCACTAAAGACTGTAAACAGAGCAGTATCCTGAATGTAGAAGAATGAATGAGTGCTTTTCTCTCCATTTTGCATGGAACATCATGAATACTTACCTACTACAATGATTATAGGAAAGAAAAAGTGTGAAACGACGCTCTTCCCTCTCACTCAAAAGGGGAAAAAATGTTGTTTACTTTATTGAAGGTGATGAGTCCAACCTTATTTTAAAATGTGTATTTATCAAATCACAATACATAAGCAACCATTTCCTTCTGCCTTTTTGTACATGTTTTTACCTTCCTTTTCCTTTCTTGCACAGTATTGATGTTGTTGTATTTTAGTGGGTGTTTTAAGAGTTTAGTGGAACTAAATGATAAAGGGAAGTTGGAAGGAATTGCTGCTGCCGGTTAATGATCAGAGCAGGAGGCTGAAATCTTTATTCCCTTTCATCCCCCTTCTCCCTCCCTTGTCCTTGTTCTTAGCAAGTGATAAATGCTCTGCCAAAAGCAGGGAGGTATGTCACTCTTCACAGTAAACACAGGGACATTCAGCAATTTATTCATTTAATTTGCAAGCTATAGGAATGCTGGGACAACAGTGTACTGTATTGTGTGGTGTATTATGTGTCATTTATTATGAAGAACTTAATTGTAACCAGATTTGTACCTCACTGTTACTAGTGATTTCTTGAACAGGAGCTTTTACTTAATGAAATCTCCTATCTATAGTCTCCATGTAAAAGTTTAAAATCACAGGAGTTAAGCCCTTTTGAAAACTCTAATTGGCTTTCATTTTTATTTTAATATAGCAGACTGACCCGTAAATTGAACTTAGAACATACCTTAATGCATTTTAGTTGTGAAATTTGAACAATTTAGTCAATTACTTAAAAAAAGGTATTGTGGAACAAACCAGACAATCATGAAACTTACTTACATATGTCACTTTGCACTCTGTAAACCTGACATTAGTTGTAACTCACTGTTTAAACACTTACTGGTCTGGACCTCTTTTAGTCAAAATGTTTTATCACTCAGTACATAGTAGGTGTTTAATTAACAATTTAAAATTTATTTTTAAATGCTGATTGACTCATTTATAAAATAGACCTTGCTTAGATTGACTATGAGCTGTTGGAAAATCCTTTGTTATTTTTATAGTTGTGTTCCTTACTGAGGTCTCTGACTTCTGTTTTCTTTTTTTACTATTGCTTTGCTAAACCGTACTAAGTTATCCTTGAAAAAAGACGCAGTCTGGTATAGTGAATAGAAGACTAGTCTTGTAGTCCAAAAGACCTGAGTTCAAGCTCTACCTCTGATATATCTTATCTTTGTAAACATAGGAAGTCATTTAGTCTCTCCGTGTTCTAGGCACATCTCTAGACGTTGTTACATATTACAGCACACCTGCAACAGTGGAGGGAGGTTTCCTATATGTGTGAGTTCCCTCTACATGTGTAATCACAGATCCAGGCCAAAAATAAATTTTAAATAGTCTTATAAACAAAGTATAGTGCAAATAGATTATCTAATCTACCAATTATCTAAATATAATATAGAATAAAATATTATAAAAATGAAAGTATTATGATACTCAACCTCAGTGTCTTATTAAAGGTGTGTTTAAATTGTGACAGGCAGATTTTGATTGTTGTTCATTCTTTTATTTCAGTTACAAATTATAATAATGTGGTAGAAACAAATTCGGATTCAGATGATGAAGACAAACTACATATTGTGGAAGAAGAAAGTGTTACTGATGCAGGGGATTGTGATGCTAGTGTGCCAGAAGATGATTTGCCAACAGACCAGACAGTGTTACCAGAAAGCCATGAACAGGAAGGAAGCGCCAGCAGTTGCTGGGAAGATGATGGTATGTTTGATTTTTTAAAATTGAAATTGCATGAATAAAAACTTTAAAATGACACAAAAATTGTTTAACAACTGCTAAGTAGAAAGATTATTATCTCACCTATCATATTACTCTAAGATACCTTTAGATCATCAGTGCTAAGTGCTATTTTTCAGTCTCTGAAAACTGAATAAGAATTGGAGTTGTGAAGTTGTATCAGCCATCTGTCATAGTAATTACAATATGTTGTTCTTTAATAACACTTTTCTCTTAAGGAATTCAAGATCATATACTCTTATGATTGGAAGGGACTTAAGAGGCCATGTAGTCTGCCCCATTCTTGACCAAGAGTCACTTCTATAGTATCTCTAATAAATGGGCATGCAGCTTTCATTTGAAGATCTCAAGTGAAGGGAAATCTACTCTTTTCTTAGGCAACCCATTTCACTTTCAATAGTTCTAATTGTTGGGAAGCCTATATTTATCTCAAAGCATTTCATATAAGCTAATTGTGCTACTTGAAAATGATTTAGTCCTAAGTCTCATTTCACACAAGACACTATACAAAATATCCATAAATTATACCCAGCTTATAATAATTTCTCAGCATATCAGACCATCCATTATACCAAAATCTAACATGTAGAAATTGATCATCCAGAAAGATATTATTTTCATTATGAAAACTTCTCTTTGCAAGAGAATTAATCTTGGAATTCTTTTAGATATTAAGTTATCCTAGTGCACTTAAAATGAAATTCAATTTTCAAAACTTTTTACATAGTTTTTCATGAATAAGTCTATTATATATCATGAGGTGTACTTGTCTTTAGAATCCTGCATATGTTTAAATGATTTTCTTACATTTTTATGCACTTTAAAATTTTAATGAAATATTACACACTTGTAGCACAATAGAAAAAGCACTAAAAATCAAAAGACCTGGGCTTTCAGTATCTGCTTTACCAAAAAATGAAAATGTAACTTTGAGGAAACTGTTTTAACTTCTGTGGGACTCAGTTTTCTTGTAGGTAGAATTGAGAGACTTGACCTGAATGATCTCCAAGGCTTTTTTTTGTTCTAAAATACTGTAATGCCGCTCTTTGTCGTTAATTGAAGTAGATAAGATAGCCTTTTGTGCTAGGACTTGAACAGCAACAGGTTGAAGGTATCATAAACAGGTATCATAAATGAAATGGTCTGCTAGTCAAGTTCTAGGAGGGTCAGTAAAGGAGTAGGCTGTCAGGTCAATGGGCAGGGTGCTGGCCATGGTGCTGAAATAACTGAGCCCATGACTGTTAAAAACTAAGCTGAATTCTTAGGGAGAGTACATTTTTCAGCATATCTAGATAACAACTAAAACCAGAACCTCCTGTAAAACTCAGCCTGGGCACCTGGATAATTATAATATGTGGTAGCACCCGCCTTCATCATCTCAGCATGCTGAAGCATTTCTTCCAGAAGAGGAGCATGAGAGTTAAAATGTTAAGTACACCCTTGCCAGTCCAGGGTCCATAAGAAATCCTTTTGTTACCCTTCTGGTCTTTCTAGGTCTGTAAGTGTACAGTGCTGAAGTAGAACCTAGTCATGGACTAGTGCTTAGTTTGGCTCTCAGACCAGTCTTTTCTTATATCCTCCTATTTAGTTACAATATTCTGATTATCCATTTTTATCAGTTAATATCAGGAATTAGAAGGAGATACATCAGTCACCAGTAACAAATTAAAAGCTGAAGTGGAGCAAGGCAGCCAAGAATAGGAGACTAGAGATTCTAACAAAGGAGTCCAGGGCTCAGGCCTAGAAGTTTGAAGAATGGTACATCAGAGGGCATCCAAGTAACAGATCCCCAGTGGCAGAAATGGTGCTCCTATTGAGCCCAGACCTTCTAAAGTCAGAGGTACTTGATAGATTTCCTGCCAGTAGTGGTCTCTGAATATGGGTTGGCATTAGGAAATAAAAAGCAAATCTTTTTGGAGTCACAGTTGCTCAATGAAAGAAAAAATAAACCTACAGGCCTTTCATTCAGGCTGTTTTCTGTTTCTTAAAAGGACAAATAAAAATGACTATTGAGAATATCTTGAAAAAATTCTAAGTTATGAATGTCATGGCTAAAGATTGTATATTTAATACACAAACTGTATTAAGAGAATCACTGAGCATTCATTAAGTACCTACTATTTACCAATCACTATGCTGGGTGTACTAGAGGTTCAGACAAAGAATGGAACCATCCCTACTTTCAAGGACCTTCTGTTCTTTGGATATTAGATTTTTATTACTATTTAAAAGATGCAAGAAACTGGGAATGAATAATCATTGGGCACTCTCTAAGGGACAACTCAACATCCAGGCACATATATTTAAAGCTCAGGAAAATATTGAACCTCATGGGTATCCTCAGGGTCACAGTTCTGTACCCAAGGAAGGAGACTTCTCAGAATTCCTATAGCTTCAGAATGGAGGAACTATCTCTCACAGTCCTAGAGGTCTTTCTTCTGCCTGGCTCACTACCAGAGATTCTGGGACTAAGAAGATACAGGAAACCACTGAATTCAGTCAGGCCTCCAGCATTTGAGGCCTGCAGAGGGTGACTTCAAAGAGTGCAAGACCATTCCAATTGTCTTGTCCTGAAACTTGGAGTCACTGCCGTGAGCATCTCCCATGCATGGCACTTAATGTCAATGAATTTGTCATCTTACTGACACTTACACTTACACTCCCTCCTGCAGCATAGATTGCCCCCTCTTCACTCCTCCTAGGTGAGTCTTGTCCATACCCTCCCATAATACAATGTATTTGGCAGCCTTCCTTAAAGATGTTTTTAACAGTTCCATAGGTACGAGTATAGGAAAGGGGGAGGGAGGGAGTAAGCATTTATTATGTGCCTCGTATGTGCCAGGCCCTGTGCTAAGCCCTTTACAGACATTATCTCATTTGATCCTCGCAACAGCCCTGGGGGCTAGCATTATTCTCATTGTCCGGAGGAAAGAGGCAAAAAGAGTTTCAGTGACTTGCCCAGGGTGACACAGCAAGTAAGTGTCTGAGGTAGAACTGAAACTAGGGTCTTTCTGACTCTAGGCCAGCATACCATGCAGCAAGCCACTTCACTGCCTTTATAATGCAGTACTTGAGCTATTCATCTATTGTCTTTTTGTTCCCACTATATAACCGACCTATCATTTTTTCAAATCATACGTTTTCTTGATAATGTATTTTGTCACTTCTTGCATATGAGTAACTTTTAGTAATATATAAGCCTACTTAACCTATCATGTATACACCTATTGTCTTTTTGGTGATATGAAAATTTCAAATCCTTGGAGATTGTAGTGTTACATAGTTTACAGATGTTTAGCATTACCAGAAGAATATTGTTTTAAAATGAATTTTTGTGCCAGAGAGCCATTTACAGCTTTTGGAAATACCATACAGATTCCCCACTACAGTGTAACTTGCTCTGATCCCCTTAGTTCTGGGCCTATATGATTATCCATCCACTGTTTCTTTCCGAGGTTGTATTACTAACACATTCAGCTAGCTGCCCATTTAACTGCATGTCTTTGTCTAAACCTGAAGTTTTTAATCTGGATACCATGGACCCAGAGGGACAGATTTCAAGGGGTCTATAAAATTGGATAGAAAAAAATCTTCATTTCCTTTGTTTTCCTTTATTTTATGCATTTAAAAGCATTCTGAGCAGGGTTCATAGGCTTCATCAGACTGCCAAACAACTCCCAATACAAAAACAGTTAAGAAATTCTTCATACATTAGTTTTCCTCCTATGTAGTTTGTTAGGCATGCCTTCTCTGAGCAGTAGTGGAATTTGTAGAGAACCCCTGCATTTTGGGGCTTCATTCAATTCAAGCCTATTGTCTTCTGTAATCAGGATCATCTAAAAGACCTCATCGTCTATAGTGAATCTTTACTTTGGTTGTACTTGGCACAAGATATTTACTGTGAGAATGGTAAACACCTCTGCCTCCCTGGCTTGTGTTTTTGAAAATGATGACAAGGCCGATTGAACAAAGCTACCTCAGTTTAAGCATCAGGGTATGTTGGGTAATCTGAATATTTGTGTAGAAAACTACTCCTTGAAGAAGTTTTTAAAGATCCATTGTGTCCTGCTAAGTCAAGTGCTTTTTAAAAATTTCTTTAGGCACCAAATGCAGCAGATGACAGCATCTTTTAGTCAGTTTTGTGACTGTAAAGTAGTGGTCTGCTTAAGAGAATCACTTGTGAAAGCCTACCTGTTCCCCTTTCATATTTTCATATGGACAGATGTTTCTCATACAGATTTTGTAGAGTTGAGAATTAGATGTGTGGTAGGTTATAGTTATTAATGGATATCTGTTCAGTTTCCTTTTTTGGTAATGGTGCTGTTCAAAATTTTTTCCCAATCTTTAATAAATATTTTAAAAGTCATTCCCCTAGTGCTTTTCAGATTGTCACTTGTGGTATGGCTTTGTGCATTGGTCTTTGTCATCTTTGGTGTCATTTCTACTTCTTCACTGTACATTGAAGTACTAAGAGGCCAACAATGAAATCGGTCTGGTACATAAATGCTAACACATCTGCTCTTTGGGGGCCTGTTATCCCTCCCTTTTCATCTGTAAAGACTCTTGAGATGTCCCTCCCTTTTCATCTGTAAAGACTCTTGAGATGATCTGAATTAGTTGGATCTCATACGCTCAGTTTACAGACTAGATTTCTGCTCTACCACTGTTCACTTCTTTTTGAAAGAATACTGTTCATAATATTGCCACCTTCATAACATTTTAAAAGTTGTATTGATCTCTTGGGTTTTTCATTTGATTTATTTCCAAATATATCCTTTCCCACTCAATATCTATTGAGCTTTCTGTTATGACAATTTTTTATAACAGTTGAACAGAACCAGCAATATACTTTAACTGTATGTGATTGTGCAGCATTCCACACCTGTTGTCTCCTGCCTCTAACAAAAAATAGGGAAGTGTTTTTTCATCTCTTTCCTGGGGCTATGTTGATCTTAAAAGGATTTACAATTGTAATTACAAAAATTACAATGCATTCAGTTTTGTTTGTTAGTTTTCTTTTTTCTTTATTCATTTGTTTGTTTAGGTTTACATTGCTGTCATCATTATGTATCTTGTTTTCCTAGTTCTACTTACTCCACCTGCACAGGTTCATATAAATCTTTCCAAGTTTATCTGAATTTCTAACAGTCATTTCTTAGAACATATTAAGAGTTCATTATATCCTGCATAATATTTTGCAAGTAAAATTATAGTCAGTTTATGGTATCTTTAGCGAAATACAATATCTCTCTGTGAGGCAAGAAGAGTATTTGCTGACTGAAATGTTTCTGGGCTTTTTTGGGTGTCTTATGGAGGTGATAACTTTATATTGATTCATCTTCCATAGGAAATCATGAGAGTCTGTATTAATGTCATTTCCCATATTTCAGTTTTAGTAGCATGTTTGAATATATCTTATTGATATGATAAGTATATATATCTTCTAAAATTTAACTTCCTTTGTCTAATTTTCATTTTTGTTCTAATTGGTCAGTGGTCTTAGGTAAATGACAACTCACTTAGAAATTTTCCCACATCCTGTAACTAACCATTTTCTATCAAATATATACCAAATTTCATTGCTTTTACTTACCATATCTAATGCTTTCTAACTTTTTTTTTCTTATAAATTTATTTATTTAACTTTTTACATTCATTTTCACAAGATTTTGGGTTCCAAAATCTTCTCCCCATTTGTCCCCTTCCCCGTCCCCAATACACTGAGCATTCTAATTACCCATATCACCAATCTGCCCTCTCTTCTATCTTCCCTCCCTTCCCTTACCCCATCTTCTCTTTTGTCCTGTAGGGCCAGATAACTTTCTATTCCCCATTACCTGTATTTCTTATTTCCTAGTAGCAAGAACAATACTCAACAGTTGTACCTAAAACTTTGAGTTCCAACTTCTCCCCATCCCTCCCTCCCCACCCATTCCCTTTTGGGAAAAGAGGCAATTCAATA
>CM053770.1:54265946-54365650 GCA_028658325.1 Potorous gilbertii
GAAGGGGATAAGCAGGGTGGGGGGGATGATGTAAGGGAGGGCAATAGGAGGAGGGAGCAATTTGAATTCAACACTAGGGGAGGGACAGGATCAAAAGAGAGAATAGAAGCGATGCGGGGCAGGATAGGATGGAGGGAAATATAGTTAGTCTTACACAACACGACTATTATGGAAGTCATTTGCAAAACTACACAGATATGGCCTATATTGAATTGCCTGCCTTCCCAAAGGGAATGGGTAGGGAGGGAGAGATGGGGAGAAGTTGGAAGTCAAAGTTGTAGGAACAACTGTTGAGTATTGTTCTTGCTACTAGGTAACGGGGAATAGAATTATCTGACCCTACAGGACAAAACAGAAGATGGGGACAAGAGAAGGGAGGGATGATAGAAGGCAGATTAGTGATAGGGGAAATTAGAATGCTTAGTGTATTGAGGTGGGGGGAGGGGACAAATGAGGAGAAAAGTTTGGAACCCAAAATTTTGTGAAAATGAATATAAAAAGTTAAATAAATAAATTAAAATAAAAAAACATATGCAAAGAAAAAGACTAGCAAGACTTCATCTTCATAAACTTTTAATATTGAATAGACTCTAAAGAAAACTGAAGACATCATGTGCTATTGAAATATTAAAACATGTAATCAAATTCTGTAAAGTAATTCTGGCCTTTAAGTGGAATCTTGAACCAAAATTAAATTTTCATTGAATTGTACCTTGGTTTCCCCATCTCTGTAATGAGTCAGACAAGGTGAACTCTAAGGTCTCCTCCAGCACTAATATTTTGTAATTATTCTTGCAATAGGGGTCTCTTAAAAGTAGAAATATTTATGCTTTGTGTATTATATGTATTATGTGATATATAGGTACTTCATAGAGTAAACTTACATTTCTAATGAAACATAAGTTTTTATATAATTTTAAGAAGGAAAATATAATTTTATAGACGTACTAGTATTGGAACACTGCCATAAGGGATTCATGTGGTTCAGCCAGAAACTCTCAGGCTTATTTCAGTTAAACCTCTTGAAGTACATATACCTTAGTTTTGAGACACCTGTTATCTAGGTCTCTCAGAATTTCAGTTAAAATGAGTAGAACTGAAAGGAAAGTGATCTGATATGTACTGTACAGTTGAACACACTTTTTTACATTGGAAGAAGAGAAAAGTCTGAAGTCCAGTTGCATAGATCAATACAGGTTGTGTTCTACAATCTGATTTCAAGCTCACTCTACTTCTGAAAATGTTTCATACTGCTTAATACTGCATTGTTGAACTGATGTCAACAAGATGATTTTCAATAATCTGATTTAAATTAGGTGTTTTTTCTTGAAAGCAGCCTTCTGCTCTCGGTATCCTTCTTCCCAACCCCTTCAAGAAGCCTCCTCTACTTGTAGCAGTTTCCCACATTTAATACTTGATGGTTCTTTAGTTTAACTTTATCTTTCCATTCTGGATTATAAATTCTTTGAAAGAACATGTGGTTTTTTCTTCTTTACATCCCTCTCAAGCTAACTCCGTGCTAGATGCTCAGTTCATTGATTTTTTTCTTCTTCATTTTGCTGTGAAAGTTAAACAACATAAGAAAAGTGCTAGAAGCGGGGTTGGAGTGGCTCTGCTATGGTGGCACCCTGGGACACTGTCAGCACACAGCAGTGCCCTCCTCTTGTGGTGTATCCCCTTTTTATCCTGCCTGTATCTTGTTTGTACACAATTGTTTGTATGTTGTCCCCACCATGGGCCCTGAGCTCCGGAGAGGTGGGGACTGTGTGCTGCTTTTCTCTGTATTCCCAGCCCTTAGGACACTGTCCTAGTAGGTGTTTAATAAGTATTTAGTGCCCAAGAGCTTTTAACTCTTCACAGTTTAGCCAACTGCAGTTCTTCTTCAGTTCTCACCTTCCCCATCTTAACCATTGCGCACATAAAATCTAGGAGCTTTGTGATTTCATTAATATACACTAGGTTTTAAATCAATCAACAAAATGACTAGACAAGCCTATGTTGGAGATTTGGATACCTTTCAGCTGCTTGATACCCAAGCATTTCCTCACTACCTTGCCTTTCTAACAGTGCCACCAGCTGGCCTGGCATGGGCCCTCATCATCTTGTGTTTGTTGACTGACTACATAAACAAGATTATATGATTCTATTTTAATTCTTTGTTCTTTGGGCAATTTTTTTTAACAGGAAAGGAAGGAAAAGAAATCCTGGGGCCTGAAGCTCGGGCAGATGAAGCTGGATGTGCAGGTACTTGTCTGATTGCCTCAATGGCTATTTTCTTGCAGCAGATCTGTGCTGGAAATTTGAGGTCTTTTGTGTCACAAGTTTTTGTCTCTTTTAGTCCCCAGATATTCAGGATGGCATAGTGAAGAGAATAGTAGGCCAGGAATCAGAAGACCTGTGTCTAAGACCTGACTTACATATTTGGTTTAAACAAGTCTCTTAATATCCATGAGCCTCAGGTTCCTTATTGGCAAACAATACCAGCCCTTTCCCAAGAACCTCACACAATTTTGGGGAGGAAAATACTTTATAATCAGTAACTAAAGCTATTGGTATATTAAGTATTCTCCAAAGTTGCAGTCATTATCTCTCAAGCACTTTTATTTCTATAAAGACACAGTGTACTTTTTAAATATGTAATACTGAACAGCTTAAATTCACAGATAATCCAGAAATAGGGTTATTGACTTGTTTCACTTTCCTCTTCCAAATAGTTTACGAATATTTCTTTTAAAAAAATTACTTTGAGTTTCACCCTTAGTTAACTAAGTTACCTTTTGGTTTAAGTGCTGATAAGTAGCATACTAACCCCCAAAACAGGTAGCAGAAGGTAGAATAGGCCAATACAACAGAGATTCTGAAAGCTGGATGCAAATTTGGAAATAATCTCCAGATACCGCACCTAAAACAAAGAAAAAAATCAAAAAGCTTTTATTTTCGTTCTCTAATTGAAGAGGGTTTATATGATCTTGTTGGACTAAAGATGGAAGCTTTTTTTAAGACCCAAAAGCATTCTTTATGAGTTTTTACTTCACTTTTTTACGATAAGCTGAGATAATATTGACCTAAGTAGCAAAAAAAGGGAAAAAGATGCAATTTAGAAATAAATAACAGGAATCAATCCCCAAGCATTTGTTTGGTGTTCTCTGTGTCCCAATAAGAATAACAAGGACTCACAACGAATAACTTACAAAGGATTTTACATATATTCTCTTATTTAATCTGATGGTAGCGTGAAGTAATTTTAGGTGGCATCGAGGTAACCCTGAGCTCTCCAAGGCTGTGCCAGAGGAAGACAGGCTGTGCCATGTTCTTCCATGTCCTTCCATGCTGGAAAGCTTCCAAGTAGGGCAGCAGGGTGACTTCCAGAGATTGTCCTCCAAGTACAGAAGGATGTCTCATTACCAGTAGGTTGGCCACTTGGTGATGAATTCTTTGGCCATGGTCACATATGAAACAAAGCAAAGTACACAGTGATCCTCAGTTGTGTGAGGCCCTTTTCTGCTTCTACAGAGACCACAGGAGTGTGCTGAAATGGGGAGCAGAGGACGGTAACAATCACACAGCATTAAGATGGTCTATATGTAGTAACCATTAATACTTTAAAAGTAAGGTCCTCGTCCTGTGACCACAAGTACTAGAAGAACTGAATCATTTCAATTTTTATAATCTCACCATAAACTGAAAACAGAAGACAGAAGTATATTGCAGCTAAATGGAGATATGGTTCAGAGATTCTCCTTGAAGAAGCACAATCCAGAGTCAACAAGAACCTGTTTCATGGGACGCTTGGTCATCTTTCATTGCAGTGTTAATGACAAGAATTTTGAAAAATTCCATTTTGGTGATTGCCACGTTTATGTGTCAACATCCATTGTTTAAAGAGTCCATGAAGAACTCAGAAACACTGTCCAAAATAAATCAGCATATACTTTGATATACTCAGTGACTTCCATGCAAAGATGGACACAAGGGAGGAAAGGAAATAATAGGTTGCAAAACATGATTTAGGATGAAGGAATTAGAAAGGCCAAAGGCTTGTAGACAATACAAAAATCTCTCACTATTTCTTCAATGAACCTTTTTTTCAGAATTCCTCACAAAGTGAATGAACTCAGTGGTAAGCTCCACTTTGAAAACTGTCTAGTTGTACAGTCCCTCGTCTTTCTCCCCTAGGTGTAGTTTGCTTAGGCCATGTGACTCCAGTTCATCAAGAGCAAGAAGGAGCACTTTTCCAGTCTCCCTCTTAGCAAGTTTGATCTAAGGGCCTTCTCCTCAGGAGAGGAAACCATCAAAACAAGGTCTGAACCATACTGAAGCAGTCCTTTCTCCTTTGATTCTCTTTAGAGAAAGTTACTAACCCACTAGATCAGGAGATTCCTCTAAACATATGGTTTACCTATATTTTAGCAAGGCATTTGAAGGAATGTCTTATGGTATTTTTATAGAAAAGCTGGTGGCCTGTGAGGTAGGTGACAGTGCAATTTAATTAATTCAGAACTGCTGAAATGCATGGTCAGCACTGAAGAGTAATCAGTCATTAATTGTTCAATGGTGGGAATTCTCCAGTGGATCCCTCTAAGAGCTCTGCTTGGCTGTGTGCTGTTCAACATTCTTATTAGCTTTGCAGATAATGCAAAGCTGAGAAGAATGACCACCACATAAGTTACTAGCATCAAAAACAATATTGTACTGAATTTATTACTAAGCTACGTTTCACTAGGGATAAATGTAAGCGTTTATAAATCATCTTTGTAAGTTTAGGAAGGGAGTGGCATGGTTAGGCAGCAGTTTGTCCTAAAAAAGATGGTGGGGGAGGGGATGAGGTCTTGGACGCAGGTGGAACATGGCTTTGCTGGGAGCTGTGCCAGCCAGCAGAGAAGGGACTTGAGTGGCAGCATCAGAATTCAAGCAGATTTTCTGACTCCAAATCTATCCTTTTATATTGCACCACAGTGCCATAGACATTTGCATTCATTCATCAGAACTACAAAGTGTATTTCCATCCTAATGTTTTAATTATGGGGTTTTTTTCTTCCACTCATATGTAGTTTTATATTCACAGATTTTTTTCTTAATATTTTTCAATAAGCCAAGGACCTTTATAAATTTTTTCATGGTATATAAAGTAGATAGTCTTATGTGATAGTCATCATAGATTTTCACTTCTAATAAATACTGGCAGTCTCCTATGTGTAATTTCATACTGTGAAACTAATGGTAAAGCTTTGCTGTCTTATTAAAGATAAGCTCCAAATTAATAACTGAAGATGGACTGTGGGATGGTAATTTACTGTGCCTACAGCAGAAGCTTTCATACATTTAGCTGTGTTATGTGTAACCTGCATAAATAATGTATTCAGGCAAATAGTTGCTAGCAAATATTTATCATGCTGCAGCTTATATAAAATATTTAAATGGGTTATTTGTTATTAATCAAACACTAGTTTTAATGAAGGTCAAATGAATGGTTTTTATTACTGTTTTTCCTAAGGAAATTCCTTTCTGATACCAAACCTCAATAACCAGAATTGTATCAGGCAAAAGCTACTGAGAAAAACATTAAGAGTTTTGAAGCTTATTGTATTTCACCTTATGCTCTGTTGCAGTATAATTTGCCCTTTTTGCTCCCAGTTCTAAAGACAGCATAAATTAGGCAAATTATTGTTAGGCCCCATGATTTCAGCAGTATGGAGAAGTGACAATATCAGAAATTCTCCACCTAAGCAGAGCAGCTCCAAACTCATCTGTGATTTTGATTATAAAATCATAAGCTCTGAAAGCTGGAGCTGGACCTCAGAAGACATCAAATACCCTCATTTTACAAATGAGAAGAAATTTGGGCCCAAAATGTTAAATGACTTGTCCAAGATCACTCAGGTACCTGGTGTCTACAGCAGGCTTTGAACTACGATCTTCCTTACTGTAGCCCCGGGGCTCTAAGCTTCTAAGGCAAGAAGTTACCCTAAGTGCTTAGGGATTAAGTGATTTGTGTAGGGTAACTTGAACATGTCCTTGATGGAGTTTTGAACCTAGATCTTCCAGACTCCAAACTTTATCCACCAAACAAAGCTGTGATATGTGAACCACGGAGAGCGTCCTGCATAGGCTGTCATGTCTGCAGATATTTGTCATTGTGACTACTATGTTATCCTCCCAAACAGGCTCAAGAGTAGGAGGCGGAGAATTCCCGTGATAATCAACCATGTGTCTGTTTAAAATAAAGAAATTTAGACTTTTTCAGCGCTTAAAATTTTTAAATTATTCCTTTTGTTTCAATCTTTTACTTTAAAGAAATTACATACTGACAAAAAAAATAAAAAATGTCTTAGCACTGACAGAGTACTCAATGAGGGGAAAACAGTCTCTCAAGGATTATTTTTTTCCTTCAGGACATTTCTTTCTTTGTTATATATACAGTTAATTATCTCAAAGCTTCAAAGGTTGTGAATAAGAAAAGCAGGAAGTTTAGACTTTTCATTTGCAAGGATAGGACAGAGAATGTAGATGGTAAAAAAAATTCATTGTAATTACACTAAGTGAATTCTTTTTCTATTTTATGACTATCTTTTCTAATGTATCACCACCATAATCATTGTGACAGGATATAATGTTGATAGGTCAGAGTTTGGACATATCTTTATTTGAATGTCTTAAGTTTTCATCTGCCTTATGACCTAAAAATTTCGCTCTTTCTATAAATTTTTTAAACATTGTATGCTGCACAAAATTGAATTTTAATTTTTGTTAAATTTTAATTTTTCAAATGAGTTTAGTGTGTTAGTGTTTAATTTGTTTGGTTTTGTTGCCTGTGAGCTATGCTGTATTTCTAATCTCACATTGAAATCATGCTCAGTAACTATGGGTTCAGGCATAATTAAAGAGTGCTGAGGAGAGAATGTGGATATTTTTCTCAGACTCCATGCATGTCCTGACTTCAGCTCCCTCTGAAGGATATACTCTTTACCTCTGCTGCTACAGGATGGTCATCGCCATCATTGAGCAATAATGTCTCTAAGTTACCATTTGAATCTCAAGGAATATCCTTTGGCTGGGCTGGCAGCCACATGACTGGGTATATCCCAAGGAGGTCAGAGACAGAAAGAAAGGGGCCCTGTGTGCCACAATATTCCTAGCAACGCTTTTCGTGGTGTCCTATCATCTCCATTCACACAGGCTCAGACCCTCTTCATTGGTCTCTTTGCTTCCAGTCCCTCCCCTCTCCACTCAAGCAGTCATAATTGCCAAACTAATATTCATATGCTTGTTTGTTAATGCTTTCCTGGTTTAAAATAACATAGAAAAATATTTTTTACAAGAATAAACATTCTTAAAGGTACAGATCTTGCCTATGTAGCACTTCACAGAGTTCCTGGCACAAAGTAGGCACTCAGTAAATGCCTGCTGATTGAATGATTGGTTCATGATACTTTCTTCTCGGAAATCTTTGATAGCTTCCTCTATTTCTAGAATAAAATTCAAACTCTTCATCTTGGTACTTAAGGCTCTCAGTAATCCCAGTCTCACTAGCTTTCCGGATGCATTTGCATTATTCCCTTTGACACATCTTACACACCAGACAAAGTAGTCTGTTGGTTTTCCTAAAACTCAGCAATCTGTCTGCTCCTTGTGTGCCTTTGTCCTAAGCCTGGAACACCAGAGCCTGTTAGATTCCCAAGTTTCCTGAAGACCTGGGTCACCAACCACTGCCCATGTGGTCACAGTAACATCTCTTCCAGAAATCGAGAGGCTGAGGACACAGGACAATAATAAGCTGATGCGGACAGAATTACTCCTTGTGTCATCCCTGAAGTTCTACTTATCCCCATTTTGCAGATGAGGATAGTGGCGTTTAGAGAGGCTAGGTGATTTATCTGCCCGCTATCTCAGACCCTGTAATGTTAGAGGCAGGATTCAAATCCAAGGCTCTGCTTGGATTCAATCAAGACAAACTTGTCATCCTGAATCAGGGATTAAAGGTGAAAAAAATCAAAGCAATAAATTAGAATCTAAGGGAATCCCCCTCAACTGGGGATTGGTTGAACAAACTGGTGTTTGTAAATGAAGTAGAATGGTACTGCTTTTGAGAAAAGATAAAAGAGATCAGAGAGTCCTGGGAAATATGGACTGATGCAAAGTGAAGCAGGCAGAACCAGGAGAGTAAATTTATACAAAAACAGCAACATGATAGAGAGAATGCTGATCAGGTCAGTGACCACATGTCCCAGAGGACTGATGGTGAAGCATGTCATCCTCCTGCTGACAGGGGACAAAATAAGATGGACCTTTTTTTTTTAAATGCCCCCCCTTGTGGATTCTTTCAAGCTTGACTTGACTATGCCTATTAGTTATGTCATCTTTTTTCTTCTTTTTTAATGAGGAAGGGAGGAGGATGATGAAAGAAGATGTGAACCATACTGACAGTAATGGTTTTTAAAAAGGCCACTGAAATTTTTTTAATGCACAGAAGGGAACAAAAGAAATTTTAGAAGGAAACACAGATGAGCCAGAGAGCTTTGAAAGCAGCTCTTAGAATTATCATGTGCTTTTTAAAGGAGGCAGTATGAAATGGAAATTCACAGTTTCATTTATATGCTCTGTGCACTGTGTGTGTGAAATACTCTCCTTTTTTAAGTGTTTAAGCTCAGGATAAAAATAGTAAAATAAAAAGACAAACCCAGGGCTCTCCTCATTCCAGGCCCAGGGCTTTTTTCCACTGTGCCCCCTTGCTTGTGAGAAACATATTACAATTTTCTTCTCATATACTGAAATTCTTTTAGTTGTGGTGGTGAGCTTGCTCTTTTATGAAACCTGTATTTCTTTTAGTAAAAGAGGATGAATGTGACTCAGATGCAGAAAATGAACAAAACCATGATCCTCATGTTGAAGAACTCCTGCAGCAAGAAGACACAGCTGTTATCTACCCTGAGGCACCCGAGGAAGACCAGAGACAAGGCACCCCCGAAGCCGGTGGCCATGATGAGAATGGTAATGGGCGCTTGGCTGTTGAGTCTTACGTACTCTGTCCGCCTTGGAGAGTCCCCCACAAAAAGTATCCTCTTCTTTGCTTTTTGATACATTTGTTCCTGCGTGTGGATGTGTGCACCTGGGTTTTTTTCTCCAACATAGCATAAACTCCTTTTGGACAGGCACTGTTTTGGTCTTGTAGCCCCAGAGTCTCCAAACAGAGCTTACGAACAAGCGTCATATGATGACTTATGCACAAGACGTATACAAGACCATGTGGATTGATTTAATTGATTGACTTTAACCCAGTTTTGGGACATAGAGAATATATTCAGTTGCCCATATTATACTAACTAGGTTTATTCCCATGGTTATTTTTAGAGTATTAGTTGTACAAAGCTAAATTGGTGGCTGCTCCCACAGCACAGTGGTTCTGCATATGATAGTATCCCTGTACTTGAGGAAGCTGGGGAAAAAATGAGCAGGAGGCAGTAGAAAAGCCTGCTGACTTGGAGCGTGAGGACCTGGGTTTAAATCCTGATTTTGTTACTTACTGCTTTGATCAATCGATAAGCGTTCACTGGGGTACTTTCCCTCTCTTGGCCTCAGTTTCCTCATTTGTAAGATAAGAAGGAGAAGCCTTTCTATCTCTCAGTCTGTGATTCTAAAGATTAGAAATTCTGTCACCAATTTCTGCGCAGTAGCAGTATTCATTATAACTCTGGAAGAGTTGACCTGTCTCCAGATATTTTTTCTCTATTGTTCAGCCACCAAGCCAAAATCTGTTCAGTTGTAAATTTTTATTATTTGAAAACCTACATCTTTCCATTCAGTAAGCACCAGAAATCCATCATATTTAACTTTTCTAAAATTTTATTCAGAAGCAGCTAGGTGGCACAGTGGATAGAGCACTGAGCTTGGAATCAGGAAGACACATCTTAGTGAATTCAAATCTAACCTCAAACACTTACTAGCAAAAGCATGATACATTTTGCTCCAGCCCCTCATTTTAACTTTATGTGAATCTGTTTCAAGTGTTGTTTCTAGTAAACAGAAAATTGAGTTATGGTTTCTAATCCATTCTGCTCTCCTCCTCTGTTTAATAAATAAGTTCATCTCATTCAAGTTCATGATTACAGTGGTAATTTGTGTATATTCCCCTATCCTGTCGTCTTATGCTTTTCTCCTTCTTTGTCCCCCACTTGTTTTTTTTTTAATGATAGGGGTTTTAAAATTCTATTTTATTTTCAAGTGTGCATTCTCCGTCTCTCACCTCTTGACCCTCTTTCAACATTTCACACAGCATAATAATATTTTATCATGTTTGTATACCACAACCTGTTCAGCCTTTCCTCAACTGATGGGCAAACTCTTCCTCTAATTCTTTGCCAACATGGGAAATAATTTTGTCCATTTGAGTCTTTTCTTTCTTTGATCTCCTTGGGATGTGGACATAGTAATGATATCACAAAGTCAAAATGTGTGCACAGTTTAATCATTGAGGGGGCATAGTTCCAAACTACTTTGCAGATTAGCCCACCAGCTGTGTCATGCACCCCATTTATGAGACATGGTAAATCTTACCCACTTGTTTCTAATTTCTATTTAGTATCTCTCTCACCTTCCCTTTTCTTTCTTCTTCTAACACTATGAACACAGAAGAAAATCAATCCTTTACTTATTTAATTGCAGATTTATGTGATCCTTGTAGACTTTAGGATTCTGAAGTCACTCCAAAGAATATAAGCTCTTTCTCATCCTTCAGCCCCTCCCAGTTGCTCAAATGCATTTCCTTTCTAGATTTTTCTTGACTCTTTAACATCTTCATATTTTCAAAATTTCTGTTCATCTCTCATCTTTTTATCAGGAATGCTTGAAAGACCTATATTTTAATAAAGGCCCTGTTTTTCCCTTTTGAATTATCCTGTCTTGCAATTTTAAGGTAGTCTTTGTACTATAAGCCTTTATCTTTTGCAACACCTTATTCCAAGATTTTCTGTCCTTTTGAGTCATAACTGAAAACTCTTGTTGTTCCTGACTATAGCTCTGTGGTACTTGAATTCTTTGTTTACAGGTGCCTGCCAGAAAGAAGCTCTGCATTTTGGAAAATGATCTAGAACCACTGGATTTTGAATACAGTATTCCTGAGAGTTTTCCTTGTTGTTCAAGGGCCAAGATTAAGAATCATTTTTTGTGTCATGGACCCCTCTGAAAGCCTAGTGAACCCTTCTCAGAATCATTTTAAATGTTTTAGATTAGAAAAGAAACCGATTATATTGAAATAAAAATAGAATTTTTTTTCATATTTAAGTTTATGAACTGCCTGTTCTAGGTTTTCTTTCAAGAGGTAGCTGAAATATTCTTCCTGTTTTCACTTTGTCCTCTGGTTCTAGGAAATCTGAACAGTTTTAATGTGAGATTTTTTTTTAATTATGTTATATGCAGGGGGTGGTTAGCCATAGTTTTTAGGGAAATCAATGAGTCTTAAAGTTTCTGTCCTTGACTTGTTTTTAGGTAAAATTTTTGTTTTTGTTTCTCACCTGAATGTTCTTTTTTTTTTTAATCTTTTGATTTTCTTCTGTTATTTCTTGTCTTCTAGAGTCGTTGGGTTCTGTTTGCTCTTTCCCAGTTTTTGTGGGATCTACTATTTGGGTAATGTTTTCACCTTCTGTTCTAAGCTATTTACTCTGCTTCCCTCATTTTATTCCAAGATATTTTTTTTTGCAGTTTTTTCTCTTCTTCCAGGTATTTTTGTAGTTTTTATGGTCATGCCATTTTTTTCTTGAGACTTTGCTTATATTTGTGGAGTTGCTGTCTTTTTCTAGGTCTTCCCTTCTTATTTGCTATTATTTTATAATGTTCATTGTCTTCTGCTTAATCATATCTCTCGCTTCAGTTTCTGATTTCTAATTATGCCAGGATTAGATACTGTACCTTTCTATACTCTTTAGTCAGGCCCCATTTGGGTTTTGAGAGAAATTATTTTTTGTTATATTAATAAACAATATTAAATTAGGATTTAGGCTTTTTTCCTGTTATTCTATTGAGGCCCGATTCCTGTGGAAGGTCAGCCTCTGAACGCCATAGCTGATTGAGATTGCACCTAACCTTCAGGGAATTTGCTTTTTGATTTTTGGCAGGACCCCACCCAACTAGGACACCTTACTTATGTTTAGAGGGTAGACAGAATCCAATCTAGGCATATTCTTACCCTGAGGAAATGAGCCCCTGTTCTTATACCCCTCCTTTAGAGTTTAGGGTGACCCAACTCACGAAGGAAAAAAACCAACCAGAGTAGTCTAGATGGTGAGAAATTCCCTTGTCGAGATTGCTGGAAGGGGCCAAGTCTCATCATCAAGCCACATTCTTTGCAAGAGGGGCCGAAGACTAGAATTCTAGCCCACTTCTTCATTAAATGTCCACCAATCAGAGCTGATTTTCAATTGTCAAGGGAATTCCCCCTTTGAAGGATTATTTAAAGCTTTCAGGCTCTCCATGTGTTTTTTCCTTAATTACTGAGAGAAACCACTGATCATCAATTTCTTTAATTATTAGCTAGTCTAATTAATAAATTGATTATTAATTACCCAGAAACTCATCTTTCAGAGTTTTAAAAATTTGTCACAACCTGATGTTGGTTTCCAGGGCTCCTGCCCCTCTAGTTTATCTCAGTTCTAAGTACTGACAGGCATCAGTGCCCCTGGTCAGATCTCTTTTAGTTGGCTGTCCACAGAATACTGCTGGACTTCCCAGCCTGTCTTTGCTGGCAGAACCTTTCTTGCAGTGCCTCACTTAATGATTCTTTTTGCTCAGTCCTGGGTGACATGAAGAAGCTTATTGTTTCTTTAATTTCTCAATCATTTATTTGATCTGGAGCCCTTCTTAGATTACTACTCAAGTATCTGGGAAAGAGCTAGGCTTCTATGTACCCTCCCACACCACCATCTGAACTAGAACTTCGGGATATATGTATAACCCACAGATGTTCTTCTACTGTCCGGAAAGAAATTAGGAGATATAAAGAAATACTTAAATGTTTCATACTGTTAGGTTTAAAATCCTCTAAGGTTATTTAAATAACCATAGTTCTCTAGCATTTCTCCCTCTAAGCTACCACAAAAGTACATCTCCAAAGAACTTAAAACAATTGTCTCTGGAGAACTCTCCTCTCAAGTTATACAAGCATTTACCAAGTACCCACAATACGTAAGGCACTATGTTAAGTACATTGTATTGGCATACAAAAACCAAACCAAAAATAATCCCTGCCCTCAAGGAGCTTACCTTCTACAAGGAGGATACTCCAGGCAAACAGACAACTGTATACATGGTGATTTGAAGAGGTAGAGAGAGCAATAAAGAAGTTGCGTAGAAAAGAGCATTTAAAAGAGCTAGGGACTCCAAAGGGTGGGTCCCAGGAATGAATGACAGCCATTGTACAAAACCACGGATACTATACTCAAGGAGTAGTAGTAGTAGAATGTCTTGACTGGGGTACAGCACACAAAAGGCAGTTTTGGACTGTAAGCCTGGACAGAGAGATTGAAGCCCAATTGTGTGGGGTTCAAAATGTCAATCTGAGTAGTTTGTCATTTATCCAAAAGGCAATGAGGATCTCCTGAAGGATATGGCCAAGTGTGTGCTTTAGGAAGGTAGATTTGACAGCTACATACAGGGTGTTTTGGGAGGAGGGACTCAAGTTGATAGGCTGAATTGAGAGGCCATTGCAATGTCCCAGTGAGAGGTGAACTAGATTAGTGGTTGGTCAGATATGTATGAGAAGTATCCGTTCTTCCCCCATGATGAAACTTGTCTACCAGTCAGAAATGGAGGTGAGGGGGAAGAGGTCTCTGAGGTGGCAAACCTAGATGGTGAGAGATGTCATGATTCCCTCAGTAGAGACAGAGAAGTTGGGAGGAAGAGTGAACTTAGGGGAAAGGGAACAAGTTCCACTTTGGATTTTATGGGATATAGGGGAGAGAAGCCCACCGACACTCAGTGAGGAAGGGAAGAGCAAGAGATGTGAGGGCTGGAGATAGGACCTAGAAGTCCTAGGAGCTTGTGGAATTTGATGAGATCACCAAGAGTTTAGTACTGTCAAAGCATTAGTTAAAAGTCTTGAGTACTAATGAGGCCTGCATGTACTGGGATTTCAGCACTATGACTCTGATGTCACTGCCACAAGCTTTAGATAAATATCTTTTTACCAGCACTCCTCAATAAGTCTACAGTAGAAACTAAAGGGCAGTAGGAAAAAATAGAAATATGTTAAAGGATAGAGAGCATTTTACATGAAGCACAAAGTGGCTTTTATAGAATAGGAAGAATGATTCTCAAGTGTACAGTGAAAGAATGTGGCGAGTCATTCACCTGCTTCAGTCTCCTGTACACAGGATGATCCTGACTCTCTCTGCTAATCCTGTTTGTATAATCTGAAAGTTGTAAATCTCTGATTTACTTTAACCATTTAATTTGTATTTGTCTCTTTCTCACAAAAGGGGAAGGGCAGAGAATACCATCAATTATTTAAACTGGTCTATTGGTTCTGGATAAAACAGTAAATTCCTTTTTTTTTTTTAAATTTTCAATGTAAAAGCATTTTTTCTCTGCTTCAAACCCCCTCGCATTTTAAAAAACCAAAAACCTGGTAACAAACATACATAGTCAAGCAAAATATATCTCTATTTTGTCTATGTCCAAAAATGTATGTTTGACTTGCCCCTCTGTATAAGCATCCAGCACTAAACAAAGTGCCTGGCACATAGGAAGTAGTCATCATCATAACAACACATAGTTTATTATCTCTGGAACCATGGTTAGTCCCTGCGCTGATCAGAGCTCTTAGCTTCCTCAGAGCTGTTGTCTTTACAGTACAGTTGTTGTTATTATGTAAGTTATTCTCTAGGTTCTTCTCACTCTCAGTTCCTGCAAATCTTCCCAGATTCCTCTGAATCATCCCTCTCATCATTTCTAATAGCTTTACAGCATTCCATTACATTTATATAACATAATTTGATTCAAGTTTTTAAGAATAAAAACCATTCCCCAATTGATGTTACAGGAAGACATCCAAGACAACATCCATATGAAAAAAAATCCAAATTAGAGAAGAATAAGTTAAAACAACTCCGAAGTTTCACCTGACATCTATTAGGTTGGCAAAGATGACAAAATGGCGCCTTCCTGCACTGTTCAAGCTAAGAATTGGTTCAGCCATTCTGGAAAGCAATTTGGAACTCTGCCCTAAAAGGCACTAAACTGTGTACTCATTTTGCCCCAGCAATATCTGTACTAGAACTATACCCCAAGGAATATACCCCATGTATAAAAAGTATATACAGCTGTTCTTTTTGTGGTAGCAAAGAACTGGAAACTAAGGGAACGCCCATCAGTTGAGAAATGGCTGCTCTGAATTTTCTCTGCTATTAGAAGCACTAGTAATTGTTTCGCAGTTAGCTTCCTAAGTGAAGTATCTGCTTTAGTCAGAATTGTCAAGAGCCAGTTAGCTTCACACAGAGAAGAGCCATGTTCCAAGATTCCTGACTGAAAACCTTACCCTGTGGTCACAAGAGAGACCAGACAAAAGAATCAATGTTGGAGTTACCAATTCCTCAACACTGCTGAAAAACATGGATGAGTTCCTGCGTCCTGCTGGTGGTTCATCAGGAGGGTCGTTTTTATACACAAAGGAAGTCCTATGATGTGAATAGTGACATGTGTGCCACCTTTGATGGATGCATAGTGAATAAACAGGAGACATTTTCTGTGGGAGAGTTCATCTGTGAGCAGAAGCAGACAAGATGTCAGTCACATTCTGACTTCAGGATAGTTAGACTTGGTCATGTTCTTGTCAGTATTTTGAAATAAAAGTAAGTTTTTTTCTCTTCCAGGAACACCTGATGCATTTTCTCAGCTTCTCACCTGCCCATATTGTGACCGAGGCTACAAACGATTTACCTCCCTGAAAGAACACATTAAATATCGCCATGAAAAAAATGAGGACAACTTTAGTTGTTCCCTGTGCAGTTACACGTTTGCATACCGAACACAACTTGAGCGTCACATGACATCCCATAAATCAGGAAGAGATCAAGTAAGTGAAGACAGCAGAGAGTTCACTGACTCATGGCTTTTACAAATGGATAAACAAAAGCAAAATTTGATTTAAAAATTCAATTCAGTCCTTTATTGTGGTTTAGATGTGTAATGTCAATATACAAGAAAAAGGGTTAGTTATGTGCAAGAGACAAGGCTTTACTAAAGAGAGAGAAAATAATTTTAATTAACTTCTGGGCCTTTGCTATTTCAAACATCTTATCTGTTTCACTAGTATTTACAATGTTATAAGGTAGGGTTGTTGTTTTTTTCCTTTTTTCTTAATAGCATAAGAATAGTTTCGACCAGTCAAGTCAGCAGTCATTTATTAAGCGCCTTTTGAATATGTGCCAAGCTCTGAGCTCAGAACTGGAAATATAAAGAAATAGCTCCTGCTCTCAGGGAGCTCCCAGTCTGAAGGGGATACAAAAAGCCATCAACCATGTCTGATGCTACAGAGAGAGGATGGATGGGGCACAATATCTGAAGGAAGGTGCAGGCATCAAGGGGAGCCAGGAAAGGCTTCTCAAAGGAGGCAAGGTGGTGGCTGGGAGGCCACATGTCAGGATGTACTTGGTGGGCAGGTGGAGTGTTCTGCAAGAACAACAAGGAGCCTAGTGTTGATGGGGAGGATGGGAAGTGAAAAGGTCAGAAAGGGCTTTTACAACAAAACAACAGGGTTTTATCACTGGAGTAAATTACCTTCTTAAGTCTTTCAGTGTAGACACTTGGAAGGGCAGTTATACCAAGTAACATGATGTAATAAACACTGTATGGACAGGGAGTTCAAATTCACTACGTATTTAGTTTTCTGTAATTATTTACTATTTTACTCTCTGTAGAAACAACTGAATACTATATTAAAGTTAGGCATTTTCATTGTTGGGATTAATTTGTTTATGACTTTCTCTAGTTCCTTTACAAGGCCTGTGTTTTTATGTGAAGAGATGAAGCATATAATAAATGCTTACTATTTTCCCACCACTGTGCTAAGGAGTAGGGATAAAAATACAAGCAAGGCAGTCTCTGCCCCCAGGAGCTTATATTCTAATGAGAGGAGACAGTACTAACAGGAAAGGAACAAGGAAAGGAAGTTACACACACACACACACACACACACACACACACACACACACACACATATATGAAATGGGAATGGTAGTCAGTGGGGGTAGCAATTATGAAGCAATTGAACCCAAATAATTCTGATTATAAACTAAATGTATTCTCTTAGTACATATTAAGGGGATTAGACTGACCCTTAGCTTCAGAGGCCATCACCAAGTTAGATGCCTTTTGTAAATATCCCTAGTAGAAATTTAAGTCATCTTTAAAAGTAACAATTCATACCTTACTTAATTTTATAACTTAGTGCACTAAAAATCACACAAACAGAGCAAGGTTAACAGAGCAGGCTAGTGTCAATTAAAGTTAGAAATCCAAGTGTAAGCCCAACAGTGAATCAGGACTGTGCCCCACATGGATATTTACCTCTGCAACAGGCTTCCTCTGCTACACTGACTGTGAAGGGGCCTTGATTTAGAGACAGAATGCTGGAAGGAGCCATAAGAGATACCAGTTCATGAGGACAGTGAACCTCTGGTTCCAGAACTCAGGAAATGTAGGAACCAGAACCAGGAACTCAGTTAAATAGGAGGGGAACCAGATGCATCTTAGGTAAACCCATAAGTCCAGGGAAGCCACTAGAACCAGGCAGAACACGTCCAAAGAGAGCAAATAGGTCATGACCTAAGAACACAGGAGGAGCCTGGGGAGCCAAGGGATTGGAATTCATATCAGAGTGTCTGGAAAACAGGACAGAGCCTAGGCCTGCAAGAGTAAAAACCACCAAGTCAGGATGGAAGGGGCATATGAAAATGTTGAACAGAAGAAGGGAAGAGTGGCCCAAGAAAGCTTAAAAGGGAGAAGAGGGCAGATCAAGGGAAGTAGAAACAGTGCCTATGAATAGGTGACCCCCAAGTGGGCCTCAGATCCCTTACTTCCTCTTCTGTAGAAGGCACCTGACCAAAGGTCCCTACTTCAAAATATCTGGGACAGTGACTGACCTCAAGAATTAGCTTATTTTACGAATTAAGTCACATTTTCCACACACATCCATTGTGAGAACTAAAGGGGACCCTGCTCCCTGGGCAGGGATTTAGAAATGGCTATAATGAGCTTGCTTTCCAGAAGTCAGGCTTCTCCATCTTAATCTCTACAGTAGAGTATCACCTAAGCCAATGTCTTGTCATTTAGTAGATGCTCGATGTTTATTGATTTGAAATTAAATTAACTAAAGCTTCCTGTGGAATAAGTAAAGGACAGAAGGTACCACCCTTTACCATCAGGCTACACAGCATAATCCCCAGAGTCTAAACAGCACTGGAGGTAGGAGCTTCAGAGGGAATCCCCAGAGGGTAATATGTGGGCCTCAAAGTAAAAAGGCTAGTTCTTTCTCCAGTGTAGTCTCTTTGTATCTACATTGCTATAGCATTTGATCATCTTCCCTTCTTTTCCAGAACTTCTGAGATCTACAGTTTAGAGTAAAGAGGGAAGAATCCTAGCCTGGGGGTCTTAAAACAGGGCTCAGGCCCTGTCTCTGCTCCTAATTAGCCATGAGATCTTGGACAAGTCACTTCTCTAGGATTCAGCTGTGAGAGGAGGGAACTGATCTATGATCTCCACTCTCTCTAACTTTCTGTAATCCCACAATTCAGTGCTGGAAGCCTTTAACCTTTAGGAAGGTGCTAGATGAAACACTAATGCGCCTTTTTAAAGCCGTTTATCCATATCAGCCTGGGTAGACTATTGTATTTTTAGTAAACATTAATTTTCAACTCCATTAAGAATAAAAGGTGAGCATAAATTCAGTTTTCTGTGTTGCCAACTGTTAAACTGAAAGAAGATGCTTCTAAGCAAATCACTAACTATATTTAACTTCCTTTGTGGTTTCTTAACAATATTAATATGCATCAGTGCTTCACAAGATGAGTGAGCTCATCACCAACATAGTTCCTAGCTGCTCTAGACCTCAATAGGCTAGAATTTCTATGGCTGAAAAAAGTCGATCACCTGGCCCAGGCTGATGGCCATGAAGCTCTCACTTAAGGCTAGTCCTTAGAAGATGGTCCCTCACCATGTCCTCAAAGCCATTCTGCTTTGCTAGGACCTTCTAGAGCTTGCTTTCTGCTGGCATGGCACTTAAGATGCAAGACTTCAGCATCCCTTCCATATCACATTGCTGCATCGGAGTAGGACTTTGGTGGCAGAATGTCAATATATTGCTTAATGTTATTAGGGAAAATACCTCAATACTGATTTACGATGTATAGAAAGATTACCAGTGTTAGAAGAAAATAGTTGTAAAATTACATTTTTGAACTGTTTTTTGAGGGAGAAAGAATGTAATTTCAATTTCAGAAAAGTAGAAAGTGAGGTCATCTGCTAATGGTTGAAAGAGATAAGTGGGATTAGGAAAATAAAAGAGGAAAGTACTGAAAAGAATAAAAAAAAGTCAACGAACAGGCTACCTTGTATGTTTAGTTATCTTTTCATTTATACGTGCCCTTTCCCCAACTACACTGTAAACTCCTAAAGGTTGGGAACTAGGTCTGGTCCATCATGATGTCTTTCACAGTACCTGGTGCATAAGTATTTAATAAATGACTTATTGTGATTGATTTTTGACTAATTGTAAATGATGAACAGTGTCCAAAATATAAGCATTTAATTCTTTTGAGTTGAATTACACATTTCTATTTTTAACTTCAGCAGTGTATAATTTGTTACCAAGACTTGAAAATAATGTGCAGAGATCATGCCTGGTTGTGAAAATGTGCAGCAACCTATTATGATTCTGATTAACTATTGCTTCTTCCCCCCAAATAAGGGTATTCTTTTTAAAAGAAAGAAATCTTCATTTTCCTCATAAGGGCCTATGTCATAAGACATGGACTTGGAGCCAGAAGGAGCCTCATAGAGGTCACTTGGCCCACCCCCTCATTTTGCAGTTGAGGAAACTGAGGCCTCCAGGAAATAAGGACCTGGTCTCAGGCTTTACAGGTAGGAAGAAGAAAAACTGAGGTTCAAAGCCATGTTATTAACATACTGTTAGTTCAGAGTTTGTTTCCTTTTTTTGTTTTTACCAGCTATTTTACCTACCAGCAAGGCAGGATGGGTGGCAAGGTAGCCTCATTGTCACTGACCCTGAGCAAGTGCCCCAGGGAGTTCTCTAAAGACTTGAGCCTGCACACTGATGAAATCACAAGTCCTCAAAAAAAAACACTTGGCAAGAGGAAAATAGTTCTCCAAACTGAAGAAATGAGCAAAAATTATAAAACTATGTCCATCTGTTTTTCTTTTCTTTCCTTTATTTGTGTAAGGGAAAAGGTGTCATGTGTGGAATATGTGTGTGGGTGTGTACTGCAGACACAAACACGTATTTAGCATGCAACCTCCAGATTTATAAAATATCCTGAATTTTTTTTAACGCTTTAGCATTCATGTTCCTTATAACAGTTCCATAATTTACTTACTTTGTCCTTTGAAGTAACATCAACAAATTATCGATAGCCTTTTCTTTTTCATCATTCATAGAAAAAGTGAATGAAATCTCCTGGCCTTGTTCTACATTAGAATGCTGGAAATTTGAGACCTTATTTCCCACAGCATAGCACTTAACATTTTGACATAAAACTTGAATATTAACATTTAAACACTTTATTGTGATTTCTGCATACGTGTTCCTAATTAAAAACTATTAAACTAAATTTAAAACTATTAAAAACAAAAAAATTCAAGGGAGGTTCTGTGGAAGAGGTGAAATGTGAGCCTTAATTTGACAGATGGGGTAGGATTTTGACAAGCAGAAATTAGGGAAGGACATTCCAGGCAAAAAGAACTGGATGATGAAAGAAACAAGACAGAAGAGTGGTGTCCATGTTCAAGGAGCATCTCCTAGTGCACATTGACTAGAAGAGGCGTGTTGGCAACATAGTGTAGAGAACTTGGATGCTGAGCTACAGAGTTTAAACTTTATTTGATAGGCAACAGGAAAAGAGGGACAGTTTCAAGCAGGGAAGTGACACCATCAAAACGATACTTTAGGAAAATTCTTTTGCCAGGATAGATTCAAAGGAGGAGAGTCCAGAGGCTATGAAATCAGCTAATAGGTTATTACATTCATCTAAACATGAGAGCTGTCAAGTGCTGAACTAAGGCCTTACCAAAGAATGGAAAGGAGTAAACTAATTCAAGAAACAGTGGAGGAATAATCAACAGGACTTGCCAACTGAGGGGATGTGGGAGGAGAAAGACTGAAATACAAGGGATTATCTGTTTCTGATAATCAACATGAAAACAAATTATATGCCAGATTACAAAAACATGGGCAAAAAACTGAGGACCATAATTTTGTCCATTAAAAACAAGGGATACAGAAGAGAACATTTGATTTGGAAGGAAAACAATTGCTATAAGATGGTCTGAGAATAGGATTTATTTTTCTGGACCACAGCATAAAATAGAAGACACTCCTCATTAGGGAAGGGGTGCACCAAGACAACTTCATAAGAATGTGTTTGTCTTTCATCTTGCAATTAGTAGAAAAGCCTTTAAAACCAAAAAAAGTTGGTAAGGAAGAAAACTGCTTCAACATGTGCCCCAAGTTAGATGTGTTTTGGAAGTCTGGAAGCCTCCACAGGTGCCAGAGATTCAGTACCCCCACCAAGGTCTGCTTAAGTCCCATCTATGCCTGTGCAGCCCAGGCTACACTGTGCTCTACTTCCAGCGCTGTGTGATAGACACTTCTCTTCGACCTTCCAGGCTGTCTTGGGCTGAAGATTTGCTTCACTCCATCATTCTGTGCTTTCTGCAGCTCCAGAATTTGTTCAGTCAGGTATTTTACAGGTATTTGGTTGGGCTTGGGGTGAGAATGCTAGCAAGTCTCTGCCATCTTGGCTCTGTTCTACCACCAAGTCCTTTTTTGATCCCACTTCCCATAGATGGGACCCAAAAAATGCTGAAGAAAATAATACCTTAAAAAAAAAGACTAACCCAAATGGAAAAAGAGATCCAAAATGCCAATGAAAAGAAAACTTCCCTAAAAAGTAGAATTGGCCAGATGGAAAAGGAGGTCCAGAAGCTCAATGAAGAAAATAATTCCTTAAAGATTAGAATGGAGCAGATGGAAGCTAATGACTTTATGAAAAAACAAGAAATTGTAAAACAAAACCAAAGGAATGAAAAAATAGTAGACAATGTGAAATATCTCAATGGAAAAACAGCTAACCTGGAAAATAGATCCAAGAGAGAGAATTTAAAAATTATTAGACTTACCTGAAAGCCATGATTTAAAAAAGAGCCTAAATATCATCTTTTAAAAAATTATCAAAGAAAACTGCCCTGATATTCCAGAGCATTAAGTAGATATTGAAAGAATCCACCAATCACCTCCTGAAAGAGATCCCAAAAAGAAAATTCCTAGAACTATTATAGCCAAATTCCAGACTTCCCAGTTCAAGGAGAAAATATTGCAAGCAGCCAGAAGGAAACAATTTGAGTATTGTGGAAATACAGTCAGAATAACACAAGATTTAGCGGTTTCCACATTAAGGGATCAGAGGGTTTGGAATATTATATTCCAGAGGTCAAAGGAGCCAGGATTAAAACCAAGAATCACCTCCCTAGCAAAACTGAGTATAATGCTTCTGGGGGGGTGGGGAATGGACATTTAATGAAATAGAGAACTTTCAAGCATTCTTGATGAAAAGACCAGAGCTGAATATAAAATTTGACTTTCAAATACAAGACTCAAGAAAAACATATAAAGATAAGCAGGAAAGAGAAATTATAAAGGACTTACTAAAGTTGAACTGTTTACATTCCTACATGGAAAGATGATATTTGTAACTCATGAGACCTTTCTCAGTTTTAGAGTAGGTAGATGGAGGGAATACATATATAGACAGAGGGCACAGGGTGAGCTGAATATAAAGGGATGATATCTAAAATTAAGGGGTGGGAGAGAGGAATGTACTGGGAGAGGGAGAAAGGGAGAGGTAAGTTATCATATAAAGTAGGCAAAAAGAAGCTTTAGAATGGAGGGGAAGAGGGGTAGTAAGAGGGAAAGAGTGAACCTTACTCTCAGATTTGGTTTAAGGAGGGAATAACATGAACACTCAATTTGATATGAAAATCTATCTACAGGAAAGTAGGGGAGAAAGGGATAAGCAAGGGGTGGGGGGAGGATGGAAGGGAAGGCAAAATTAGAAGTAAATACTTTTTGAGGAGGGACAGGGTTAAAAGGGAATAAAATAAATGAAGGCAGGATAGAATGGAGGGAAATATAGTTAGTCTTTCACATCAAGACTGTTATGGAAGTGTTTTGCATGACTACACATGGATAACTATCTATATTGAATTGCTGGGAATGAGAAGGGAGGGAGGAAGAGAGAGATGCTAGAACTTAAAGTTTTAAAAAACAAATATTAAAAATTGTTTTTATATGCAACTGGGAAATAAAACATACAGGCAATGGGATATAGAAATCTATCTTGCCCTACAAGAAAATAGAGGGCAGGAGTATGAGAGAAGGGAGAAGTATGATGGAAAGGAGGGCAGATTAGGAGAAGGGGTGATTGGAATGCATGATGTCTTGGGGTGGGCAGAGGGGAGAGATGGAGAGAGAATTTGGAACTCAAAATCTTGTGGATGTGAATGTTGAAAACTAAAATAAATTTTTAAAAATAAAATAGAAAAGGACTAGACCCATAGGATGGTAGTAAATTAATAGAGAAAGCAGAGGTGGTCAAGTCTTATTCTTCCTTGTTTTTTCTGCCAATACGAATGACCTTTGGACTAGAAATGACAGAACAAAAATGGCTAAGAGAGAGTTGATACCAAGGGTACCGAAGAGATAAGTACAAGAACACCTAACTGCCCTTGATGAATTCAGGTTACCTGGCACGGATGAACTACGTCCTCAGGGACTAAAAGAACTGGCAGATGGAATTTCTGAGGCACTGTCAGTGATACCAGGAAAACCATAGAGAACAAGACTAGAGAAAATCAAATGTCCCAGTTTTCAAAAAAGGGAAGAGAATACTCATCATACTGCAGAGAAGTTTTACTTCAGTTTCTGGAGAAGATACAGAACACATCTAGTAAAGAAATAAGTAGTAAGTGTCTGGCAAAGAATATATGCCTGGCTTCATCAAGAACAGGGAATGCTAAGTGAAGCATTGCCTTTTTTCAATAGTTACCCAATTCTTTGGTCAAGGAAACGTTACAGAAATATGATTTACTTCAGTTTTAGAAAGGTATTTGTTTAAGTACCTTATGCTCTGCTTATGGAAAAGACTGAGATGTGAGTTAGATGATAATAACAGTAAGGTGGATTTGCAACATGTTAAATGTCTAGACTCAAAAGAATAGTCATTAATAGCTCAGCGTCAGCCCTCTCCACCCCACCTATGTCCCTTTACTATATAAGGACTTAAAGAAAAGCATAGATGACTTTCTTATCATATCTGAAAATGGCATAATGCAGTGAGGGATGGCTAACAAATACTGGTCTAAATCTAATAATAAGAAATTCATTAGGGATAAATTACAAAACTTGGGTTCAAAAGATCATTTTCAGAAGGATAGGGTGTAGGAAGCATGATTAAACAGACGTTTCTCTGAAAAAGATATTGATCTGAAAAAGATACTGAACTTAAACCTGAGTACAATTCTATAGTGTAATGTGGTGATCAACAAAACTAACTGGAATTTGGGCTGCATTGAAAAGCACAATTTCCATGAAGATGATAGAAATGACCCTGCTGTACTCTTCCCTGGTCAGACTACATCTGGATATTGCACTCCATTTTGGGTAGCACAGCTTAGGGGAAAAATGGATCATCCTGGAGAGGGTCCAGAGGAAGGAAGCCAGGATGGTGAAGGACTTTGAGGCCAGTGCATAGAAGAATCAGCCTAAAAGAAATTTGAGAGGGAGAAAGTCTGAAGGGGGAAGCTGAAGCTGTTGTCTTCATGGAAGAGCTTCTTCTGTTTGGTCCCAGAGAGTGCTTATTGACTAATGGATTCCAACAATGGCTACACAACCACTTGACAGGTATACCATATGGTGATACCTCTGTGGGTGTAGGTTGGACTAAAGGACCCTGAGGCCCTTTTCATTGGCCACTGTGAGATGGAACTGAATTTGGAAGCATGGGTAGTTCTAATAATGGGAATGCTACTCATATAAATAAGGAAGAGAAGAGGGGAACCTGAGAAAGGAGTGTGTCAAAGAAGAATGATACACTGGGCTTTAGGTGTGTTTAAATTGAGAAACTGATGGTACGTCAGAGGACATTGTTACCTAACAGGAAGTAGGAAATCTGAGTCAGGGACTAGACATGTCAGGGTTAGATGCAGGAATTTGGCAGCTGTCAGCATATGGTGGGGTTACAACTTAAGCCATGGATATAAATGAGGTCATAGGAGGAGAAAATATCCAGGGAGAAGAAGGGGCAAGCCATAAATTTGAGGAATGCCCATATTTAAGGTGTGAGAAAAGAAAATAGACCTAGTAATGAAAATAGAAAAAGAACAACCAGAGAGGGAGGAGGACCAAGATATCACCATCTAGAGAAGACAAAAGCTTAGATGTCAAGAAAGAACATGAGAGGCTTTGGATGCCAAGAACAAGAACTGAAAAAAGGCCATCGTTTGATAGGTGGTATTAGACAAGTGATAAATGCAGAAGGAGGAGGTCAGTGCTGCAGAGATGGAGATAAAAAAATGGAGGCTCCTATTTGGGGAAGACTCTTGGTAAAGGAAAGAAATGGCCACGTTAAAAGAGATATTTCCTCCAAATGACTATGGGAGAATGGGGCCTATTGGCAGCATTCCCAAGTCTCTGTAATCAGAAAGTGTTATGCCATAGGCAGACTGTCATTTGCTATTCTCATAAAATACCAGAGTATAGGTGTTGTTACTGCTTTATCAGCCCTGCCTTTTAATTTTTTTAGGCTCCAGCACTCAATAGGTATTGAATCAAACAATAAACCAGATTTTCTGAGCCAGCTTTGATTGGTTGATGTCATGATCGAGAATAAAGCAGAAATATTACTTTATCCTTTCACTATCCTCCCCACCAATTTTGCTCAATAACTCTTGTTCAGAATTCCTTTATCTGTGCTTCTCTTGTTGTCCAAAGCTTGCTGTCAGTATCTTTAAACAAAATATAGAAGTACTGACTCACCCTGACCTTAGAAAATGGGAAATTAAATCTCTTCCCAAATAGATCTATCTGCTTGAATGTTACAATTTGTGAGCTGTGTCAGTTTACAGTAGATTTCTTCTATTTCACCCATATTCTGGATTTCTTTTAAAAGGAATATAATTATAAAGAAAATCTACTTCTTATCCTTACTAATCCAGCAGACAGGAGAGAGAGGAATCAGGATAGAGAATTTAGTTTTTCCTTTAAAGGATTCTTTGGAATCTGATCTCTAATCTGCTTGATGTGATGTGGACCTTATGACAAATGTGGGACAATAATTTGGACTTGGGACTATGTTGGTCCCATGTGTGGTAGGTATCTTTTCTCTGGCACCTCTTTCTGGGCAGTATTGTCAATAAAAAGTAGAAATATAGAAATAGAAACTCAGCCAACGATTAAAGTCTGTCCTAAAAATGTTAAATATAAAGAAGTGCTTCAGTACATAACAGGTGGCACAAGTCCTCAGAATCAAGGCATTGATTTTTGTGTTCAACTCTTTTACTATCTTAGCTTTGTGACCCTGGGAGAGTCACTTACAATGTAGGAACTGAACTGGTAACACCTGAGATCCTGAATTAGGTTTTTGTGAAATGCCCATCCTTTCTGTCACTTTTATCTATATAGAAGAGTAAGAAGTGGAAATAGAAAAATGGAAACTCATAACAATTGCCTGTCTTGGAATGTTGAGTACCTAAGAGTGGATAGAGGGACTAACCTTGAAGTAGGAAGACCTGGATTCGTGGTCGCACGGTTGCTTAAGCTCTCAGTGCCCTCAGGCAGTGCTTTCTGTATTTATAATTCCTTATTCTTTAATTCCCTATTCCCTAATCTGGTGAAATCACAAGTGCAGACCAAAATCAACCAACCAAGCCTCAACTTACTTAGGGAATTGCCATTGTTATACGGTGGTAACAGCTTTACATTGTTAGTTTTTGAAAGCTTCTCTGAGCCAAGATATCTTCCCAAAGTGACTGATAAAATTCACAAATTTTGGTTAACTAGAAAAGTGGAGTCTCTATTTCTTTAAGAACAGTGTCCTGTATTCACTTACCAAAATCCTACTCTTTAGCGGGTTAGATGAGAAAAGCAGCGTGGTATTCTAGAAAGAGGACTGGACTGGGCTGGGCTTGACCCCACCACTGATCAGTGCTGGACAAGTCACTTCACATTTGGGTGCCTTTCTCCTTATTTATATAGAAGATGGGGATAACAAGCCCTATCATCCCTGCTTCTTAGGGTGGTTGGGTTCAGATGAGATCAGTTATTGCTGACTCTGGAAGCAGAGTCCCTTGTTTCCATCCCAACCTGGCTGATCCCAGGTCATTCCCTCAGTTTGTAAATTGAGAAGTTTGGAGGAGATGACCTCACTGATGTCCACTATAACTTACTATGCACATTTTGTGTCATCTAAGTCCATGTTTAGAAATGTTACAAGTATTTAGCTGAAATTTTTTAATATACTCAGTTCTTTTATTTTCAAAACTTTTGTACTTTTGAATAAATTGCAATTTTTTTTTACAGAGACATGTGACCCAGTCTGGGGGTAACCGGAAATTCAAGTGCACAGAATGTGGAAAAGCTTTCAAGTACAAACACCACCTTAAGGAGCACTTAAGGATCCATAGCGGTAAATATTGGGTTTATCTCCATGCAGAGTGAGAATTGATATGTTTATTATAAATTGAATATTTTGTATTAAATAATACAAGTATTACTCTCCTTATATAGAACAAATAATTGTGCCAATTTTTATACTTATTACTTGATCTAGTTAGGACAAATACAAGATGGACCTAACATGACTGACTTCTTGAAGAAATATGGCAGAAATCCTACTTCCAAGTGAAAATTGCCCTTCATAGTAGTCATTTCAGGAGGCTGTAGACTTATTTCCATAATATTGCCTTCCCTCGAGCGTGTTGCATCTTCTGTAACTCCCTTTAGACCCTGAACACCTCCACAGTGAAAGAGCAGCAGCCCAACACTGGGCCCACTGACACGAATACAGAGTTAGGTCTCTGAGTTCAAAGAGTAGTGACCAAGGAAGGACAGTATGGTCTGGGAAGGCACAGGAGTGGTGGGTGGAGCCAGACAAAGCCTCTCTACTCATTGGATTTTGGTTTCCAGAGCAACAAGTGGAAAATATGTTGGAGGAGGGAAGGAGTTATGGAATAGAATATGCCTGGGGTGGAAGAGGTCACAGGAAAATCACTAAAGTGATCATCTGGACTGCCCATTTGAGATAACACTCATTCATCAGTCAGCGCAGCTCAGCCCCAGGCAGGAACTCTAAAACCGAGCGGATCAAGTGCCCTCAGACATGATCTCTGGAGCCAATGGGTACCTTGCCGGGAGAGAGGCAAGAGGATAGATGATCAGGATGGATGGGATGTGAGCACAGTCTGGTCATTCTGGAGCCAGCATGATGCAGAGGGCCATATGTGAGTTTGCATTCACCAATAAGGACATCAGAGCCCCAGAGCAAGGATGCTGCCTAATTTTAGCAAATATTTGTCCTCAAAACTAACATCTGGTGAATAAAGTGATTTGTTGTTGAGTCATTTTCGGTCTTCTCTGACCTTCATGATCCCATTTGGGGTTTTCTTGGCAGAGATACTGGAGAGGTTTGCTATTCCTTCTCCATCCCATTTTATAGATGAGGAAACTGAGGCAAACAGGGTGAAGTGAGTTTCCGTGGGTCACGTAGCTAGTAAGTACTTGAGGCCACATTTGAACTCAGGACTTTCTGACTTACAACCAGGCTCTCTAACCCCTGCTGCACCACCAAATTGGAAGGGAACTCAAAAAACTCCCTGACATTAAACAATCTTGCTTTTTGACAGTATGGTTAATATCTCACCTCCCATCATAGCTTCTTTGAAAGGTAATATTTATTTGCATGTATAAGTTATGAAATGTTGAGCTTTTTAAAAAAAATGCTGTAGTCTCATTTAATCATATCTTCTGCATAACAACTTTTATGCTTGTAAGTAAGTCCTGCCATAAGCAATGTTATAGAGAAGAAAAAAAAAAGAATACTTATAGGCATAAATCCAAACCTAATGGAATTGAATCCTGGGTCATTATTTGTATTTCAGAGAACTCCTTGAAATAGCACTTTCCATAGAGCATTTAAGTATGTGTTTATTATAAACCAATAACTGCTTGACAAAAAATCCGATGATATTCCCTAACCCCCAAGGGAAACTTAAGAGCTAAAGTATTAGAAGCCTCTTTGAATTAAAGAACAATCAGAAATGAACTGAAAAATGGCTCTGAAGTGATCAGGTGACTCAGGGGAACAAAATCACTAGGAATTTTTCAGAAGTAAAATAATTTGGTAAAGCCAAGTATTCTGTTGCTTTTGACATTAAGAACATGTATTTTTTCCTGCTTAACAAATGTCTCATTGACAGCATTAACATACATTATTAAGTTAATAAATGACGCAGTACAATGTTCCCAGTTAGAAGATAATAAATCACAGTTTTACTCAAGAAAAATCTAAGAACTTTTTCACTTTCTGCTGAACATTCACCTTGTTACCATTTTTTACAAAAGGAATAGGGCATTGAGAAAATGTGAGGAAGGAGGCATAAATTGAATGGAAAGATAGAGATATAAGATGAGAAATGAAAAAATGAAATTGAACCTGAGAAAGAAAAAAATTGGAACCCATGAAGAGATAGAATCAATTGAAGAGGATCAATAAAGCCAAATACCTGTATGATTTTACTTCAGTTAGCTACTTAAGAGAAAAATCGGCTCATAATACCTTGTCTTGGTTTATAAAGTGTTTCCTAGTAGAACCATAAGAACAGGCTTTTGTGCTTTAAAGTTGGCAGGACTCTTTACAAATCTCTCATTTTATCTTCACAACAACCCTGGGGGTAGCTGTGAGTACTCTTCCCATTTTGTGGATAAAGAGTGGCAGACAGAGGCCCAAGTCAGTTATGCAAGGTGAAATATCTAGTGAGTGTCTGCAGCGTTCTTGTCTTCAGATCTGGTGCTCCATCCGCCACAGTCTTAAATGGGAAGTTTAGTGGTGTACCACTTGGCAGTCAGCAATCTGATGGCAATCCCCCAGTGAATTGAACACAATTCTATTCTTACTAACTAGGTCTTAAGCAATTTTAAAGAAAAAAATAATTGCTAGCTAATAATTAGAAAAGTGGTTTTATTTTTTCGTTTGGGGTTTGGTCCTTTGTTTTGTTGTGTTTTGGTTTTTTTTGGGTACTGACCCTGTGCTGTCTCTGATGCTGAACTTGAACCCAAGTCCTGCCTTATCAAGGCTAGCTCCCTATTCTCTATCTCGCCACCTCACTCTTGACTATCCCTTTGCTACAGCTATTTCAGTGACTATCGATATTGTAAACATGTATTTTATCCTATTGAAACTCTCGCATTTTTCTTTGCAGTGGGTGTCTGGCTTCATTTTGGAAATGAAGTCCTAAAAACGTTCAGGGTGTTGAGTGTTACATATTTAAAAAGTGTTCATTTTACAGTTTTTTTTAATACCCCAGGCCCAAGACTCTTGAATATTGATTTAGTCATCACATTATCTAGTGGAGTGTCACATGGTTCCCTTCCTTTTGTAGGAAACAACTATTTAAGCTTTATGATTCCATATGAGGGAGAGAGTTTCCCCTCCTAAGGCACCAGTGAAAACACAGGTCTAAGCTAGGGAGAAAAAGTATGTGGGGGGTGAGGGAGGTGCATGTTTGATTTATTAAATTTTCTGTTTTAGAGTTACAGAAGTTTTGTTTTGTTTGTTCCTTTTCATGGGCAGTCCTTTCAAGGTAACCTTGTAGAGTTTTGAAGTTTGTAAGTTAAGGTTGAATATTAAAGTTATGAAGAAACATCAGCCAGATCCTCTGTCTTTCCTTCTTTTTCCCTCCTCACCACCAGCTTTCAACCATTGACTGGATTGAAATAAGTAAATTGTAGAGAGACGATTAGCTAGAATAATGAAAACTATTGTATTGAAAGATTCAGAAATTGGACTATAACACTAAGGGGTGATCCTTTGGGCCTCTATAATTACTCTAGTTGAATTTTAAGGAGTAGGATCAGATATATGAAAATATACCTTACCTATCAAAACATTTAGTGCAAAAGTAAGACTTCTTAAGTATCTGTGATATTTCTATAGCTTCTTGTAAATGTAAAATAGATATTTTCAATACAAGTATAACATACACTGTGGCCTCTTTCGAAGGACTGGAGGTTATTTTGGACGTATTCGGACTCTGTGAACTGTTCCTTAATCGTACAGTGACTGTCGTTTTTGTTGTTGTTTAGGAGAGAAGCCATATGAATGCCCAAACTGCAAGAAACGTTTTTCCCATTCTGGTTCCTATAGCTCGCACATCAGCAGTAAGAAATGTATCGGGTTGATGCCCGTGAACGGCCGGTCAAGGACGGGGCTCAAGCCGTCGCAGTGCTCCTCGCCCTCCCTGTCGGCCTCGCCGGGCAGCCCCGCCAGGCCCCAGCTGCGGCAGAAGGTGGAGAACAAGCCCTTGCAGGAACAGCTCCCGGTAAACCAAATCAAAACGGAACCTGTGGATTATGAATTCAAACCCATCGTGGTGACTTCAGGAATCAACTGCTCGGCCCCTTTGCAGAACGGGGTCTTCAGCGGCGGCAGCCCCTTGCAGGCCGCCGGCTCTCCTCAGGGTGTGGTGCAGGCCGTGGTCCTCCCGACGGTAGGCTTGGTGTCTCCCATCAGCATTAACTTGAGTGACATTCAGAATGTGCTCAAAGTGGCCGTGGACGGTAACGTGATACGGCAGGTCCTGGAGAACAATCACGCCAGCCTGGCGTCCAAAGATCAAGAAGCGGTCAGCTCACCGACCATCCAGCCGGCGGGCCACTCCCTCATCTCGGCGATCAGTCTTCCTTTGGTTGACCAAGACGGAACGACCAAGATCATCATCAACTACAGCCTGGAGCAGCCCGGCCAGCTCCAGGTTGTTCCCCAGAATCTGAAGAAAGAAACCTCGGTCCCCACCAGCAGCTGTAAGAGCGAAAAGCTGCCCGAAGACCTTACGGTGAAGGCGGAGAAGGACAAGCACTTTGAAGGGGGCGCGGATGACAGCAGCTGCCTCCTGTGCGAGGACTGCCCGGGAGATCCCAACGCGCTTCCCGCTCAGCCCGGCGCCCCCGAGGCGGACAAGGCCGAGCCCCCCGCCCCGGCCGAGCCCGGAGAGGGCCGCCTCTCCCCCAGCCAGCCACCCCTGAAGAACCTCCTTTCTCTCCTCAAAGCCTACTATGCCCTCAACGCACAGCCGAGCGCGGAAGAGCTCTCCAAAATCGCGGATTCGGTAAACCTGCCCTTGGAAGTAGTGAAGAAGTGGTTTGGAAAGATGCAGGCTGGACAGATTTCGGTCCAGCCTTCGGAACCGTCCTCCCCTGAGCCCGCCACAGGGAACGTTCCTGCCGATGACAGTGACCCGCCAGGACCTGCCAATGCCGACCAGCCCGAGGATGGCCCAGCGACTTCGACGAGTCCCGGGAAGGTGACGGAGGCTCCCGTTCCGCCGGCGGGGTCAGCCCTGAATGGCTCCAGGAGTGGCACGCCATCCCCGTCCCCACTCAACCTTTCCTCATCCCGGAACACCCAGGGTTACTTGTACTCGGCAGAAGGGACCCCTGAGGAGCCTCAGGTCGAGCCTCTCGATCTTTCACTACCAAAGCAACATGGAGAATTGTTGGAGAGATCCACCATCACTAGTGTTTACCAGAACAGTGTTTATTCTGTCCAGGAAGAGCCCTTGAACTTGTCGTGTGCAAAAAAGGACCCGCCGAAGGACAGTTGTGTGACAGACTCAGACCC
Organism: Potorous gilbertii; assembly: GCA_028658325.1. Classification (NCBI taxonomy): domain Eukaryota; kingdom Metazoa; phylum Chordata; class Mammalia; order Diprotodontia; family Potoroidae; genus Potorous; species Potorous gilbertii. The sequence goes on from CM053770.1 coordinate 54,299,114, forward strand.
AGTTGTCAATGCGATCCCACCAAGTGCCAACCCCATAAATATCGCCATCCCCACCGTCACTGCCCAGCTACCTACAATCGTTGCCATTGCTGACCAGAACAGTGTTCCATGCTTACGAGCACTCGCTGCCAATAAGCAGACCATCCTGATTCCCCAGGTGGCATATACGTATTCTACCACGGTCAGCCCTGCTGTCCAGGAACCACCTGCAAAGATGACACAGCCTAATGGAAATCAGGTAACCCAGGGGACAGCTGAGCACGTGCATGTTTTCTTGTATGTCCTATTGCAGTTTATTCCTACGCAGTGGAACCGTAGGTGTTCGGGAAGAACATGTCAACTTTGTAGGATGTTATTTTTAAATGTTGAGAAGCCCTAAAACTTAGTGGTTAAGGGAAATGTATGCATGTTAATTCGTACCTCCAGTGTGTTAGGTAGGTCCTCTGGGAAGGATCTTATGAGAGGACAGGAGGTCAGCAAACAGAGGATAAAACGGCCTGGATGAGGGTGGCTGCCCAAAGGAAGGGAACACATCAACAGAGAGAAGGCCATAGATCACTCTGGTGAAATAGGCGTACACGTTCGTAGCTAAAAACCCAACTCTGTCAAATGCAACTAAGACTATGACAAAAACTAATTAATTACATTTTTGTTTTAATACTTCCGTTCCCAGTATTAGGAAAGGGCTTCCTCTTCAATTAAAACCGTTAATAAATGAAAATGTGTTGCGTTTCACACCGGGGACCAAGTGTTTTCATGTGCTGATGTTTTTATGTTCTAACCTATGTAACAGAAGGCCTTAAGCAAACAATAATTATCCTGGGTAACAAAGATCTATAAAAAGATAGCTAATGAATTTGCTCATTATTCTTTCCAGCTTTGGGTATTAGGTAATGTTCAGTTATAGTTAATATGTATCAGGAAGATGTGCATTCACACAAATTGAGAGCCCCTCCACACTGCTAAACAGTAACTGTTTCCTCTCCTCTATCCTCTCCAAAGCGTCATAACTATTCTTGGGGTAACTGGCTGGGAACTTCTGCCTGGGATCAGGCTTCCTTCTCCTCTTCTGTAGGAGCCCCAACTGCCACATCTCCATATCCTAGCCTATTTTTGATTCAGAAAAAAAAAAACATCACAGGTGTTCAAGTATCCATTTTGTCCTGTCTTTCAGAGCAGATAGTACAGCTCATATAGGATTTATAAATTACAGGAGAGGAATTGTTTCATGACCAGAAAACCATTCAGCATTTCCCTGTGAACCTCCATTTGTGCACTGTCACATGAAAAGATCTGCAGGCCCTAACTAATCACCTGACTAGATGATATGAAATCATACTGTACGAACCTCTACTTAGATTCAGCATGATAAAAGTCTGGCGTGAAGAGTGTGTTGTAAACCTCTTCTTGTTTTGTTTTTCCTTGACTTGTGATATCATAGAATTTTAGAAATGGAAATTACCTTTAAGATCGTCCAGTTCAGATCTACCTTTTACAACTAAGGAGACTCTTGGTCCATCAAGGTGATGTGAGATATTTGCCCACGTTTATTGATGCCATAACTCTGCCATTGAGCATAGAATTTAGAATTAATCAGCTCCACTTAGCATCATTTGGCCTTTACAACTACCTTATCATAAGGATCAAAATGAAAGTAACTGAAAAATAAATCACAGGGTGTGCGAATAGTGTTGGAATACTGTGGCTCGTTGTTTGTGTCTGACTCTTTTTTTTACCCCATTTGGGGTTTAGTTGGCAGTGGTTTGTCATTTCTTTCTCCAGCTCATTTTACACATGAGGAAACTGAGGCAGACAGGGTTAAGTGATTTGCCCAGGGTCACGTAGCTAGTGAGCACCTGAGGTTGCATTTGAACTCAGGAAAGTGAGTCTTCCTTCCCAACCCCAAGCTTGGTGTTCTCTCCACTATGCGCATCTGATAGCTTATTGTGTTCTAATGATATCCTGTGCCAATATAGCCTATTATATAAATAACATAATCGTTATATAATTATATGACAATAATATCCCAATCATTCCAATTACGGAAGTATAACATTCTAAAAACTATTGGGATTATCACAAAGATGGAATAGGAAGTCAGCTGTGATTTTGTTAATATGGAACTCCCTGTCCCTATACAGCCAGCTTGTGTCAGGGGCTGGACTTGAACCCAGATCTTCCTGCCTCTGAGACCAGATCTCTATCAGCCATGTGGTGCTGCTGCTTTTATATCTTGTAAACATTTGTGATTTTTACAGCAAAATGCTTAAGACCAAGCCAAATGGGAAAACCTTTTCTTCAGGCCTCACTCTGAACATTCCTCCTCTTCCCATACTTTTCTGCCTTTCCCTGTACATGAGAGGTCTGTGATCAAGGTGTGATCTTGCCCACCTAGCAAACTTTCCATCCCCAAAGACAAGGGTCAGTCCTTTGTTCACCTAGACCAAAAGAACCAGGCATCAGGCCACCACTAACTGCCTAATGATTCTCTTGTTAACATCCTCCACAGGGATTGTCAGTTTGGCATTGGCCCAGCTCAGTGTAGGAACCAGGAATGGAGAGAGTCAGGGAAATGTGTTGGGCCTTCTTCCCCTTGCACTGTTCGGCATGTTACATAGGCAAATAATGTCATGCTCATAGTGTTGCTGGCCATTCTAGTCTTAAATCGAATGTCACAAGGTTATTATATAATAAAATGAAACATAAATCAAGATAATTACTGAAAGGCCTTTTGCAAATAAATGGTTCTAAGCAGTAAGATAGCATGCCAAAAAATGAGCATCTTAAAAAGGTGTCATTTGTATAAATGTGGCTGGGAAGTGGTTTTCAGATGCTTTGAGGCTGTAAAATGTTTTGCCCACTTTCCATCCCTGCAATCCTGACACTGCCTTCAAACCTAAAGAGTAATCAGATCTGGATTTCTCATGATGCTTGATCCCAACCCCCTGCTTGGGAATACCTCAAATGAGATTGTGAACAGTGAACTGTTTTGTTGACCAAGACTGGGGTTGGGGGAGCTGTTGATTTTTACTATTGGGAGTGAATAACTTTTATGCCAGTTCATCAAAAACACAAATCAAAGTTTTCATTCTTATAAATATTCCCTCTGTACCCCTGTTGTCGTTTCTGGTTTTTTGTTTTCAAATTTGTCCACTTTCCCCCTGTTGCTTTCATTTTATAAAAATTCCTATTGCATACATGTTTCTATGTGCGTGTTTAATTTATCCACTTTCCCCCATAGGATGAAAGGCAAGACACTAGCTCAGAAGGAGTATCAAATGTGGAGGATCAGAATGATTCTGATTCTACACCACCAAAAAAGAAAATGCGGAAGACAGAAAATGGAATGTATGCCTGTGATTTGTGTGATAAGATATTCCAGAAAAGCAGTTCACTATTAAGACATAAATATGAACATACAGGTATGTTGGTGATTCCTATCTGTATTGCAGTGAAAACGATCTGTGAACCAGTGTGCTCTGAAGATGCTCAATTTAAAAAACACACACACACCTCATACCCAATATCACCTATTGGCCTTCTATCACTTTGATCCTATAGTATCTCCCTGTTCTGACCATCTGTTCTTTATAAATTACTTTGTGAAGGATCCATTCATGAAATAAATGAGATTTGTATTTGTTTTCTCATTCCTGCGTCACAGCACTTGATCTCATTGCTTTGTTCCTATGGGTTTTACTGGAGTAAGATGGTTTCTAAGATCCCTGGCCCCAGGGAGCCGGTGGGGAGCCTCTCCTCACTGAGGCTCCCAGACTTTCTCAGTGCCACCACTCTGTAGAGCCCCTATGCAAGTTGACTTTGTATCAAGTTGCCAGAGGACCTTATTTTGTTTGATAGCATTCAGCAATTGCCTGTTTGTAACATTTCTGTGCTTTAGATGCAATAGATCTAAAGCAGGGAAAGAACTTTGGAACCATTAAGTATTACTGCCTTTGAAGTGTAGGAAGGGAAAAAATTGCACCTCTTTTCACTAACCTCTAGCTCAAAGTTAGGAGTCCATTGGCTTGACCAGACTACCAAAAGAGGCCATGGCCCACCAAAATGGGGAGAAGAACCCTGATCATCTGAAGCACTGGATATGTTTTGGTTTGGTTTTTTTGTTTGTTTGCATTACCTTCTTAGTGACTTTAGGTAGAATATGGCTGTGTAATGTTCCCTTTTCCGTCTTTGGAGAAAAGAAATGCTCCCATTACTTTTCTGCATATACCTCATAGGTTCAAAAATGCAGTCCTTACAGTCCTTACATGATAACTCATGGTAGAAGAGAAATCCTCAGCTGGGCCTCCTTCTAATGTCTTTCTTGTACTCTAAAATCAGAAAGATTAGACTCCTTCCCTCATTGGCAAAAGTTTAAATGCTCAGTCAAAATCAGATTGTCTATGAGTAAAGGAATCTGACCTTTCAAAGTATAGACAAATAAATGGATGGTCCCTGCCAAATTTACTTTAAAAAAAAAAAAGAAGAAAAGAAGTACCTGAAATTTTAAAGTTAAACTGTTTAACACTACTGGAAACTAAAGTAATGGTATCTATATCATGAACAAGTTTTTGTCAGTTTCCTTAACTATCTGGATAATACTTTTCTAACATTCCCTGCCCTTACCATCTAGCTTTTTTCTCTTTCTGTATTCTGCACTGTTTTGTAGTTGGCTTTCAAAGTAGCCATGAAGATGCTTGTCTAGGTAGCATTTCAATCAATTTTAGTCTCTGACATTCTCATCTGAAAAGTAGGATCTGTGCATTAAATATCAAAAAGGTTGCTCACTTTCCCATTAATCTAGGCTGAATTTTACCTGAATCCCATATTATTTTTAACTAAAACTTGGTAAATGTACAAACTAGGCAATTTTCAAAAGATGGAACTAGAAACCGTCTAAAACCCTTCTAACTAACCAAATCAGGTAACATCCTTCCTCTATGTCCTTAAGTATTACAAAGGCATAATTAGAAAATATTTAATTTTTTTTAATTTTTGGAAAATATTAAAAAATGAATTCTTTTGTATCAGAGATCTCCTCTTACATTGCAGGTAAACGACCTCATGAGTGTGGAATCTGCAAAAAGGCATTTAAACACAAACATCATTTAATTGAACACATGCGACTGCATTCTGGAGAAAAGCCTTATCAATGTGACAAATGTGGAAAACGTTTCTCACACTCGGGATCTTATTCACAGCACATGAATCATCGTTACTCCTATTGCAAGAGAGAAGCTGAGGAACGTGATGGCACAGAACAGGAAGAAACAGGATCAGAAGCCCTGGCCCATGAGCATGCTGGAGCTAGGGCATCTCCCTCCCAGGTGGACTCAGATGAGAGAGAGAGCTTAACAAGGGAAGAGGATGAAGACAGCGACAAAGAGGAAGAGGATGAGGAGGAGAAGGAGATAGAGGAACTTCAGGAAGAAAAAGAATGTGGAAAACCACAAGAGGAGGAGGGAGAGGAAGAGGACGATGAGGAGGAGGGAGAAGAGGAGGAGGAGGAAGAGGAGGAGGGAGGAGGAGCAGACACTGAAGGTACTAGGCAGGATGAAGAGGCCGGAGATCAAGCCCGCAGCGTAGAACAAGAAATCACAGAGGGTGGTGAGCATGGAACAAAAGAGAAAACAAATGAAGCTTAACAGTATTTTTCCTAGAAGGAAAATAAATTCTTACTGGTAATGAAGTTTGTTCTATACTATACATGCTTTTCATGGAAACATGGTAGCTTGCATACCGTGATTTCTCTTCACTACTGTGTAAAAAAAAAAAAGTTAAAAAAAATACAAAAACCCACAAAAAAAATATCCAGGTGTGCCTGAACCTCAAACCTAGTAATTTTTCACGCAATTTTCAAAGTTAGGAACAAGTTTGTAACATGAAGCAGATTAGAAAAAATAAATATAGTGACTCTGAAAGCAAAGATTTAACAGGTTGAAGGAAACCTGATTTATTAGACAAGCATCTGGCATCATTTTCTTTTATCAGTATTAATTTTTCATTCTTTTGTTGGTTAATTTTTGAGCTGTACAATTGGGAGAGATTTATATAATTTTTTATTGGTAAAACATTTGCTAAATCCGCTTCAGTATTTTATTATGTTTTTTAAAAATGTGAGAACTTCTGCACTACAAAATTCCCTACCCAGAAGTATGATGCAGTTCCAAATCGCGCTGGCTACCTTCTGTCACGCTTGTCTCAGAGGTAGTCCATGTCTAACATTTAGATGCTGTAGTAGAGCATTTTATCATTTCAAGTGTGGTGTTAGCCTTCAGAAAGCAGCCCATAGAAGAACTGAAGTTTCTTACTCATGTGGTTTAAAATGTAGTTTAAAAGATTGTCGTTGAGTTCTGATTGCAGGGACTAACAGTGTTAATACTGGTAAGGACAGCGAAGTCGTCAAAAATCAGTGTTTGTAATTGTGTTTGAGTATGTAGTAACAAATATGAAGGATATGATATGAAGCTTTGTATCTCCTTTGGCCTTAAGCAAGCCCTGCGTGTGCTGTAAGTGCCATTGAGCAGTGTTCTAAAGGCTCTAGCCAGCCTTGTTCAGTGTGCGGCCTACAATAACTAGCATTTGTTGATCTATATCAAAATTCTAAAATGAAACGTCAGAACACTGGTTCTGTCATTAGAAAAACAAAATCCCTGGAACATTTCATCCTTTAATTAGTCAATGTTCATTTTGGGTTAATTGACTTTCAGAATTTCTCTTCAGTAATGACGAGAAAATTTCTAATCTGCTCTATCCATTGCTTTTAATTTCAGACACAGACACCTCATCATTATTTGGCTCATAACTGTTTCCAAATGTTAGTTATTATGGACCCCATTTATTAACAAAATTAGCTGATTTGTACCTATCAGTATTATTTTTATTTCTTTTAGTTTATAGATCTGTGCAACATTTTTGTACTGTATGTCTCCGAACCTCGCAGTATTAATACCCTTCTTACTGACATATGTACCTTTTTAGTTTTAGAAAACTTTTATATTTATGTGTCTTATTTTTATATTTCTTTATTTATTACACAGTGTAGTGTATAATACTGTAGTTTGTATTAATACAATAATATATTTTAGTATGAAAATTTGGAAAGTTGATAAGATTTAAAGTAGAGATGCAATTGGTTCTCTTGCATTGAGATTTGATTTAACAGTGTTATGTTAACATTTATACTTGCCTTGGACTGTAGAACAGAAGATTAAAATGGGAATGTATTAGTTTTACAATTACAATCAAGTCATTTTACCTTTACCCAGTTTTTAATATAAAACTCTTAAATTTTGAAATTCACCGTGTGACTAATCGCATGATGCTCTGCAGTTTTATTAAGGGATTAGCCTGACCATAAAGCTCTCATTTCCTTAGAAAGCCAAACTAGAATAACCTCTAGAACAGCATTGGGAACAATGTCTAACAGTTCTGTGCCAAGTTGTTCCTGTATTCATGTGCGTAAGTTACAAATCTGATTCTTCATTTTTAAGTTCCACCATGTTGTTACATCATGGTCATTTTCTAGTTTTTTACCAGACTCCCCCATCTCACAATAAAATGCGTCAACAAGCCTGACTTACTCTCATTCTCTTCATTGTATTCAAGATTGGTTTTTGGAAAACTTCAAGGTAGTTTGTTGCAGCTTTAACTCCTTCTCTGGAGTCTCTCCCCTGGAGCCGAGACTGAAAAACCATTCAGGTTAAGTATTCAGAGAAGATGAGCAGTTCCATATGCTCACTCGGAGGTCCAAGACACGTTCACCAATTCACAGCAGATCAGATAGAAACCTGGTTTGTTTTTGTTTGTTCTTCATGGGCACATGCACTGAATGAAGGGAAGAGAAGAGAAGAAATCTCTGAGGGGAAGTGTTTAGACATCCATTTGGTGTAGAGTTCCTTTCATTTGGATTGCAGGTTTAACCAAGAGGCACTGAAGATCAGATTGGAGGTAGACATGGGTCATCTTGCAGTGTTCTCCTTCCTCCTTCATGCTTATCCTTGTCCAGTTCCTGCATCCTTCTCATAATTAAGGAAAACTCAATCAAATTACTCCTCTCAGTGGCATGTCCATTTTTTAAAAGGTCTCCGGAAAGAAGACAGTGTTTAGTGTACAGAAATAAATTTCTAACCATGAAATTGTAGGCATCAGTCCAGATTTTTTGATTAGGACCCCTGTCCCACTCCTATGTAAGGCCAGCAGGATGTATTAGAAAGTATCAGTAGGACCATTAAAGATTTTTGCTGCCCTTCAAGTCCACATTTGCTATAGATCAAAGTCAGAGCACTTCACATTTTTTTTAGGTGGATTTGAACTTTTTTTTAAACAGTAAGCAAAACTAAAATTACTCTATACACACACACACATTTTTAAAACATCATGATTAAGTTGATTACTATGAAAGGTTAAATCTAGAAACAAAAATACCTATCTTAAGGTATTTTAGACAGAAAATGGATTGATAGTCATAAAAATGAGCACTAGTTCATGTTTAGACTATGAGGCCTAAGAGGAACCAGGGACCCTAGACCTATCTCTACTGTGATACTGGCTCAAAACCATGATTTGTCCAGCTTGATGTTTCTGTCACTGGTACCAAGATGTAATTTAGAGAACATGATGATCCCCCCAGATGTCACCCTCAAAGGGCTAAAGACCTAAAACAAATGTGGTATTTATTGTCCTGCTGTCCTAGGCCCTATTCTTTTGTATCTTCATTTGTCTTTGGAAGAAATGGTGTTTGGTAAAAAAAAAAAAAAAAAAAAAGTGAGTGCAGTTGATGTTGGCCAGGTTTTTGTGGTCTCTCAGCCCTAGAAATTTGGGAGGTATGTCCCCAGTGAGATTCATGCTTTAAGCATGACTTGAACCAGATTATTTTGAAGATCCTAACTTTGAGATTCTTTGATTGATAAGGCCAAAGAAAAGTTCAAGTCAACACTGCTTCGTTCTTAGAGGCCTTCCTCTTCAAGACTTAGTACCTAGAGCCTATGGTGCCAGGTCATACATAGCCCAACAAATACCCTGAAAATCAACTCCAGTATTCTAAAGGTATAAGCTACTTTTAAAATTGTTTAAGATTTCCAAAATCTTTAACAAAACTTAATGAACAATGTATTTGACAGAGCTGCTGAAACAGCCATTTACACATATTGCCTTCTTGTCTGCACTTCCTTTCACTTCTTCCATCACTTGGGCAACTGACCCCACTCAGTACTTGACTGAAACTCTCTCCAATCATCAGATTCCTTCCATTTGCTAAACCCAAAGGTTTTTACCCAGTCTTCATTCTGGATCTATCAGGCCCTCAGTCTCCTTTCTTGGATGGACGTCTGTGTCCTACCCCAGAGCTTTCCTAGGTCCTGTTCTGTATTCTCTCCAGCTCCCATTAGTTCCGCCACTGCCTCTTTGCAGATGACCCCAAAACAGACTTCTCCAGCCCTCCTGTCTCTCCCAAGTAACAGCCCTGCCTCCGTCACCAACTGCTTGCTGAACATCTCCTTCTGCATGTCACAAGCATCAGAACATATCCAAAACACAGCTCAAGATCTTTCCGCCTAAACCCAGCTTTTTCTTTTGCATCTCCCTGTTTGTGTGGGAGTGTACCACCATGTTTCTAAAGCACAACCTTGGAGTCATTAGCTTTACTCTCCATAGCCAGGATTCTCTAGCTCCATAACATCTCTCTTTTTTTATCATCACACAGGCCCTGATCACCTCCTGCCTAGACCACCTGATCTTAGACTTTCTTCCCCCTTTCCATTCCATCCTCTCCACAGATGCCAAATCGATATTTCTTAAGTACAGATCTGACCGTCTTGCTTACAACGGCACCCTACTGCCCCAAGATAAAATACAAACTTGATCTTGACAACCTAGCTCCAGCCTTCCCAGACTGATTTCATATCTCTCTTCCCCCACATACCCCTATAATCAAGCAGAAATGGGAACCGCAGAACCATACATAAAGATCCCCAAGGGAGGCATATTGGCTTAGAAAACCACATTTTAACATCCCATTTTATTAGACTTTTGTTTGTTCTGTTAAATATTTCCCAATTACATTGTAATCTGGTCTGGGCAGCATAGCTGACACCTGCTTTACATTCTAATCAGCGAGGTCCATTGGCTGTTCCCTATGCATGACATTTCACTCATGCCTGAGAGGCTCTCCCTCATCCTTCAGGTTTCTTGGAACTTCTTGCTTATTTCAAATATTTCCTACACAAGACTTTCCCCTGTTTCTTCCCACCCATACCAGTGCCACATGTACACACATACACAGTAGTTAATGGAGACCTTCTTCCCCCAGAAATGACCTAAGCTTATATTTATCCTTTATTAATATACGCACCTATGGATTCCCCCTCTCCCTCTTGCACAGTCCCAAAAGATGAATCAGTAAGCATTTATGAAGAATCTTCTATATGCAGGGCATTATACGAGGCACTAGAAATAAAAAATAAAAAACTGGTGCTGTCGCAGTCTGTAAAGAGCTTACATTCCAGGGGGAGGGATATCATAGCATTTCACACACATAAATAAATGTAGACTACCTGAAAGGTACACGAGGCAGGGGGGACCCGGGGGTATTGCACTTACAATCAAAACAGGTTTCTTGACGGAGGCAGTGGCACTCAAAAGTAGGCACTCAAAAGAGACGGAGGTAAGGCAGGAGGGCACCCCGAGTATGAGGGGTAGCTTGTACACAAAGACAGTGTCATCTACAGGAAGCCTAGAGTGCATGTAACTTGTAGGGAGAGGAGTAACATGGTCAGAACTGTGTTTTAACAATGAGAGGCAGTTGTGTGGAAGAGGGATTAGACAGGTAAGACTAGAAGGTCAGACCAATTGATAACCTATGGTAATAGGTCACCCCAAAGGGGATGAAGCCTGACCCAGGGTAGCTGGAGTGTGAGGACAGAGAAAGGAGAATCAGCCAGCATTCACGGTAGCATCCCTGTTGTATAGAACAGAGCTTGGTTCATAAGAGGCAATACTTGGTTGATTGAATGGACAGGTTGTCTCATCACTGTTAAGTACCAAGGAACTATTGAAAACAAACAAGATATATGGACAGAAACCAGTGATTTTTTTTTTGGATTATAACAGATTTTGCATTTTATCTGACTAAAAACAAAAGTAGCCATTCCTCTAGATTATGGATAAGTAGCAAAGCCAGAAGCTCTTCTCCCAAGAGCTGAAAAGAGTTTGAAAGCAGTGGTGTTAATATTCTTTGTAAAAATTATTTTTATGTAGAATTGGTTTCTTAAAAGTTAACAAACCCCTAAACAATTTACTTCATCAGAGTATAAGGAAACTTGAAGAGCACTGGAGATAGTCTTGTATTGGTTTAGAAAGTCATCAAGCTATGAAAAGGAGAAGAAATATGCATCAGCCTCCCTCTAGAACAAATCAAAGGTCAAGCATGTATTATCTAATCAGAGGAAATACAGAGATAAAAATTCCCTCCTGGAGCTTTCCACTTACAGAAAACTATAAGCAACACAAAATAAGTATGAACTCATAGGGGGAGGGGGTGGGATTGACAACTGAGAAGAAAAACTTCCCTTTAAGAAGTGGTATTTAAACTAAACTTCAAAGGGACTTCTTAGAAAAGTTAAAAGTGAAGTGTTGAGTGCATCCTAGGCAAGGGAAACAGGAAATGCTATGAAACGTATCCAAAAGAGCAGGCAAGCCATTTTGACTGAAAATGTACAGTACGTAATGAGGAATGATATATAATAAACCTGAAAAGGCAGATTGGAGTCAGATTGTCAAGGACTTAAAACATTATACAAGAGGACAAGAATGCTTTAAGGAACAGTATTAGCTGTTAAATATACCTATTTGTAAAGTGATGAAACACAAAATTAAATTGTCACTACTTTAAAGTTTACTTGAGATTTCCAAGTTATCTAATAAAACTGAGTGAGTAGTATATTGGGGGGCAAGGGAGAAACACAAGATAATAAGCATGGGGGGAAAGTTATGGTACTCACATACTCAAATGAAATAGTTTGCTAGATGTCAGTATCAAGTTTAATTCAGCCTTTGAACAACACAACAGTACATTTATGGAGCATAAAGGGAACTAAAAGTTTATCCTATGTCATTTATTATATATAATATATAATTATGTATTATAATATATGTAATACATATATAATAGTAATTATATCACTCAAAGAATATTCTTTGGCTAGCTGCTGTACTTCCCATCCTTTGCTGGATCTCCTTATTTTGGAACCAGATGGGAAAGTTGCTAGCCAAAAGCGATTGTAGAAATCTCAAATACGTTCTTAGCATAAAAATTGGAAAATGAAGACATAGAAAACAGAGAAACTCAAGTCAGTATAGAATCTCTTTCTCTTTCCCATAAGACAGTGTCAAAATAAGTCATTAAAAAAGAAAAACTGAAGAGTAAACAGGGGCTTTCTTCTCTTAGGGTAATCATAGTCAACTTAGAAATTAACTAGCTAGTAGCAATATTACCACAAGTTTTCCTTTTCCATTTCCATTTCACCCAAAAAAAAAAAAGAATAGAAGTCTCTGACTTTTGGTAAATGACTTTGACTCCATCCATTACTTTATTTCAGAAAAGAATGAATAATGGCTATTAAACCCTGACTTCCTGATCCCAATCCAGCCATTTGGATGTGCATTTTACATTTCTATCACAGTTGCCAGATATAGACCTCTTATTATTTATTCACAAAAACTCATTTTCTAGGACTGTTCAGAAAACGAAGTCCTACTTCTAATACACCCCCAGTTCTCTTTCCTGCCCTGAGAGAGGCTGCTCAGTGCCCACATTGCTAATTTAGCAAATTTGGTGGTTGCCTTGTCTGTTAATTGTTTCTCTTTTACCCAGGAACCCTGAGGTTTTTTCTTTTGATTTTTCTTCCCTTGAGTAACTACTCAGAGAAGCTTATTCATTGAATGGGTGTATCTCACTCAAAGTGAGAATGTGATAAGACTTAGCCTGAATGGGCCAGGGTCTCCCATGGCATCCTGGGTCATCTCCAGTCGTCCTGATGAATATCAGGCCCCTGGACCCAGATGACTCAGCAGAAGAAGGTGAGGTTGGTGCCCTTGCACAGCCCTCCCTCACTCAAAGTCAACTGCAAGTCATGTCCTCATCTTGATGTCATGGTCCTCTTCGACACAACAGTTAGTCAAGGAACTAGTGTTCCTTGATAGAATCATTCAGACTTGATGCTGAAATTCATTTTAAAATCTTTAAAGTAATGAAAAAGGAAGTGAGAATGGATTTTCTTTTATTTCTAATCTGTACATTTAATATAATACCTCATATTGACAAATAAGGGGACATTTCCCCAGGGAAAAAAGATAGAGCATGGAGAAAAACTATAGTAAACCAAGCCAAAGTAAACCAGACTCTGCTTTCACATGACATTGCTTTTCTTTCCTTGACTCTCTTTCTTGCCAATAAAGTGCTACTTGTATTTGCTCCCCACCCACTCCTTAGGGATGCTTCTTCGAATCCAATACAGATATATACTCCGTTTAAATGTAAAATAGGGCAAAATGCCACCCTTGACCTGACACAAAATCATAAAACAAGGAAGCTCATGTGTGTCTTTGTGGAGAGTGAGGGTTCTTGCTTGCCCTTTTCTGTGGCAGCAGTCTGGTAAAGCCTATGGACTGCTCCTCAAGATGAGGTTTTTTTAATCATATACTTCATAGGATTACAAAGGAAACTAAAATTTGGCAAAAATAAAAATTGTTTTCCCCATCCAAGTTCCTTGACTCCCTGAGATCTAGCCACAGATTCCAGTTGTATCATAATGGTAGATAGGAGAATGAGATTTCAAACAGAAAGGAATCTGCGAGGTTATCAAATCCAGCACCTCATTTTATGGGCAAGAAAGCCGGGGCCCTGAGAGGTGAAATCACAGGTAATAAGGAGCAGAGATGGGATTTGAACTCTGGTCCTGTTACACCAGTGCTTTTTCACCCTTCCCGGCATGTCAGATGACATAGAGCTGAGGGCAATGTAGCTATTTATTTTAAAAGTATGGAACCCTAAATCTTCCGATTCTGTTCCTTCCAGTCTGGAACCCACAGGCTGATGAACAGTGAGCAAAAATATTGGCTAAAATATTAAAAGAATAGTTCTCTAGAAGCAATTTGTAATATAACCAAGGAACCTTTCTCCAGTAGAATGTGTATATAATGTATCTATCTATCTATCTATATATATATATATATATATACACATACACACACACAGATATATGTATATGTATATATGTGTACACACACACACACACACACAATTACCATCACTACCACATCTTGCCCTTTCAAATCTCTCCATAGCTTTTCATATTTTATATCATCCTTTCCTCCTCAGGAGTCCTTCAAATCTCTTAGCTTGAAGGTATACTTTACTCACTAGATTTTCTTTCATGCTCCCCTAAATATTCCTCTCATCTCCTCCATGGACTGCTATTTATTCCCTCCCAACTTTCAGGAGTGGCCAAGCCCCAAGACTCAACCTTGAAGCTCTTCTCTCTCCCCTCCCTCTCTCCACCCCAGCCCCTGCTCTTCCTCCCCCTCTGTCTCTCTCCCCCATCTTTCTCCCCTTCCCCCATCTCTCTACCCCATTTCTGTCTCTTCCTCTCCCCCCCCCCCGTCTCTTTCCTCTCTGCCTCTCCCCTCTTCCCCTCTCCGACTGTCCCCCATGCCTAGCATGCTCTCCCTGCTCTGCTCCAATTTTGTCCACCTCCCTGGCTTCCTTTAAATGAGTCTCAACTAAAATCCCACCTTCTACAGGAAGCCTTCCTCAACCCCTCTTCATTCTAGTGCCTTCCCTCTGTTCATGATTCCCTATTTATCCTCTATCTACCTTGCTTTGTATGTACTGCATGTTGTCACCCACTCCTTAGATTATAAACTCCTTGAGGACTAGAACTGCCTTTTGCCTATCCTCAGTGTTCGGTACAATTCCCAACACACAGTAGGTATTTAAAAAATGTTTATTGATTGATGATGTCTAAGGCCCTTCGGAACTGTAACTGAGACCTCCTATGACAACTGGTTTCCTCCCTCACTTAACTGCTGTCTAGACTATGTTCCCATTGAGGAGCTTTTTTAAAGAGACTTGAAAATTCCCTAACCTGGGTAGGGTATGAAATTGTTCAAATTGCATAGCATTTAAGTCAGGAGTTTGAGAACTGGTGCAGACTTTCATTATGACCTTGGATATTTAAATCATGTAGACATTTGAAAAAAATTACCCTAATGACAACTCTCTAGATATGATCAGGGGCCACTTGCTTTGTGTAGGAGTAGAGCAAGGATTCTGGCAATTTTACAATGCTAATGAATCTTTTTGGGGGGTATACGATTAACAAGACTTAGCTGCTAGACCTAGACATTCGAGCAGCCTTAACTCAGAGAATGAGCCATTAGCCTTTAGGCCTGATCAGAATTCCAAGCAGTAGCTCAGAAGTACATGAGCAGAACCAGAGAAGCCAGGAGTAAGGATGGGGATAGAACTGAGGTCTCTAGTGGACCAATCGTGTCCTCTACAGACAAACTCACAGGGCTGCCTGTAGTATTATTTTTCACATCAGGGAATGTGTTCACTGCTTTCCAACTCCAGCCCAGGCCTCCACCTTGGATACAACAGTTGCTGACTCAAGCATTTGTTAAGGGCTCCCAACAGGAAATACAAAGAAAGACAAAAGCCCCCTACCTTCGAGGCGCTCATATTCTAATGCTGGAAGAAAACAGGCAAACTGCTGCGTGCATACAAGACATGTCCAGTATAAACTGGGAGGAAGAAGGGTAGATGATGCCTCTTACAGAAGGTAGGATTTAAGCTGAGTCCTGGAGGAAGCCAGGAGGCAGACTAAGCAGGAATCAGCCAGGAAAAAGTCACAGATTGTGCTAGAAACAGCACATTGTCTCAAAGGATCATTGTTATAATTTCTTAATTCTTAAATTCCACATGCAAAGAAATCTCAACTTTTTTCAACTCACCTGGGACAATTTCAAATTATCCCAATCAGTGTCTCCAAGTGAAGAGTCCTCTAATAAATACCTTGGAGGGTTTGGATTAGGCTCTTAAAATGCCATCTTTATAGTCATTCCCCAAGGAAAGAATTGTGAGATTTTTAACTTTTCTGTCATTTTCCCCCAACTTTAAACCATAGTTACTTCAGTATAAAAACTTCATCATCCAATGGACAATCAAGAGTGTTTGGCCTCTGGGGAGCATCTCTCCCAAGTGCCAGTCCCCATCGGATGACAGACCCTTAGGAGCCAGCCCCCATTGGGTGGCAGACAATCACAGAGGTCTTCCCAGCTTGCTAGGCTCTCCTGATGACAAAACCTAGTCCAACCCAGGTTCACCACCCAGCTCCCAAGTGGCCTGAAAGTCCAACTTTAGCACGAAACTGACAACTACACCCCCTTTATTTGGTGATTGAAGTTTTGCTGTTTGTCCCTAGCTCAAGTGAGCAGCAGAGCTCGCTGTGACAGGAAAATATAAAACACGAAAATAGATTAATGCTAAATAGTCATTCTTTCCAATGGCAGAAGTCTCAGTCTCACCATCACTTGACTTCCAAGTGATATGGGTGCGACAGCTGGTAGTTTCCCTCCTCCTCTGTGACTACAAAAGCCCTGGCTGAGGTCCTATCCCCACTACCACAGCTCCATACAAAAGCTATCTGTCCTCCCTGCCTCCTCCCTCCTCACCGGCTGCTGCTGCCACAGTCTTCCCTCCCTGTCGCCCAGGGAACTGTTTCCTCCATGGGCACCCTTCCTTCCTGACCTTTTTAGGGTCCGAAGAGGCTCAGGGCTCAGCAGCATCCAGGAACCCAAGAAGAGGATATGACCTCAGGCTAGTATTTCATTCATATTATGAGTAAAATTTGCTTTTATGGGTTGACCTGGGCAGCACATAGTATAATAGAAAAAACATGGAACCTGGAGTCTAGGAGATGCT
Source organism: Potorous gilbertii (assembly GCA_028658325.1). Classification (NCBI taxonomy): domain Eukaryota; kingdom Metazoa; phylum Chordata; class Mammalia; order Diprotodontia; family Potoroidae; genus Potorous; species Potorous gilbertii. The sequence goes on from CM053770.1 coordinate 54,316,092, forward strand.
AATTCAAATCCCAATTCTACTAGCTTCCTGTGTGGCCTTAAACAAGTTACTTACTGTTAATAACAGCATTGCCTTAAGGTTCACAAAGTGCTTTACAAATGATCATTTCACTTTATCCTCACAAAAGGACACTGGGTGATAAATGAGGAAACTGAGACTGACATTAAGTGACTTACCCAGGTTCATGAAGCTAAAATAAGTGACTGAGGCCAAATTCAAACGCTGGTCTTCCTGACTGCTGGTCCCGAGATTTATCCACCATGCCCCCACCCACAGCTTCTGCTTTTAAGTACTTACCTCATTAGCACAAGAACCTATAGGTAGTTAATCGAAATTAAGACCCTAACAGCAGTAACCAGAAATGGTGACACCTGGGGAAGAAACTGACAGGCCAGCATGGGAAAAGAACAGAAGAGAGGGGAACTTGGCCCCCAGGGAAATTAACCGTTAGCCCTCCCCGCAATAGAAGGCCCCCTTAATTGGGGGAGAAAATCACGCTAGTAATGTGTCTCTCTCAACTCTGGGAATGGAAAGAACTGGGTGCAGTTTCAGTAAAACAGGGCCGGGGGAGGTGGCCAGGCTGGGGGAGGGATGGGACAATTACTGGACTTCAGCTGAGAGGAGGGCTCCCTCCCTTCAGACACCAGGTCCTCAGCCCCCTTAGCTGCCCCTCCCTTCTACTCCACACTTTTTCACCCCACCCCCAGTTGCTATGGTAACCCACCTCTGCCAAGGAGGCTTAGGCAGATGCTGAGCTCCCCTGGAACTCCCCTTTCATTGGCCTCGGATGCTGGGAGTTGGGAGGAGCTGGTTCGGTTTGTTTTGCAGCAGAGACCTAAGCCTTACCCAGAGTAGATAAGGGCTTTCTCACCTGGCCTAGCTGATAATATACGTGGGGCTGCTTTCCTGAGGCTTTGCCACCCAAAAGCTATACTATGAGTAGAGGGGATTTTTTTTTAGTGCACTGCTACAATACAAGGGTAGGGAATAGAGGCTTAAGAATATTCAGACAAGAGTTACAACCAAACAAAAAGTCTTATATCTATTAAACGAGTCATTTGGTAAACTGAAGGAAACTTTGGCAGGCCGGCTATTTTAAAATATGATTTATCATTTTTCAGTCATGTCCAACTCTTAAGTGACCCCGAGAACCTCACTGTCCATGGGATTTTCCTGGCAAAGATACTGCAGTGATTTACCATTTCCTTCTCATTTGATAGATGAGGAAACTGAAGCAAACAGGGTTAAGTGACTTGCCCAAGGTCACATGGCCAGTGAGTATCTGAGGTCAGATTTGAACTTGGGTCTTCCTAACTCCACACTTGGTGCCTGATCCATTGAACCACTTAGCTGCCTCCTTAAGTGTGATGCCATTATCTAAATTATTTGTGATCTCTCTGTGGGGAACAAAGTGCTTCTTTCACTTTCAGCACCAGGGTAAAATCCCTGATTTTTATTTCCCTGTCTCTCCACCTTAGGGAACCATTGTCCTGTACTGACACTTTCCTATATTTTTACTAAGGATTTTGGTAGAGAGAAAAAAGGAAGCCCGTTTTTGGTCTCCTAGCCCATCACCCACCTGATGCTGAGGATAGAGTCCATGGAAGCATCTGAAGATTGGTCTCAGACCCCAAGAATCATAAACTGAAATACCCAGGGAACCTTACAAAGTCCTACAATACAATCCCTTCATTTTACAGATAAAGAAACTGACAGCCAGGAGGATCAGTAATGTTCAGTGACTTGCCCAATGCACAAAGGCAGCCCCTGTTTCACTGATCAATTTAGCTAGCATGTATTAAGCTCCTCTACAAATAACCCGACCCTGTGCTAGGTGTGGGAAAACCAGACAAAATAGTGGTATGATTAATTTGTTTCTTCCCTAGACCTTTTACTCTGTCCTCCCTTGCAACCAATCATGATGTATCAGAATTTTATTAAATACATTTGGACTCTGGTGAAGCCCTACTATGCGCAGGCTTACCAGGAGATCGGCCTGGGGATGGGTGTATGTTTTTACAAAATCAGAAGCCTGACCACAACTCGGAAAACTTTAGATTCTGTTCCTGCTCAAGGATCTGACTTTACTTTGGCTTATAAATAAGACAAAACATCAGCCTGGCTGTACATTTGCAAGAGAGAAAACACAGGCTAACTTTTAGATATTTATTCATACCTTGAAAAAAAGGTATTGCATGCAAGAATCCAAATGAACTATCATTCCCTGGATTTTGCCCTTTTCTGTTTCTCAAAGCGTTGATCTATGCATATGCCACAAAATCAGGCAATACTCTAAAATGCATCGGGTGGATTATCTGTAATTATCTCTAATGCAAAGTGATTAACCTCTACGCAACTATCAAATTTTTGTAAATCTAGGGGAGCTGATTGGATATTGATGCATACTTGACTTGCTTTAAAAAAATACCCATTAAAAAAAATAGAAAAGCAAGTAAGAGAGTCCTAGGATTCCCCAGACGCCTTTTCTTTTGTTTCCATTTTTGTCCCTTGCTTTACTGTCCTGCTAACAGAGACAACTTGAAGGTTCTCTAGTGTGTCAGATTATTTCTGTCCATATCCCCTTGGGCAAGCTGTTTGTGGATTGGAGCCCATGTACATCAATAGGGCACTGGCTCATGATAAGCAGATTTCCTTGGGCCCAGCCAATTACTGCCTATAAGGCATTTCCTCATCTTCTCCAAGGGTGTGATGGCTAAAGAGGTTGTAGCCTTTGATCTAGATCCTGAAGGGAGGAGATACTGCCTATATTACATCAGCCTCTGCTTGGCATCTGGGCATCTCTACCCAGGACAGATGAAAGCCCTGAGATTCGACCCCCTTTCCTTAGCCTCACCACAACACCCTAATCAGTGACTATTTGCTCTGATTTGGTTTCTGTGGGCTGGACTTCCTGGCCTAGAGTGACATGAGGTTTAAGGAGGAGGACTGGTCCCTCAAGGCTGCCCCAGCAGCAAGAAAGGGGTCCTTGGTAGTGGATCATGTTCCTTCAAAAGTCCCAGTAGAAGTCAGAATACTTTCTTCCTCTCTCTCCCTAACTCCAAGTAACAGTTTGCTCTCGTGAAATCTTCATGCTCCATTCCAAGTCATTGTGAATAAGATTTTAATCCATCAGGAAAATTTAATCAACAATATCCTGATGGCCACTAAACTGGAACCAAAGGAAGAAAGAAGTTTATAGCTTAGTGGTGGTGGTGTTCTGTCATGTCTAATTCTTCAGGATCCCATGGGCCATACTGTCCATGGAATTTTCTTGGCGAAGATACTGGAATGGTTTGCCACTTCCTTCTCTTTTGGATTGAGGCAAACAGAACTTAAGTGACTTGCCCAGAAAGTAGAAAAAAGGGGAGAGCAGCTTTGAAACTAAGCTGTTCCTTAGCCAGATTCATGGAAAGAGCCTGAGCTATGGAATCAGAGACTCTGTGTTCAAATCCTGGCACTGATACTTATGACTTACATAACTTTGTGAAAGGGCCCTCAGTTCCCTCATATGTAAAATGAGAGGTACTATATAGCCCCTAGATTCCTTCCCACTCTGAATAAATGATCCTATGATCTCCAAGTTGGAAAGGACCTCAGAGGCCATGCCTCCTACTCTCTCTCATACCCGAACCTATAATATATCTGATCTCCAGCCTTTGTCTGAAGACTTCAAGTGAGGTAGAGACCCCACTGCCTCCAGAGGAAGCACATTCTTCTGGCAAGCTCCTACTGGCTAGGAAGTTTTTCCCTATGTCAAGCCTTCCTATAACTTTTATCCACTATCCCTATGATAGCCTTCCAGGGTCAAAGAGAACAAATCTAATCCCTCTTCTCATTAAAGGTTCAAATATTAAAAAATAGTTATACCCTCCCCCAATTTTGTTCTTCTCCAGACTAAACAACTCCAGGTCCTTCAGCTGAAACTGCTATGGCAAGAGTATTCAGAGATAATGACCATTGTCCGTCTCTCCTGAGAACAAAACCAAGGGAAATAAACGGCAGTTGTTACATGAATGTCTGGTTCGGGCAATTTCCATATGGCCCTGCCGCAAGGACTGGAGAATCGCTTAGTTAATCTTTCAGTCAGTCCAAATCTCTGACCTAAGGTTCCTCTTCATAAGCACAGAAATCATCAGCTAGATGGGAGAAAAGAACCCTCACACACTCCCATCTTTATCAGACTGATAGAAAATTTGTTTTCCCTTGAACACACAATAGCCCATTTCTTGATATCATGTCTTATTCAAGCTACATTAGAAAATGTTGAAAGAAAAGGAGGAAAAATGGAGCATACCAATTTTACTGAAGTAATAGAGGAAGTACATGAGATTGAATCTGTCTGTGGGAGGGAGTTTGTAACAGTTTGGGGTATCAGTGCCTTTGAACAAATTGCATAATAAGATCCAATGGTTTTTTTTTTTAATGTAATCACTGGATGAGTCATTCAACCCACAATTTAAGTTATAACATTAGCTTCTCAGTTTGTGCTTCAGCTGATTTCTTACTGAGAGTGGGTGACCTTTTGCAGGTTAATGTTTTAGAAAAACTAAAATTGGACTGGAGAATCATTGAGCAGCCAACTAGACACTGGACCGTACCTTCAGTCCTATACTGAGCCTAAGCCCCTGGTGCCACCACAAAGGACATTTCAATTTCCAGGAATACCATACATGAGAGGCTAGGTGGTACATGATATTTACTTAAGGAGAAACAGCATGGGGGGATCAGGACAACCTGGGTTCAAATAATATGTGATGGAAATGTTTATTTTATTCCATAAATGAAAAATGGAATAATTTTTTAAAACCCTACCTTTGTCCCAAAGCCGGTTGTATTATTCTAAGCAAGTCACTTAGAGACCCTAGGCAGTTCTAAGAATGTAAATGTAGAGCAGGTTCTGATCTGCTTTGGTGGAAGGAATCCCCTGTGTCAGTGAAGTAATCAGTCCAGTTTAAAATAAAAATTAAAAATAATGCCAGAGGCCAAAAGTGAGAAATGGACCCTCAGTGGCAACTTAATGGTAAGAGAGGGTTGGGAAGGTAACTTAGATGCAGGAAAAGGATGGGTATAGGAGGGTATATTAACTTAGGTATATATTCAAGAAATTATAATAGAATTTCAAGAAAATTAACTCCTTAACTTCAAAACAGTTACTTAACTTCCCTGGATCTCCATCCAAATTCTGCAAAATAAGGGGATGGGACATTCTGTAAGGTCCCTTTTAAGTCTGACATCTGTAAAACTGAGGCCTAAAGAGTCAGAATTCCAAACCCCAAAACATAGGTCCACAAGATGAATTGAGACTAGAACCCAGGTTCCTGGCTCCCAATCCTTTGTTCCCGACTACATCCTCCTAGTTCCTAATGATGAAGAAAAAAATACTACTATATAGAGCCTGTGCTCTTTAATTCTGTCCCTCTCCCCATCTAGGACTTTGGCCCATCAGTTATCCCTAGACTTTTTTCTCTCTCCTCTGGATCTTGTCCTCCTCTGTCTACAAACATGGGTGTCTCTCTCTGTGTGTCTCTCTGTCTGTCTCTGTCTCTCTGTCTCTCTCTCTCTCTTTGTCTGTCTCTGTCTCTCTCTGTCTCTATCTCTCTCTGTCTCTCTCTGTTTCTATCTCTCTGTCTCTGTCTCTCTCTGTCTCTCTCTCTCTGGAAATTTCTCCATATTTCTCTCTCTCCTCCCTTTTATTTACAAACCTCCCCACAAAAAAAGTAGTTTCATAATCTGCCTATATATTCCCATCACCTTACTGCCCAGAAATCTAACTTTTATCTCAAAGGTCATCATCTATTGAACAAATCCAGTGACCTTTTCTCAGTCTTCATCTCCTGACCTTTCTACATGTATTAAATCACCTTCTTTCTCCCTGATACTATTTTCTTGGCTTTTGTGCCACTGAATTATCCTGGTTTTCCTGGTACCTCTCTCTCCTTCCCCCTCCTCCTTCTCCCTCTCTCTTCCTCTTACCCTTCCCTAAATGGAAGAGATGCCAAAGCTGCTGCCTGCCTCAGCCCTCCTCTCTCTACATATACTCCCTCCATGATCACATCAGCTACTACTCCTTCAGCTATCAACTCCATGCCAATCCCCCCAATATATCTGTATCATACAGACTGTTTTCCTCATCTCTGTATTTTCAGCTTCCTGCCAGATGTCTTCACCTGGATAAGCCATCCGCCTTTCAAACTCAAAGCTGAGCTCATCATCTTCCTCCCCAAAGATGCCCTTCCTGCCTACATTTCCTGTTTCTGTTGATGGCAGCAGCATTCTCCCAGACACCAAAACTGAAAATCTCAACATCCCTTTGGACTCCTCCCCGCTCCTCCTCCTCCTGAATCCAATCAGTTCTGGATGCCTGGGGCCCCACCCCCACAGTGCAAGGATAATTCTTCTGCATACCCTCTGCTGCCACCCAACTTTATGCCCTACTTACCTGTAGCTTGAACTGCAAGCAATTATTATTTGTAGAGAACTTAGAAATTACTCATACACACGCACACACACCCACAATGTCTTAAAAGTCTTAGTGAAGTTTTAAGTTTTTAATAGCTTTAATAAACTTTAATATATGTGCATGTATACATACACATGAATGGATGTGCATATATATACACACAATATGTCCCATAAGCATTAATGCCATTTTAAGCTCTAATAAGGCAGGTATCATGCCTTATTCATTTTTGTTTTCCCCATTAAGCTTTGTGCATAGTAAGTGTTCACAAAATATTTGTTAAATACAGAGAGTGGAGGAATCACACCCTAAGCTTCGGAGTATACCTAAGTCCTAGCAAAATTCCTGAACATATTATTAAAGGGATGCTTTGTGAACATCAAGAAAAAGAAGCAATGTTCATTAATAGTATGTCTTTACCAATAATGGGCCAATAATCACTAAATTCATTTTATTTTCTAACAAGACTACCAGGCTAGTAGAACAGAAAAATGCTGTAGCTATACTTACCTAGATTTTAACAGCATTTGACAAAGCCTTTGGTGCTAGTATAGACAAGAGAGAAAGATGGGCACTAGATGTTGGTACAATTAGATAGATTCAGAATTAGTTGAATAGCCAGGTGAAAAGAGTAGTAACTAATAGATCTGTCAGAGGAACTGGGAATGTTTAGTCTGGAGAATAGAAGACATGAAGAAAGGAGAGGGGAGGGGGCAGGAGATGTTCTAGTTGTCTTTGAGGATCTGTGAGAATGCCACGTGGAAGGGAGATTGGACTTGTTCCCTTGGCACCAGGAATAGTGGGGGAAAGATCTAGAGAGAAATATTTGGGCAGAGTTAATGCAAAAGTGAAATGGGTGGCCTTGGGACCAAATGTCTCCCAGGGGATGAGAGAAAAGGAACGTATCTAGCTTTAGAGAAGGTAACAAGAGATATGGCACCTTCAGAAAGCTACAATGCAGCAAACATGATAAAATGGAAGTCGTGGGAGAGGTTGGGGAGGGCAAGGGGCTGAGTTTACTTTGGCAGGGACATGGAGGCAGCCAGCACCTGCTGCTCTCCTTGATTCATTGATCCTAGGCATCTCTCTTTGGGAGATGCTCACAACAGGCCCCCAGGTCAAATGGCCTATAGGGGTAGTTCCCTCCTCCCCACCCCTAAAGGAGGAAGGTAGGATCTGGGAGGAGGTATCTAATGGTCCACAGCAGGTGTGGAAGGGTAGCTGAGATTGAAAGGAGAATAGGTTTGACTAATCCGCCATAGATCTACCATATTCCCACCATCTAAGACCAGACCTATAGTAATCCACTCTGCAGGGTCAGATTTTTGGAAGCTTGTGACAACCAATCCAATCCAATGTCAAGTGGGTTCTTTTGATTTTTTTTTTAATTCCTGGATTTCTATAAATGAACTACAATGTCATGTTTGCCTTTTTAACCTTTAGAAGTGATGTGGCCTAAGACAGCCTTATCCCTTCTAGTGGTCTATTAGAACCAGGTTGATGTTATACAGGGGAGAATCAAATAAATTCTTCCCAGAACCTGGTTTAAGAATTGAATAAGCTTAAACACTAGAAAAATGGTTCTTTGAAAGAAAGACTTAAGTTGGTCACAAAGTTGCTTTAGGAAAGGGTGAGATGTTTGTAAAATGAAGGTCAGAGCATGATAGAGTATAAACTCCTTGAAGGTAAGCACTCAGATCACACTCGTCTTTGTATTTTCCATGCCTATCTAGAAGGCACTTGATAAATGTTTGGTGGTCAGTTGGTACCATGCAGAGGGGATGAGGCTGTGGACCCTGTGGCCAAATAATTGAAATGACTAGTGAGAAAGGAAAATGAAGAAGCAATTTTTAAAAATCCAAATAGAGCAGGTTTTCTGTTTCAACTCAACTGCTTAGCATCTTCTGCTGACCCTAGGATAACTTTCAAAAGAATCACTGTTTGACCAATTTCAGGTCAATGTAATAGGTCCAATTGGTGGGTAGGTCTTCCTTTCTGAAACAAAATGGAACTGACAAAAGTTTTCAGACAGACACATTCTTGGTGATTGGTCTCAGTGCTGTATATAGTTCCTAAAACCAAGATCCTGTCTTGAGTTTATGTCTCCATTTTTCTAACTTGTTCCCCCAGAGGGCCAGACATATAAAAAGCAATGGTCAGAACTAGTTTGTGAACAGAAATTGCCAAGGCTCCCTGAGGGCTCAGGTCTGTCTGATCTCTCAGTTAGCTGCTCACTTTCAGTTCTTATATTTGTCCAGAGAAAGCACTTTCTAGTCTGTCCATCGAATCATTGTACAAATGTAACATTTCATCTAAATCAGCTCCTCGAGGCCCTGACATGAGAATGACTTTATTGCTGAAGAAACGGAACAAAACCCATTTATGGGACCAAGAACATCTCAAAAATGTCCTTTCTACCCGTTCCATTTGAACCATGATGACATTTTCACAAAAGGGGATGAGATAATAACATTTTTTGAGAACTCTGATTCCTTGGCTCCGTGCCACAGAATGAAATTATCTCAATTTAATTACAGATAACAAATGGCTAGGCTTAGGCTCTCTGGCTCCTACTGTCCTCATCTCCTTAGCACACAGCTCTCTCTACTGTCCTTAGGATAGTCACTCACCACCCACACCCAAGAACCTCACCCCCTCCAACCCCTGCAGACTAAAGGCTTTTCTCACCTGCCTCACAGGCCCGCCCAGGGGATACATTATTCAACCACCTCTTCCAAGGGGCCCAAAAGCCCCAGATCTAAGATGCTGCCCACTTTCCCTGTTATTTTGTTTACCTTGGCAACAGAATAAATAGGACATAAACCCCATGGAGGCCGGCTGATTTACAGTATAAGAAATAATAAACAGAGAACTCTAGCTGCAGGCTAGTGGGCCCCAAATAAAACTCCCAGGCAATTACCCTGATGTCTCCCTTAGTCTCAACAGCAAATTCATCTGTTTCTTACTAGCTCCACAGTCAGTTCTCCCCGCTCCTCTCTATATTCACAAAGAACCACTCTCTCTGGAAAATGATTCAGCCCAGCAAGGATTCTTGGTCAAGCAGGTCATTAGTATCTAAGTGGACAGTCTGAAAGGAACAGGGTTACAGAGAAAACGTCAAGGCATGCCACAATCCCACCCCTCACACTTGGCCTGTGGCCCTCTGACTTCAGTTAACCAGCTATTATTGATCCCATGGCCTCCTATGGTTCCAGGTACCAATAGACATCATTTTTGCCCAGTTCTGAGACTGTCACAGATATACGCCATGCCTTGCACATTATAGGTGTTTCATATATGCTCATTGACATGTTGACTTGACTTGACTTGACAATAGAATGGGTTTCTGGGAATGGGGCAGAGAAAAATGGACAAATCAGCCAGAAGGATGAGGTGATTGACTGTGGTGATTCCCAACCCTTTCTGGTGGGAGAACCTCTTTTAAAGATTGTAAATTTTATCACAACTTCACATGGTAATAGCTATACTATTAGAATCCATTGATTGAAAAAATACATGTTGACAAAAAGCTACTATGAGTTCAGTAGCTCTTTCAAATGAATTTATAATTTAATCACAATAGCAGCTATTTATAATTTGATTATAATAGTATCTATTTATAAATTTAATTACAATAGCAGCTAAGTACATTTGAAAAATATTATCACATATATGTGAGACACAGTTTATAAAAGTTATTTGCCCTTTCATGACTTCTTGGACCCTTTGCAATAATGTCACAGCCCTGGTGGGTATACAGCCCATAGTTTTCCAACCACTGGTCTACTATTTTTTTCCTCTGGCAGAAGAGTCCAGTGCTGCTCTTATAAACAAGTTGTTTTCTCTCCTTTTTTTCCAAATTAGAAATACTTGCAGAAGCATGAACTTCCCATGTCACTGTGCAAGAAATGAAGACACTTTTTGTAGCCCTACCCTCACCCCAAAAGGCATGAAGGTAACACTTCCCCAAGTGGAAGGAAAAACATCAGCTAAATTTAAACTCACAGGTGACAAAGGAGCAGCTTTACAGGAACATGGTAGCAGGCCACAGGGGAAGCCACTTACTAAAAGTCAGCTTTGGAAGAAGCAAGAAACGGCCTGTTTATTCCAGTCCCTAAGGGTCTACCATTCCCAATTCCAGGCCTGCCAGGTACATGTCAAGACTGGATAATTAATTCAGAGGCCCTGTCTCTTTATACTAACAGTGCTTAGAGTTTACAGAAAGGAGAGCTAGGCAGTACAGAGAAAGCCAAAAGCTATGTCTTGCATTAAGGCTACTGATAGCTCCATTTTTTAAAATCTTTTTACAGATGAAAAGTATTATTTTTTACAAAAGAGTCCTGAGAGATGTCTGACAACCACTGGAGTGAAAAAAAACTCATCGTCTCCACTCCCAGTTAGTCTCACTCCAGTTGTCTGAGTCTTGTTAGCGGTAGTTTTACTTCCTTGAAAAATAGCCAATTTACCTCTATCCATATTCCTATGAGATTGCTAAGTAGAGCCCCGATGGTCAAGGGGAGGATCCAGATAACCTCGGATCCCTGAATCAACCACAGGAAAAACCCAATCTGATAACTAATTCCTTCTAATGTATAGAGACAATGCATTACCCCTCCTATAATAGGAGGTATTTGCATTTTAATAAAGGGCAAATTTAACCCAAAGGGATGAATCTCTGACTATAGAGTTTCAAATGCCAGGGCATTTGGATAGGATTGCTATTTGAGGGGCAAGAGGATCTTCCTAATAACCCTTGCCTCATACCTCATGCTGTTTAATTAATTTATTAAGTACTAAGTGCAGGTCCCAAAACTAGACAACCCTTGACATCTAGAAGGTTCTGTTCTACTGGGAGAAACAACATAGACACAAATCACATTAATAACCAGAATTCCTGACCCTCCAAGTATTTCAAGTATTCTCTCATTTTACCCTTATGACATTCCTGACAAGAAGGTGCTCGGATTCTCATTTTACACATGAGGAAACTGAGGCAGACAAAAGCTAAAGGATTTGCCCAGGTTTCCAGGGCTAGTGTCTGGGAGGGAATTTCAGTTCAGGACTTCCTGATACTGGCCCCAGTGCTCATCCACTGTTCTGTGTAGCTTCCTCATGAGGAAGGAGAAAGCATTAACAACTGAGGGGAATGGGAAATATTTCCCCAGACAGAAGGCAACTGAGCTTAGATCTAAAGGAAGAAGATTTGGGGAGGTAGAAGGCAGGCAAAAATGAATTCCAGGAACAGGGGACAATTTGTGTCAGCTCACATTGAGGAGATGGCACATCAAGCTCAGGGAACAGTTCCTAGGCCAGATTGACTGTAATGTCGTGTATAAGAAGGAACAATGTGAAATAAGGCTAGAAAAGTGGGAGGGAGCCATGTCACAGAGGGTTGTAAATGCCAGACCAAGGAGTCTGGGCAATGGAGAGCCACTGAAAAATCTTGAGCAGAATAGTGACAGTCAACTATAGACCTTGGGAAGATGATTTTGGAGGAAAGAATGAAAGGGAGAGAGAGGAGAGGCAGAGAGGCCAGTTGGGATGCTATAACAGTAGTCCAGGAGAAAGATGCCAAGGAAGGCTAAAAATCATGATGAATATGTGAGTAGGGAGAAGAGGTCAGATACAATAGGTGTCTTGAAGGTAGAATCCACAAGACTTGGGAACTGAGTATGGAGAGAGAGTGAGAGAGAAGAGGCAAGGGTACCTCTGAGGTTGTGATCCAGAGGGGCTGGGAGGAAGGTAGTGCCCTCAAAAGATGTAGGGGGGAGGGAAGGACAGATTTAGGAGGAAGTTAATTCCTCCAAGAGTTCCACCCACTCCTCCAAGAGTGGGTGAAGAGGAAGCAAGAATGATGATGGGAGATAACTCTTCCTAGAATTTTGTCAATAAAAGAAAACAGAAATGTAGGGTGTTATACTGGAGAAATTTTAAAATCAAGTGAATTTTTTTTAAGATTTGGGAGACTTAGGCATGTTTATGGATGGAAGCGGGGGAAATCCATACAGAAGGAAGGACTGAACATGAGAGAGATCAAAGAGGATGAAGTCAAGGACAGAGAGAGACGGGGGTGTCAGCTTCTGCATGAAAAAGGCTGCCTCTTGCTCAGAAAGAATGAAAATGTAGATGGGTTTTCAATTCTGGAGGAGAGGAGATGAGAGAGTTCATGAATGATGACCTTAATTTTCTCACTAAAATAGGAATCTGGGTCATCTGCAAAAAGACAGAGAGTGGGGATGTCAAGGGGCTTCGGGGGGAAAAGAAAAGATTTGTGCTCTGATGAATGTGAGTCAATAGGGGAGAAATAAAAGGAATAAGTCGATGGTGGGGGTTACCAAGGCTGAGACTTGGCAGGTGGCAATGGGAATGAACAAGACCAAGGGTCGAGGTCTTGCATTGTTGAGCTGGTTGACTTAGAGTGTCCAAAGTATTAAGGGAGACCAGACCAGGGATGATGGTGGTGTTAGAGAATAGGGAGGCATGAAGGAAATGCGAGCTGAGGATGAAAAGTTGTTTAGGAGGACCAAGCCAGAGGGAGAGGTGAAAAAGATATTTTGATCTGAAAGGGGCCTTTCAGAGCTCCAGATCGTGGAGGCTGTAGGAGATGGTAAGGTCCAAAGGCTATCTACTCAGTGAATCACTGAAACAGACTCCTGTTTTGTGTAGTCATGTCTGTCTCTTCATGATCCTATTTGGGGTTTTCTTGGCAGAGATCTTGGAGAGGTTTGCCATTTCTTTCTCTAGGTCATTTTACAGATGAGGAAACTGAAGCAAACAGGATGAAGTGATTTACCCAGGGTCACTCAGCTTGTAAAAGACAGGCCAGATTTGAACTCAGGGAGATGAGTCTTCCTGACTCCAAGCCCAGCACACTTTCCACTATACCACTTAGCCACCCCAAGGATAAACAGTGAGATCAGGTCATTGAAGGAAAGATCAGTGTGCATAATGAAGTCCCTAAGTTTGAGTGTAGGGGTTAAAGTGTAGGAGAAAACTAAACAAAAAAAGTACCATCTCAAGAAAGGGGGCAGAGAGATCTGAAGGCCAAGATATCTGGACCACATGGCTTGGATGTGTGATATGCTCATCCTTCGTTGCCAAAGAAGACCATGCCATCAGAGAAATGATGACATGACTTGCACTTGACTTTGTTTTGAGTGAGGGAGGGTTGTGCAGGTCACCAGCCTCACTTCTCTTCCAGAGTCATCTGAATCCAGTGACCAGATATTCATCAGCATGACTGGAGATGATCCAGGATGAGGCAGTTGGGGTTAAGAGACTTGCCCAAGGTCCCACAGCTAATGAGTGTCAAGTGTATGAGTTGAGATTTGAACTCAGGTCCTCCTGATTCCTGCACTGGTGCCCTATGCACTGCACCACCTCATTGCCCCTGGATGGAGTGAACCTCAAAGGGGAAGAGGTTCCTGAGGGAGGCTGTCAGAAGAAATAGAAATATCCATGAGGAGTGAGGGCACTCTGACTTTTTACTCCTGGAAGGTAGGGCAGATATAAGAGAAGGCACTGCCAACATTTTATAACAGGAATGTGGAATCCTCCGGTGAGGGCTGGATTTCTGTGAGTTCAAAGACATCACTCAACTAATGTGTGTTAAGTGGGTACCATGCCCTCAGCACTGTGCTAGGCCCTGGGGTTGATGCAAAGGCAAAAATGGGGTCATGTAGACCCTTGGGAAGTTCCCATTAGAATAGAAGAGAAAACATACACATATAGCTACCTACAAAACGCATACAAGAAAACTTTGGGTAAGAGAGGGCTCCAGAAACCCCCTGCAGCAGGGGCCAAGTGGACTGCATCTTGTAGGACACCAGCATGAAGGCCAATTTGGCTGGATTCCAGAGTGTGTGGAGGGAAGTAATATGGAATAAGGCTGCAAAGAAAAGATGGGGCCACGTTGGAAAGAAAATTAAAGGCTTTTTGTTGTTTGGCCAGCGCTTTGTGACCCCCATGGACCTCTCTATTCATAGATATTCTTAGCAATTTGCTGTTTCCTTCCCCAGGGGCATACAGGTTAAGTGACTTGCCCAAGGTCACACAGCTAGAAAGTATCCGAGGCTGAATTTGAACTCAGGTCTTTCTGACTCCAAGCTCATTGCTCCAGCCACTGTGCCACCTAGCTGCCTCTTTAAATGCTAAACAGAGGCATTTATATTTGATCCTGGAGATAACCAGGAATCACTGGAGTTTGCCCAGTAAGGGGATGATTGGATCAGGACTGCGCTTTAGTAAAGTTATTTTGGCAGCTATATGAAGAATGGATTGAAGGTAGAAGAGACTTGAGGCAAGGAGACTAGTTAAGCTATTGCAATAGTCTAGGTGCTGGAGACAACTAGGTGGTGAAGTCAGAAGGACCCGAGTTCAAATGTGACCTTAGACACTTACTAGTTGTGTGACCCTAAGCAAGTCACTTAACCCAGATTGCCTCCAAAAAAAAGAGAAAGGAAGGGGGGGAGGGAGGGAGAGAGAGACAGACAGACAGACAGACAGAGACAGAGAGAGAGAGAAAAGGCTAAGGGATGAGGATCTGAACCAAGATAGTGACTGTGGACCAAGAAAAGGAGATGTGTGCAAGAAATGTTGCTCACCTTGATGTTGTCTTTAACTCTTTTCTCTTATTCACCACACATATCCAATCGGTTGCCAAATTTTATTGATTGAATGCAGGTGGAACCTTCAACAAAAATGGGAAAATCTGGAAGAGGGAGGAGTTTGGAGAAAAGCTATGTTTTGTACATGTTGAATTACAGAAACCTACAATTTATCCACTTCAAAATGTATAATAGACAGTGGGCAATATGGAACTGGAGTTTAGGAGAAAGACCAGGGCTAGAGATATAGTTCTGGGAATCACCTTTCCTAGCAGGAAGGAAGGAAATGAGCATTTATGAAGGCCCTACTATGTGCTGGGCACTGGACCTGTAACATTTACAAATATTATATCCTCACAGGCATGGGAAGTAGGTGCTGTTATGATCCCCCTTTTACAGTAAAGGAAAACTGAGGTAAACAGAGGTTAATGACTTGTCCACAGTCACACACAGCTAGCTAATCTGAGGATGCACTTGAACTCAGGTCTTCCTGACTCCAGGCTCACACTCCCTTTACTAGGTCACTTTATTGTCTCTAGAGATACTGAGCCAATAAGAAGCAAAGAGATCACCACGTGAGAGAGTATAGAGAGAAAAAATGGAGCCCAGGGCCAAGTCCTGGGGGGCACTCAGTCAAGGAATAAAGTGAATATCGGTCCAGCAAAGGAGGCTGAGAAGCACAAGTGAGAGCAAACAGTATCACACATACACACACACACACACACTCACTCACACAAATAGACAAGAGCATGACATCAGCTTGGGAGTTGATGGTACCAGCCGAGTAGGAGCAGTAAGTAGCGGAGGGAGGGGGCTTTCACTGTGGCAGATTCCAGCTGTGAGACCCAAGAATTAGGACACCAGGAGATACTGGGAAGACAGATGTCACCTTTTGTCCTCCTGGCGTCCACTACAAGATGCTCTGTCTCTCTGTCCCTGTCTCTCTGTGTCTCCATCTCTGTCCCAGGGAGACTATATCCTCCACCAATGTAGACCAGCATCTGTCCTTCCATTTATAATATTAAAGAGTTGACTGCTTATCAGTGGGAAATGGGGAATGAGCTCAGCCAGTCCAAGTCAGATAAATGGCTCTGAGCTGGTTCCTATCAAAATTTCATCATTTATTCCTCTAATTCTGGTATACTCTGTGTGTGGGCTCCCATGACCCATACACACCCAACCCAGATTCCTGTGAACAGCTGCACTCACTGTGATGGAGAGGCAAGAGGAAATAGAGGAAAATTTAGAATTTAGAACTAGAAAGTTCCTCAGAAGCCTTTGAGTCCACTCCTCCCCATTTTACAAATGATTCACTTCATCTCAGGGATGTTAAGTGACTTGCCTAGGGTCACACAGATAATATTTTGACCACTGCTACCATAACCACTCTTTCTATTTTAATACAGTCTCTCCCCTTGCACCCTTTACCCACTCATACCATGTAAGTTATCTGCCCCACAGCCCCACTCCCACTTTCTCCCCTGACAAGAATGCTGGAGCCACTCCATTCAGTAGTTCCATACCTCACCTTCATTATCAAGAGGTCTTAGGAGAATGTCTTTATGCCATGTGTGGAACCACCTGGGCTCTCTTTTCCAACGTTTTTCTTGATAGGAAACTGAGGCCACAAGAGGAGACATGGACCAGAGCCTGGACTCTACTGAATTATCTCAGAGCTCAGCACACTTTCCATGATATCATACTTTCTTCCCTCATGCCCTTGGCCAGCGGTTCTCAAGCCATTTGGTCTCAGGACTCCTTTATATTCGAACTTATTGAAGATCCCCAAAGAGTTTTTTTTAATGTGGGTTATGTTTACCAATATTTACTGCATTTGAAATTAAAATGTCTTACTGTTGTTATGAAAACAATTTTGACCTAGCAGATCCCCCCTAAAAGAGTTTCTGGGACCTCCAGAGATCTACAGACCACACTATGAAAATCATCGGCATAGACCATGCATAGCCTTCTGCACCTTCTCATAAGACAGGAGTCTATGAGCGGTTCCCTATTCCCTTGCCCCTACCTCACTGACTGACTCCTACCTGGGAGAAGTCTCTTTCCCTACCATGGAGCATCCTTCTTTCCTAGATCATTGACCCCTCTGTCTTCCCATTCCCAAGGCACCAGTAACAATTAGGTTACCTCCCTCAGTCTCTCAAACTGAAATAAACCTAGGATCTAGGATAAGGAAATAATGAATGCATGGGAAAACCTGGGTGCTCCTCCTAGCTTGGCTACTGAGGTGGTGTATGAATATGAACACAAGGCTTCATTTCTCTAGTTCTTCGTTTTCAAATCCTCCAAATGAGGGGGTGAAAAGAAAACAGACTCTGGAGTTAGAGAACGTAGGTTCAAATCCCACCCAAGATACTACCTGGGAGGTTTGGGGCCGGTCATTCGACCACCCTGGGCTTCAGTTTTCCTGATCTGTAAGATGAGGGGGTGGGACTAGATTCCTTCCTGCTGCTAACCTTAGATCCTCTGATCCTACAGGGTATTTTCTAAGAGGCTTTCCAGCTCTTAAAAAAAATGTGAGATTGTAGGTTTTAAGAGCTTTACTTACACAACAGACTTCTGGGAAATAAAGAATACCGGTGTGGAGAAACTGGGTTCTCAGGTCTGCTCTGGCTATCTGGGTCACAAGCCCTCTGTGCTACATCTGTAGAATGAGAATAGAAGCCTAGATAGTTGTCTGTGTGCTTCTCAGCCCCACCCACTTGCAAGCCCCTGTGCCATTAAAGGCGAAGGAGATGATTCCCAGCAGACACAAAGCCCCATTGTCTTCTCCCTTATTAATCATCGTTACACTTGTCCCCTCAGGGCAGGGTCAGACTTTCCCTGAATTGGCAGACTGATTTCATTTGCTTCTGGAGCAAGGCAAGAAGGCTGAGAGATGTCATCATAGTTTTTCTCTCCAAGAGAGAGGAATAAAAGTATGTTGGGGGCTGTAAGTCGCTGAAGAGGTTCCTGGAAAAGCTGGAGGTCTGGTTTGTTGGGGTTTTTTTTCTGATCCCCTCTACCTTTCTCCCTCCCCAGTCATTTTCCTTAAAGTAGTCTCCCCCTCCCCATCCCAAAATAAGGAGAAAGACAGATGGAGGCGCAACTTCCTTTGGTACAACATTGAGTGACCAACATTCACCACTCTCAAAGAAGGAAAGAGTGGGAAAGGATCTTTCAGCCCATTTGTCCCACGCATTTACTGAGGTGAAATAACTTGTCCAAGATCATGCTATTAAGTGGCAGGGGCAAGACTTATTCCCAGGCTGGGGCTTCTTCTACTTCACTACCTCCCTGATGACCAAAGTAGAGCAGGAGGGTGAAACAATGACATGAAAAGGGCTACTAAGAGGGCAAAACTGATGTTTCCAGTGGAGTACTCAAAGTGAAAGGAAATTCTGTCCTTGGGCACCTCAGTTTTTCTATCTGGGGCTCAGGTTTGAATATTTCATCAACTCTACAAGGCTTTGATCCTCTGAGGTGAAGCCAAGACTGGACAATACCATGGTGTGTGCTTGTCCTTTGTTGCCGAAGAAGACCTTGCCATCAGAGAAATGATGACATGACTTGCCCTTGACTTTGTTTTGAGTGAGGGAGGACTGTGCAGGTCACCAGCCTCACTTCTCCTCCAGAGTCATCTGAATCCAGTGACCAGACATTCATCAAGATGACTGGAGATGACCCAGGATGAGGCAACTGGGGTTAAGTGACTTGCCCAAGGTCACACAGCTAGTGAGTGTCAAGTGTCTGAGGCGAGATTTGAACTCAGGTCCTCCTGACTCCTGCATTGGTGCTCTATCCACTGCACCACCTGGCTGCCCCACCATGGTGTAGCAAGTTAAAACAACCCAACCCATCTTCTTTGCACCCACCTCTGAGCTTTACTGCCTTCTGTTCCCCATTCCAGAAGTGTGCTCCCTCCCACTCTTACCTTTTTTTGGTGGGGGAAGGGAGTGGGTCTCCCTATGTCACCCAGGGTGGATGTACAGTAGCCAATCAAGAGCCTGATCCCAACTGGGAATGGCATGGAATCCTCAACCTGATCCTCTTTTCTAACCTGGATTGATTTGCCCTACTTAGGAACCTAATGACCTTCCACTCCTGAAGGTCCACCATCTTGGTGTCGTAGTGCAGGCTTTAGTTCTACTGCAGCCCAGAACTCCTAGACTCAAGCGATCCATCACCCTCAGTCTCCTCTGCAGCCAAAAGGCATTCTCAACTACAGGAGGAGCGATGTATTCTCCAAAGCCAAACTAAGTGTCACGACTCCTTCTTGACCACCCCTAATTGGGAAGCTCTTTTCCCCATCAGTCCTCACAAAACACCCTCTTTTACAGTTTCTGAATTCATTTAACATGTTTGAGTGACCGTGGTTATCATCTCTGTATGTGTTTTATTCCCGTAATGGGTTGTCAGCTCAGCAGATCATAAAATTCTGAACCACAAAGAACCTTAGAGATCATCAACCTAATCCCCTTCTTTTCCAGATGAGGAAACAAAGGCACAGAGAGTTAAGCCCAAGGTCCCATAGGCAGCCATCAGTAAAACCAAGATGCAGACCTGATTCCCTCTAACCCCAAATACAATGTTTTTTCCACCTCAGCGCCACTGCCAAAGACGACAGTAATGTAAATAAAAACAACTCCAAAATGCTGCTGAACTCAGGTTAATGGCAATGATCAGCCTTGTTTCCAGAAGGAAAGGAAAAGAAAAAGAAAGGAAATAGCTCTCACTCTTCCTATAAAGAGAAGCAAATGACAGATAGACTGTGGGGCATACACTCAGATGCGTCTGCTTGTCTGAGGAGTTCTTCTCAGATTCTGTTATAAAGAAGGATTCTGTGGGGTGGGGCAAGTGGATAATGGGAAATGATTCCAGCATTTTAAAAAGGAATAAATAAGAGTTATTCATTGAAAATAATTGTAAAGCACCAGAAGAGTTAGAGAAAAGATACTGTCTCCAGGAGCAGTAGTAAACCAAAACACCATGTCCAAGAATCTGCCTGGAGGATCTCATGTATCACTACACCATAGACTTGTGGGTAAATCACTGGCTTGTTTCCCCACTGGAGCAAGGATTGCTTAGATCTAGAAGGGACATTAAAGATCTTCTAGTCCAACCTAGTCATTTTACAGATGGGGAAACCGGGACCCAACGAAATGATTCATAAGGTCACACAATTAGTCAGAAGTAGAATGAACCACTTCATGGCTGGATTCACATCCATTCACATCCATAGTCACCTAATGCCTGTGTCGTATTAAACAAGCCACTCCTCGGGTCTGTGCCTCCACTTCCTCACCTGTAAAATGAGGGAGTCAGACTAAATAACTTCAAAAGTTCCTTTCATCTCTAAAACTATGATTCCATAATTCAATATACAAACCCAAAATCTATTTCTTTCTTCCTTCTTCAGGTGTCAAAAAAAAAAAAAGCTGATACAGGTCACCTCATAGAAACTGGGTCACAGAAGAGCCCAGGGTAAAAGAACAGTAATGCTATCAGAGAAAGCAATGTCCCCTTCATTAGGATCATAATTGCTTCATTTATATGAGAGTCAGAGTGGTGTAGTGGAAAAGATGCTGGCTTTGGAGTCAGAGCTTCTGTATGGATTCTGAAACTGACTATTTGACCTTGGACAGGTCACTTAACCTCTGTGCCTCAGTTTCTTTGTCTGTAAAATGAGGGGATTGAACTGGAAGACCTCTAAGCTCCCTTCCAACTCTATGTCTATGATCCTACACATCATCGTCCTTATAACAACTCAAACACTCAGCACAGTGCCTGGCACTTTATTAAGTGCTTTTGTGTGACTGATTAGTGCAAAATGTAATTAGTCCCAATTTACAGAGGAGGAAAATAAAGGATTGAGAGGTGAAATCACTTTGGGACGTGTGTTTATGTGTGTGTGTGTGTGTGTGTGTGTGTGTGTGTGTGTGTGTGTGTGTGTGTGTATGTGTAGATCGGGCAATCATGGCTTGAAATTGCTAATAGCTTGGATCAAGGATTCTTAGCACCTTTTATGTTGGGCACTCCCCTCCACCAGCCCAAGGCAGTCTGGTGAAGTCTATGGACCCTTTCTCAGAATAATATTTTAAGAACCAAGACAATGGCAAAGGACCAATGGTGAAGCATACTATCCACCTCCAGAGAAAGAACTGATATTGACTGAATATAGACTGAAGCATGCTATTTTTCACTTACCTTTTTTTCCTTTTATTCATATCTTCTTGTACAAAATGACTGATATGGAAATCTGATGGCTTACCATCTCAGGGAGGCAGGCAAGAGGGATAGAATTTGGAACTTAAAACTTTTAAACAAAAAATGTAAAAAAAATTGGAAAAAAGAATTATCTTTTGGATGAATAAATAAAATACATGAATTTACAAAGGAAGCCAATTATATTGAAATACAGTTCTAGAGTTTTTTTTAAAATAAGCTTGTAGCCCCAAGGTTAAAAATTATGGTTAAACTAATGTTTACCCATGAAAATCTATGCATAAAAAATAGAAAGGGGGAACAGGAAATATCTTGTCAAAAATAAAATAATACTATGAGTAAGATTGGGGCAAGGGTAATAATGAATAAAACAAAATATATAAAATTACCAAGGAAACCAATCATATTAAATAGTTACAGCTAAGTGGCCCAGGGCAGCTAGGTGGCACAGTGGATAGAGCACAGGACCTAGAGGCAGGAAATCTTATATTCCTGAGTTCAAATCCAGTCTCAGACACTTAACTAGCTGTATGACCCTAGGCAAGTCACTTTACCCTATTTGCCTCAGCTTCCTCGTCTGTAAAATGAGCTGGAGAAGGAAATGGCAAATCACTCCAATATCTTTGCCAAGAAAATCCCAAATGGGGTCATGAAGCAGGACTCAAAATGACTAACCAAGAAAAACCAATTAGAAAAAAAAAAGCCCACAGGTTAAGAATCCCTGGTGGTTAAGCGGTATTTACTCAGGAAAATCTATACTTAGATATAAATTGGGGATGGGGGGGAGGATGTCTCTTAGAACAAAATAATAAGTAAGAATAGGACAGGGTTAATTATACAAGTAACGTTGGGGAAGAGGTCTGTGGGACCTACTTTGGGACAGGGACCAGACCTGTAATTCCACTCATATGGAGGACTCCCATATGAAGGAATCCCTTCACCCTTGTGGGTCAGCATGTTCCTAGCACTTGCCCCAGGTCACACAGCCAGGATTTGTCTGAGGCAAGACTTGAACCCAGGCCTTCCTGATTCTATGTTGATTATAGCACAGTACCCCTGTGACCCTACTTAACAAAGTTAATAGTTTGTCAGTAACTACAAATTAACAATTAATGTGCTAATTACATATCATTCCCATTTGTTAAATGTCCTTTTCAGAATTTCATTAGCCATGAAAACATGAGCTGGGAGATCATAAAATGGCACTTTGTAGATTGATTGAGTTTCTTTTAAAAGATTTTTTTAAACAGCCTGTAATGGGAGGAGAGAAAGTTATCTGAAAACGACTTGATAGGAAAACAAAAGGGATCAATACATTTTTAAAAATAGAATTATTAATAAAACATTCTCTGACTCAGCTAGGAATCAGCCTGGCTGTATAGAAAACTAGTCTCGAAGTTAGGAAGACCCTGCCTTGGACACATTGACTGTGTGACCTTGGGTGAGTCATTCAATATCTCACTGGCCTCAGCTAAATTAAGACTGTAACTCATAAAACAGCTGCACATTTGTATTGATAGAGGGAATGTCCTATAAATCAGAGGAACAGTTTAAAACAACAACAGCAAACTTTATGGGCCTGCCACTTGATGAAATACGTGTTCCTTTTCTCCCTTCCTTAATGACCTTGGGCCTGTGAATGCCCAGTTTACTCTGTGGGCAAGACCTTAAATGGGGAAGTGGCGGGGGCGGGGGGGGGGGGACTAGACTCCAAACTTTTATGGCTTCCTCTCTTCCAAGAAATAACTTATGCTTCCCCAACAAGTACAAATTATAATTCATCCCATTCCCAACCTCCAAAGTTACGATAAGATAAGGAAGCAGACACCACGTGAACAAGGTTCTTTATATCCAAACTAGTCAAAGCTTTGACCTAATCGAGGTTTTGGGTCTGTAAACTGGATAATACAACTAGACACCTTCAAGTGTGCCATCTGTCAGCTCCCAATTATCTAGTGAGCCTAGCCTGTGGAATTCATTTATGAGCAGTGCTTATGAAAATAGTCTTAAGGCACTTTGTTTGGGAAAGGACAATGGTAGGAGCAAAGCTAGTGGACTGGAAATTGAAAGGTACTGTAGTGAAAGGACCCTGAGTGGAATCAGAAGGGTTGGCTCTAGAAGACAGAGGAAACTCAGATGGGTCCATATAGCATCCAGGGCTGGTTAAGGTCCTGGCGTCTTTCTTGTAATCAGCTATCAACAAGCGTGGTTCCCCAAAAGGGAACTTCTCTGGGATGGGAATCTAGTCTCACTATAAAACAAGTTGGGGCTTCTGGGGTCACCAGCTGATAGCCCTCTGCCTCTAGACATGAGTACAGAGCATGAGGAGGAAATCAACAACTGAACATCTGGAAAACAGCAAGAAAATGGTGACTGTAGGTAAAGGTTTGGCCTTGAGAAGGCTGGAGACGATGGATAATCCCAGCACTCTTGACAAACAAGTGATAGGGTCATAGATCAATTTAGAGCTTCATTTTAGAGACGAAGAAATAGAGAGCCAGAAAGTTAGTCTTGCTTGGGGTCACATAGGTCCCCGACTCTAAATCTAGTTCTCTTTCCACTGAACTATCCTGGTTCCCCAGATCTCAGGGACTGTGGTGTAGTGGACAGGGTGATGGAGTCAGGAAGACTAGGGCTTACGTCCCACCCCAGACACTTATTAGTTGTGTTACCTGCCCTGGGAAAGACATTTTGACACTGTGCCTCAGTTTTCTAATCTGTAAAATGAGAGTATTGAACTTAGCTTCTAAGGTTTCTTTCAGCACTAAATCTGTGCCATACTTTACTCTTCACCTGATTTAAGCCCATCTGCCAAGATGGTTTTAGCAGGGTGTGGCTGCTGCATGTGCTATAGCTTCTTGCACCACAGGTGAGGAGCTGAGTGGCAGGTGGAGATCAAGGATGGATAAGCAGCCCTGAAAAGGGCTTGGCCATCTACAATCTTCAAACCTGTTGGTGAGTTAAGGCAATGTCTACCCTAAGCATGTGAAGACTTCCCATGGTGAAATGGGCAGATGAGAACAATTTGTTCCAATGACTATGAAGGTGGCTCAGAGCTAGGTCAGATATCAAAGACTCCAAGGTCATCCACTGCATCCTGGGCCATTGCTGTTTATCTTGATTTTTGTCTTGCTGCTGGACTTAGATCACTCTGGGAGAGAGAGTGAGGCTAATGACTCTGTGTAAGAGTCATTAGCCCCACTTGAATCCAATTCACTCACAAGTCAAAATATTAGCCTGTGATGTCATTTGTCCTTCTTGAAAAGGAAGGATGCAATGGGGACAGGTGGGGAGGGAAGAAGGAAGAGAAGTTGGAACTCAAAAGTTTTAGGAACAAATGTTGAGAACTGTTTTTGCATACAACTGGGAAATGAGAAATACAGGTAAGGGGTATAGAAATTTATCTTGCCCTATAGGACAAGAAAGAAGATGGGGATAAGGGAAGGGAGAGATGTTAGAAGGGAGGGTATATTGGGGGAAGGAGTAATCAGAATGCTCTGCGTTTTGGAGGAGGGGAGAGATGGGGAGAAAATTTGGAACTCAAAAGTTTGTGGAAATGAACATTGAAAACTTAAAATAAATAAATTTTAAAAGAAAAGGAAAGATGAACAACATATCATACCTTACCATATTATAGTATACCATACTTTACCTGGCCATACCACATCATACTGCACTATACCATACATATCATAGCTTACCACACCATACTATAATATGCTGTACTACATATATTATATTGTACTATGCTATATTATAATATGCTACGGTGTATTATACTACATATACTATGTACATATATGCTATCTAATGCTTTGCTATATGTTATATCTATAATACTATACTACCTATAATTTGCTCCATATTATCCTGTCCTAGACTTTTTTTTACTGTGGTTATTATTTTTTGCCATTTCTTCCTCCAATTCATTTTGCAGATGAGGAAACTGAAGCAAATAGGGTTGAGTGACCTGCCCAGGGTCATACAGCCACTAAGTGTCTGAGTCCAGATTTGAACTCAGGAAGAACTCTATCCAGGGAGCACCCCCCAGCTGCCCTGCCCTATCCTATCACATGTCATTCAAGAATATGTGGACTTCACCCAGGAGTGGGGGATGTAAATGAACCCTACTTAGAGTTACCTACACAAAGAGAAGATGTTGAAGAACCCAACAACCTTTCAGAATCATTCCCTCCCACCACCACCACCAAAGGCTCAGCTCAGGCCCTACTCCAGGGAGACTGTGTTTCCTAACTCCTTAAACATGCCCAGAACACTTACATGATGCTGATGTGGACATGGAGGAGACTCTTAGGATGGTATTTTGATGCCCCAATACTCTGTGTTGTCCTACAAAGGGGATTTACGTAAGACGACTTAGATTGAAGCCCCGTTCAGCCAACGGCTAACGACAGTCTCTAGTAAATTGTTCCATCTCTATGGACCTCAGTTGGCTCATATGTAAAATAGACATTAGACTTGAAATCTCTAAGGGGCCTTCCCATTCTAATCATATGAATTACTGTCAGAGAAGGCTTCATGGAGAAAGTGGAATTTGATCAGACCTCATAAGATCTTAGGATTTAGATAAATGGAAGAGAATCAGAGACAGCCTTCCAGATTGGGGAAAATAGAATGAATAAAGTCAAAGACATAGGAGAGTGCCCTGTGTATTTGGCAGGCAGAGAATGGACTATTTTAGCCAGCATGTGGAAAATATGTGTTAGGGAGGAGTGATGTAAGGTTGGTAATATAGATCCTTGAATGCCAGACAAAGGACTTTGGACTTTATCCCCTATACAGTGGGGAACAAGTGAATTTAATTGAAGCAAAATGAACAGGGGAATGAAAGAATCAAAATACTATTTTCAAAAAAGTAGATGGGGCAACCATGTGAACAGAGAGGCCAGCATCAAGCCTGTGGGTACAGCAGTAAGGCCTGAGCTATGGCACTGGTCATGGGAATGCAGAAAAAGGAATGACTTCAAGAGATACTACACAGGAAGAATCAGCAGGACTTGGTAGCAGATTGGACTTGAGAGGTGACAGAGAGTAGGTCTGAATAATCGAATGAAAATGCAAGTATTAAACACTTACTGTGTGTGAAGTATTATACCAAAACTGGAGATATAGACAGAAAAACTCGAGTCTCTGCTTTCAAGATCATATCCAAATAGGAAATAATCCAAAAAGCTCCAGTGGAAAATCCCCATGTCCCTTAGGGTGCTGGGGTAAAGCAGATGGTAATGTATTTTGTTTCATAAATCTTTATAAAATCTCTATTTCTGAGGTTAAACCATTTAACAAGACTAAGATGGTGGGGTAAGAGCTTTCATTTCTATTTCAGAGGGGGAAGTAGCTCTATTGAAACTCCAGAAGGATTGCTGATCTGTAGGATTACTTGGAAAGTCCTGGATTGTCT
Source organism: Potorous gilbertii (assembly GCA_028658325.1). Taxonomy (NCBI): domain Eukaryota; kingdom Metazoa; phylum Chordata; class Mammalia; order Diprotodontia; family Potoroidae; genus Potorous; species Potorous gilbertii. Next base: position 54,342,802 of record CM053770.1, read on the forward strand.
CCATGGAGTCTGAGTGGTTCAGAGACAGCAGGAGGAGGTAGTGAATTCCAGGCATGGAAGACAGCCTAAGGGTGGCACCCGCCAGCTCTTGTCTCTCTCAGGTTACCTCTCTGGGGCACTGGGTTGGCAGTTGTGGGAATGGATAGCCTTTCTCCACAAGGGTTATCCCACTGAATTATGGCTGAGGGTACTGCTCTGGAAGCAGGCTGGTTGTCTAAAGAGCCCTTATATTCTCTGGACTCTTTAGCTCAGTGTCAATGAATCAGTCAGTCAATAAATATTTGTTAAGCACCTACTATGTGCCAGGCACTGGTCTGAGTCCTTTCAGGACTGAGGGGAGGTTGCTGGTGGTGGTTTGACAGAGTAGTCTCACATAAGCCTCCCGTTTCTCTCTGTAATCAAAGATAACCCTAATATTTGCAGACTGAGAGAAGAATGACCCTACTAACAAAGATATGGCAATCAGTGGGAGATGCTTTGAGGAAGAAAAGTCTAGGCTTGCTTTTAGACCTTGAGGGGGCCTATGAGACACAGAGAGATGCTAAGCAAGCAACTGAAAATACAGGTGGAACTTAAAAGAGAAGTTGTGGGGGAGAAGATGTCAACTTAGGAGTCATCCCACATGGACAAGAATATAAGTTCCTTAAGGTCAGGAATTATTTCATTCTTGGCTTTATTCTTGGCCTTACGATGCCTAGGATATAATGAGCATTTAATAAATGCTTGTTGAATTGAAGTCATAGATTTAAAACTGGAAGAGATCTTGGGCATCATCTGGTCCAACCTTCACATTTTACAAATAAAAAAACTGAGATAGAAGGTCATTTGCCCAAGGAAGTAGCTGAACAAGGATTTGAACCCAGGATCTCAAATTCCAAATCCAGTGCTTTTTGCATTCAGGTAGAGATGATAGAGCAGGTGGGATCTTGGAGGGAAGGCATAGAGAGAGAGGAAAAAATAAGGCTTGAGAGAATTTGAATGATGCCCAAGCTAGTCAGCAGGAGAAGCCAAGGAACAATGGTAAGTGAAATCCGTAAGACCTCCGAGCCCCAGAACCAGGAATGAAGCCTAGATAAAGACCTTGGCACCGTTAGTCAGGAGTGCCCTGGTGTTCATGGCTTCTCTGCCTCTGCCTCAGCTGGAACCCGGAAGGCCTGCTTCCAGTTTGCCCTGCATTTGGGAATTCAGTGATTCTTATGGGAAGGAAAGCTCTCAGCTGCCAGCATCTTCTCTGGCTCTCCTCCATTCTGGCTACCACCCTTCCTTTAAGTCCCAGCTAAAACCCCACCTTCTACAGGAAGCCTTCCCCAACTCCTCTTCATTCTAGTGCCTTCCCTCTATGTTCACTAACTCTTAGTTATTCTGCATATAGCTTGTTTTGTATATATTTGTTTGCACATTGTTTCCCCCATTACACTGTAAACTCTTTGAGGGGGGCAGGACCTGTCTTTTGCCTCTTTTTTATATCCCCAGCACTTAGCATAGTGACTGGCACATAGTAGGTGCTTAATATTGATTATTGATTCCTTATTGATTAAAGAAAACTGATTTCTATGGCCAAGTAAGTACCTCGATTCTGATGTCTTAGTGACACGCCCGACAATCTCACCCTGCCTACCCTATACTTGCAAAACCTCCACTGTCTCTTGCTGAACCTGTGAGGGCTAAGTTTCTAAAAGCCTGGACTGTGACTGAGGAGAGAAAGAGAGAGGCTCGGAGTTGACCTTTACACTGGGTTCTGATATTCCTTTCTAACTTCTGGGATAGAGGGAGAAGAAGTGGGGAAAGGATGTAGAGACAGAGTATTGAAAGTCTTTTATTTTTTAACCTAAGGGCTTTCTCCAATTTAAGAGTTTGACCCAGAATCCCTGAGTTAGAATGGATTTCAGGGTTTGTCTGTCAAAGGCTCCTGGGGGGCTGGGGAATCACCTGTGAGGCTATTCACCCCAGTGATGTCAGTCAGCCCATCTATGCCTGTCCATCCTGTGTTGTTACGCTCACCCATGTTCTCCATCAGCATCCCAGTATTGGGGCTCTCCTCCATTTCTACTGACATCACAAGGGTATCAGTGGCTCTCCCTTTTACTTGCCACATCACCAGCCCATCTTGCTATTTTTTTTCCTGCCTTACATTCTTTGATCCCATCCTCAACTCAGGTCCTTCCTTCTTTGTAGTTCCCTATTGGTTATTATGATGTAACTTGGTCATATCTGCCACATACCTCTCCATTGCCTCCTGAATCATCACCATTCAACAAGCCTTTATGAAGTATCCAATATGTATCAGGCATTCTTCTAGGTGCCCCAAAGTAAAACCATGTGTCTAGAACTTGTGGAGACATGTTCGTAGGTATATAACAAAATAAAATGTAATTGAGAAGGCAAGGAGAAGGCAGTAGTACCTGGGGAGATTAGGAAAGACTCTAGTTTCACCCTTGATTGTTTTTCAGTCATGTCCAACTCTTCGTGACCCCATTTGGGTTTTTCTTGGCAAAGATACTGGAGTGGTTTGTCGTTTCCTTCTCCAATTCATTTGACAGATGAGGAAACTGAGGCAAACAGGGTGAAGTGACTTATCTAGGGTCACACAGTTAGCAAGTGTCTGAGGCTAGATTTGAACTCAGGAAAATGGGTCTTCCTGACTCCAAACCTGGCACTCTATCCACTGCTCCACCTAGATTCCCCAAAGTTGGCTTTTGACTGTAACTTTGCAGGAAATCTGAGATTCTAAGAGGCAGCAGTTAGGGGGTAGTGAATTCTCAGCATGGGGGATAGGGTAGCCAATGCAAAGGCATGGAGACTGGACATAGAATTTTATAAGGAAGGAAAGAAAGAGAGCTAATTTGACTGGACCATAGTACAAATGAAAAAGAACAACATGGAATGAGGCTAAACAGGTAGAAAGAAGCTGCATTATCAAGAACTTCAAATGCTGGATAATTGATCTTTAAAGTCATAGGGAGTCCCTGGAGTTTATAGAGATCAGCAGTGACACAGGAAGACCTAAACATTAGGAAAATCACTGGCAGCCAGGCAGAGGGAGGATCAGCATGGGGAGAGATTTCAGACATGGAGAACAATTAGGAGATGAAGGCAATAGTCGAAGGAAGATTATTCTCCTGTAACTTTAAGTCACACAATGGCAGTAAAATTTTGGTGTTAAAAAAAGAAGAGTCTTTGTTCCATGGCTCTCGTTCCCTTGAAATAATGGAAGCTCTCATGTTCCCCCCTCTCCCCTGCAATAGCCTAAGCATCAACAGCCCCTTTAAGAAATCTCATCTGGTAGGGTCTCTAGCCCTCCTTTCACCATCCTTGTCTTCTGGAAGCTTTCCAGCTTGTTGGCAATCTCGATAAAATGTGGTGCCCAGTTGGATGGAGAAGGCAGACAGGACAGCCTAGGGTTCCCTCATCAATGAGAGTGCTTGCTGTCTACTTCTCTAAATTTCTTCCAAGGACCCTGGGGTAGATTCACTTTTTTGTTTTAGTTTCTAGAATGTGCAAAGCTTTGTTTAACCTCCCTTGCCCCTTAAGCCTGGAATTGAAAAGAAAAGGAAGGGGAGGAAGGAAGAAGGAATGGGAGATGGGGGTGGGGAAGGGAAGAGGGTTGGTCCTTGTTAGTGATCTGAAAATGAGCTCAGCCACTCGGGGAGGAGGTCTGGCACTGCAGTGATGGCTGCACAATGCCTGGTAGTTCACCATGGAGAATGTGGGGAGTCAGGGGAGACCATGGGACATATTGAAGTCATACATCAAGGGGGAACTGTCAGAGGCCCAGTGCCTTTGACCTCACATGAGTCACACCTTCTGCTTAGTTAGTGATGGGTCCAGGATCTGAGTCAGGCCAGGATGACCACCATGAACATGCCCATCACCTTGGGGAATCAGGCAAAAGGTCACTGAAGTGGTAAACCTGAGCCCTAGGGAAATCAAATAACAGGAGAATTCCTTGCTGCCAAAGACTCTGAAAGCCCTCAGAAAAACCTCCTGCTTTCTTCTCTTGCTCTTTGTTCTGAATTTTCTTCTCTGCACAGTTCCCTATGTGGCCATCCCCAGTCAAAAGATGCTCCCTTACTTTGGCCAAGGAACCCCAGGGATTGATTGGGAAACTGGGCCTTTTGAGTTCTTCCCCCCAAGGTAGGAATTAACAGAGGCCTGTTGCCCCTGAACAGCACATTCCTGGGAATTGGCAAGTCCTACCCTGACCACTTTGTCCAGCCTTGCAGGCTCATGGTCAGCATCCTCTGTGGCGGGAAGGAATGAGAGCACTCTTTGAACTCTGACTGACTTTTTCTGTGGTAAGGAGAGCCTTAGCAGCACCCAGACTCACACATTCTTGTTACAATGGATCAGCTTCTCCTGTTACAAAACCTGAGCTATAGCCCAGGAAGGAAATCCAAGCAGATCACCTCCTGGCCTCAGAAAGCCTTTCATCTTCACTCATTGGCAGTAGCCCTTTGATCCACTCCAGTTGCCTTGCTTAGGACATCCAGGGAAAATCTCCCTGATCTGTTACACCCACATCCCACCTGCTGCTCTTTCCCCAAGCACCTTCCCTTTCCCACTTCCAAGGAAGCAAATTCTCAGCAAGAAAGGAGACACTAAAGTATAATGGGTAGAAAATCCATCCAGGAGCTAGAAACTTGAGTCTGAGGGCTGCCTCTGGCAAATACCGTCTTGGTGACCCTGCCAAAGTCAACGCTTCTCAGTCCTCTAAGTCTGCTGGCATCAAATTCAAATAGAATGAGGGCCACTAATCCATACATAACTGAAGACATAGGTAACTCAGTAGACAGAGTGCTGGACCTGGAGTCAGGAAGACCTAAGTTCAAATCTGACCTCAGATATTGACTAGCTGTGTGACCCTGGGCAAATCACTTTACTTCTGTTTGCGTTAATCCACTGGAGAAGGAGATGGAGAAAAAAAAAACTCTAGTATCCTTGCCAAGGAAACCTCATGGGATACTATTGATGTGCAATGGTCCATGAGGTCACGAAGAGTTGGGCATAACTGAAAAACAGCAATCCATACAGAACAATCCTTATGGGCCACATGTGGGTTTAGTTTTTAAACGTTGTAGTATCTATGATTTATTGTATTTTAATTTATTTTGTCAAATATTTCCCAATTACATTTTAGGAATTGTCTTTGATTCCTCTGCCCTATGGCAAGCCTTGCAGAGAAGGTGGCAACCTACATCAGTAAAGGAGATTTTGCACCCATGAGTTCCCCACACCAATGAAATCATAGGTCAACAGTTTTTGTCCGTACTCCCTACCCCGTATTTCTACATCTATCTAGATCTCATCCATGTGGGTTCTGGTGGATCCAGTTTCAATCCCCTTTCCCTATCCTTTAAGCAAAAAAAGACTTTCTTCTCCTAATCTCTGTTCATGCCCACCTAAATAAACTACGCTTCGCCAACAACACCAACAAAAATCTCCTTATCTGCTTCTCAAACACATCGCTTTTGTGCACTGATGCTAGGTTTTTCAAACAGACATCCCAATCCTCCATTCCTCCTTTTTCTCTCCCTCCCACCCCCGATGTAATTCACTGAGGGGCCAGAACACCCAGGAAGCAGGAAACCATTCAATGTGGGCAAAGAGCTTCCTCCCCTCACCAGGATGGAAGAGGGAGAGAATGCCAAGGGGCCAGCCCAGTGCACATAAGGAAATATTGCATTTGACAGCCCCAAGCATCATATTTCATAACTGAACCGAATGCAGAAAGGATTAGCTGTTTGGGCCAATAAACCGCATCTGTAGTTACATTCTGACTGGGATAAAATTACTAGGGTTATTAATCCTGATGCTTCAAGGCATAAGCAGCTCACCAGCTGGGGTCAGGAGGAAACTCTGTCCCAGCTCCCGCCCTCACTGTAGTGCAGGTGGGCAGGTCAGGTTTGGCTCGTCCATCTAAATTGCCTGGCATGAGTAACTATCCAGGACAGGATGGCACCTTGGTCTAACCTATGGGGCATAAAAAAATCTAGGAAAGGCAGCCACTGCCTGGTAGGAGCAGAGTTGTAGGAGGGGTAGCCAGGAATCCCATGTGGTTATTGGCATTTCCTGCCATGAGAAGCCCAGAGTAGATCAGGTGGCCCCTGAGGGACCCAGTGTGGATAAGGGGAATGAATTTCTGGTACTGTTGCCAATCAGAATGGAGACTTTCCCATCCCACTGAGACTATGATTGATGTTGCACTTTGCCCCTTTATTCAGTCAATGAAGCTGAGTAGAGCATTGTGGTGTAGTGGAAAGAGGGCTGAATTTGGAATCAAAGGCTCTGAAATCCCAGCTCTGATCCTTAATGCTTGCATGACCTTGGGCAAGTCTCAACCTTTCTAGCCCAGAGTTTCCTTGTCTATAAAGTGAGGCAGTTGGATTAGATTAAAGATAGATTTCAGGGGTCTGTAAACTTTTAAAAAGATACATATTTTAATAAATGCATTTCAGCCTCATTGATTTCCTTTGTAATTCTATGCATTTTCTTTTATGCATTTAAGAACATGATTCTCAGAAGAGTTCCATAAGTTTCACCAGTATACCACAGGGGACCATGACCAAAAATGATGGATACCCTCAGGGTGGATGAACTCTATTTTACTGCCTGCCTTCACATCCTTGCCTTTTCCACTCCCACACCCTCCTCGCTGTGTCCTCCCAGAAACCCCAGGAGCTTGTGTTTCCAGGAAGCTTAGAAGAGGGAATTTACCTTGAAACTGGGGAATAGGGGAGCCATTTCACAGAAGTGATTTGGAGACCAGAGTTCTTCATTTACTCTGGTTCATCAAACACTCAGACCTACAAGAGGTAGGAAATAGCTCTTTTATTTAAATGTAAGCTACAGTGGAGTCCCAGAATATGACTCATCCATATCCTGAAGGAGTAAGTGGGATTTTTTTTTCTCTCTCTCTCTCTTCCTCTGTGCTGTTTCTTGCTAAGGAAGTCCATTCTGCAAACTTTCCTGGCACTCTAACCATTGGCCTCCAAAATATCCAAGAAATCTGACTCTGGCAACTCTTGCTTACTTGCTAGATTCAGTATGGTTTGTTTGGGGTATCTGGATATGCAATCATGGCCAAATTTTCTATCAAACAGACCATGAAAGCCATAAATCCAATAGTAAAAACATTTAATTAAGACAGAGGCATAGTGTAAATAACAAGAGAAAATCAAGTTATAGATTAATTCTCTTTTTTTCCATATGCAAACAGGTACACTCCAGAGACTTATAATCTAATTCCGCATGTAATCCTTTCAGCATATCAGGGGAGACATATATTTTCTTTAAACTCAAGGCCCAGTGGTAAAAGTTTAGTTTCTTGACTTCCACCTTGTATGTAGTGATCCAGGCAAACCTCTCAGATCAGACTGATAACTGCTTGAAACTCCTTGGGACAATCTAGCAATCTGCCAAAGCTGGGTGAAAGATTCTTCCAGGGTTCCTGGGCTTGGCAATATCTTGATTATTGGGGTCCACATGTTGCCCTTCTGTCTCACTACTCCAGCTGCAGCCCGTAGTTCACCTCTTTCTGCTTTCTTCCATCTTTAACTGTCCCACTTTTTAAACTTCACACTTAGGAGGAGACCTCCTCCCCTACTAATCAGAATGCACCTGCTAAGAATTCTTTTCTGTCCCCAGAAATATGGCCTTCTGGAAAATGTAGTCCAGGAAATTGCTCCCCATAAGCATTGTTCTCTAAATCCTAAGTTTCATGGGAAATGATGACTTAGGGATTTTTATCCTCAATCAGACCCGTTTCAAAACTTTAAGGGAAGAGGAGAAACCAGAATTCTGGGAACAGACATGATTTACCCTGTAAGAAATACCTGTGACATCATCTAGATGGGGTAATAACAAGCAAGGGCTGGGACATAGTGACCATCAAACCCTACCAATGCAGGGCTCTGTTTCCCCATTCCACTGCCCATCCCTGCCAGCACCTCTGGCCATTTTGATGTTTGCCCAACTGGACACAAAGGTAGAACTATGATATGTTGAATGTCTATATGATGTAGATAGGCTGAGTATATATAATTCAATTTCCTGAACTAGCTAGACACAGTTAGACCTTCATGGACTCTTCATAGACTTCCATGGGAAATGCAGTGAGCCTATGGAAATCCCTGGAATTGGAGCCAAAAGAACCAAATTTAAAAATCTCAATGCCACCACTTCCAAGTTTGGTGACATTAAGTAACTCTGTGAACCCTCTTTGTACATAGCTTTTTCCTACAAAATGAATGGGGGGGATGTAGGAGGGGAGGCATACTGACTTCTCCATCTAGAAGGGGGAAGGGCTGTGAGAATCAATGAGACCACAGATACACCAACTGTGAAAAGTCTCTAGGGCCATATGTAAATGTAAAATGTTATCATCCCCCAGTTTCTGGACCATATATACACATCATTAGCCAAGGAATTATGACATTTTTGTGTTGGCAAGTCCCCAAGGAAGAAAGGGGTATGGGGTACATGTCTGGCTTGGGCAGAGGTTTCCTGAAGGGGAGGAATGGAAAACGAAAGCCAAATGTAAGGGAGGGCCATTTTGTAGAGGACCTCGAATGCTAGGCTGAAGCATTTGGATTTTACCTTGTAGGTAGTGGTGAGGTCTTTGTATGTCCTGTGCATAGTGGGGTAATCTCATCAGCATCTACCAGTTCTCATGGAGATCTTCAAACATTTGGGGGTCCTACCTGTTGAATTGTTTCCTACAGGTCAGAGGTATGGTCTGTTTAGCATATAAGCCATTTATTAAACCTGAAAACATCAGGCACATTCAGTTTGAGTAGAGTTATGCACATGATATTTTTCAAAACTACATGGATTGGGCCAGTGAGGTGGTATAGTTGATAAAGTACTGGCCCTGGAATCAGGAGGACTTGAATTCAAATCCAGCCTCAGACACTTCCTAGCTGCATGACCCTGGTCAAGTCTTGCCTCAGTTTCCTCCTTTATAAAAAGAGCTGGAGAAAGAAATGGCAAACCACGCTACTATCTTTGCAAAAAACAAAACACACCAAAGAGGTCATGAAGAGCTGGACATGACTGCAAAATGACTGAACAGCCAAACCACCAAGCACTAATTAAGTTAAGTGCCTACTATGCATAAGGCATGACAAGAAGGATGCCAAGATTTTTAAAATACGGAGTCCTATCTTTGACAATCTTGTAATTCATTAGGGAGACTCAATTCTAAACGAAAAGAATGTTTAAAATAAATAGGTAATCATTTTTAAAATGAGCATCCATTAGGGAGGAATTTGGTTGGGCATGTGAACTGAAAAGTGTAATATAGGAAATGAAAGGTAATGATACATGAGGACTCTAAAGAAAATGGGGTTGGGCAGGGAAATCCGGGAGAAAAGTTGGGATCATGTGTCAGTCCAAGAGCTGCCTAAGGTAGTCATATGGAAAGAGTGATTCCACAGGGATATAGCAACGGGTCTCCAAGCAAGGGTCATTACCCAGGGTGTGACCCTAAATGCAGGTGGATCGCCTCAGTGATTGGGGCACCATGATGGATGGGTACAACAGAAGCTTTTGGGAAGAGGAGAGGAAACTGACCATGGATTAAGCAATTAGGACTTCTCCAAGGAGTGAGAGATCACAGTCTTTGTGAAATCAGAGGACAGGGGCCTCTCAGGTCTCGATGATTTATACACTTCTCCTTACAGCTAGGAAGGCAAGACAGACACACCCTGTGAGAGGCCCTTGGTCAGACGGAAGCAGGGGAGGGGGCTCAGAAATAGATCCTAGGAATGCAGACAAGCAGAATCCTGGGAAGATTTTATTCAAAAGAGGACAGATATGCAAAAGAGTGGGGGGGAACACTGGCAGAGAAAATAGCACTATTACGGAGGTATATTAATTATATATAATTGTATACTAATTATGTTAATTAATAAAATATTAAGGTATATTAATGTGCTTATACATTTGGGAATAATTGAGGAAGCCCCAAGCCTTCTCCATTGCAAGGTAAACCAACTCAGTTCTAAACTTTCTTGGTTGACCCTATTTCCCAGAAAAGTTCTTTTTTGTTAATTCTTTCAATCATTGTACTTACACAATATTATATATACATATATATGTAATATATGTTACATATATATATATACAATCACTTATATAGCACATTACAGTCTTCAAAGTACATGCATTCCTCCAGTTTCTCCCATGACAGTCTACACACATGTTATTACCCTATTTCACAGATGAGTAATATGTTAAAATTAAGGCTAAAAAGGGTGATCCTGCCCATCGCATTTATTGCTTCTTAAAGCATTTATTATTAGCCATTCTAGAACCAATGGGCATCTATTTTGTTTCCAGTTCTTTGCTAACACACGTAAAATGTACACAACGCTGCTATAAACATTTCCATGTATATAGGGCCTTTCTGTTTCCTACCTCAGCCTATATGCCTAACAATGGAATGTCTGAGTCAAAGGACATTTGCCTTTGTGATCTTTTCCATACATGCCAGCACTGGGTCAGAACACTATCATGTGGGAGATTCCACTTGGGCAGAAGAAGGAACAAATACAGTCCAGTGGACACTCATCTAGCAATATAGATACCCAAGGACTCATCAGATGCTCCCCTTGTGTGGCGGTGCAGGCCAGGGGATGGAGAGAGGTACATCTGAACTCATGACACAAGAGGAATGGTGGTACAAAGAACGGTCAGAGCCTGTGAAGGCCACAAATGTAGACGTGGCCACCAGCTGAAGTGGTATGGGGGAAAAGAGGTGCCCAAGGTGAACGCTTCTCAAAATTGTACCAAGTGACCAAGAAAGAGAACTCTATTTGAAAGCATGGCAAGATTGGGAACCCAGGGTCAGAACAACAATCAATCATTAAATGTCTTCTATTTCCTGGGCACTGGACGAAAAGAAAACAAGCCCCTGACCTCACCGAGCTTTCATGGGCGGGGGTGCCTTACATAAATAAGGATATTCCAAATAAATGTAAAGAAAGGAGGTGGCAGCTCTGAGGACCAGAAGAGGACTGGGGTAGAAGGTGGCGCCTGAGAAGAGCTGTGAAGGAAACAAGGGATTCTGGGAAGTTTGGGTGTGGGGGGGGTCTGTATTCCAGACACAGGAATAACCAATGCCAAGGTGAAGAGGGGAAATGAAACTTCACATGTGAGGAGAAGCAAGAAGGCCAACGATGCTTCTATTGGGCAGAGCCAGAGGAGTCAGGAAGGAGCCTGGGACCAGAGCCCCAGGATCAGGTGTAAGGCCTAATCACAGCCTTGACATTGAGATTGACCAGCCTCCTGATGACCAAGTTCCCTCCCTCCCTCTGCCTCTGGCAGTCTTCCAGGCTTATTATCTACTGAGAGGCAGTGCAATCCTTCGGGCAGAATTTATGCCCATTTAGGGAGAGAGCCAGTGTCCCCCACGTGGTCTATTTTGGGGAGCTCCAGATCCTTCCCAAAGTGATTCCCCACCCCCACTTCAGGCCCTGCGGAGCACCTTAAATACTCACCTTCCAGTTAAGATGCTGAGGGTTCAGTTGAAATTTAAATGTATCTAGGAGAGGTAACAAGTAAGATCCTTGTTCAAACGACCTGATCACCAAAGGCCCTGAAGAAACAGGGCAGGGGACTTTTGAAGAAGGTTTGGGGAAGACTGGAATACCCAGCCATTAAGAGAGCAGCCTGGCCAGGCTGGGAAGGACTGGGAAAGGACTGGGAAACAGACTGAGTCTACTTGGAGAGCCTAAGTCCGGTAGAATGCAAACATCCTCCTTCACAGTTTTATTCTAAGCCGCACCAGCTCAGGCAGGGAGCCTGCTGTCCAGTCCTAGCTGAAGTCCCTTTCATTCTCACATTTATCCCCTGCAGATGACAGCTATAATGTCGTTTTATTGGGCTAGTAGCGCCTTGGAGCATGAGGCTGACCCACGTTCAGCTCCTGAAGGGAGAAAAACTTCCTGGGCATTTGGAAGGGGGAGAGAAGTATTCCAGCAGAGTAACTGAAAGACCCATTTAAATTTTTTTTAATGTGATTTAACCGTCTTCTCCCAGGTTTCCTTCAAAGCTCAGCTCAAATGCCACCTCCTAGATAAGGCCTACCTATACTTATCTCCCCAATTACCAGCGCTTCTCCTGAAAAATTACTTTGCATATATTTTTTATACATTTACATGTATGCATAGTGTTTCTTCTGAGAGACTGTAAGCTACTGGAGGGAGAAGCAAGAGCTGTTTCATTGATGTGAAGCTGTTAGTGCAGAAGGGAAAGTATTGGATTTGAAGTCAGAGAACCTAGGTTCAAATAATGAGTCTCCCAGCGCATTCTTGGCAGCTTACTTAACCTAGGCTGGGGGAAGAGAGGTATCTCTGGTTGTGAAACATTACATAGAATGTCAAACATTTTTCAATGTATTCATTGGTTGTACTGATTTTTTTTCTATTTTTCTTCTTTAGAAGCATTCTATGTTAAAAGGATGACTTTCAGGATTAGGGGAGAAGTCTAGGTAATGAAAAACAAAAGGTATCAATAAAAATCTATTAAAAACAAAAGAAGAAAGTCTCTGATGCAAAGTTTACAGAAACCTGCCCTGGCAGAAAAGTCAAACTGAATGATGTACCACTATGAGGAAACAAAATTTTCCTCAGAATATGATCTTATGTGTTTTGTTGTGCAGGGTAATATAAATAAATGGGTGGTAGCCACCTTTGTTTTGCAGTGTACTGATGGTCTTGATGCACTTTGACATTTATTGTATAGAGCCCGTCGCTTGGCAAATTGCATCCATTTCCTCAATTCTTAGACCTGCTGGATCCACCCCAATGCTCCCTGGGGCACTGCTCTCTCTGGAAGTCCATAAAAGCAGCCAGACTGTCTGGGTCTTTATCCTCGCAGGACGATAATAGTGTAGTAGGAAAAGGTATCAGGTAAGAGGGAGTCTCACTTCTTTTTCCAAAAGAGACCGTTTCCAGAGTCTCAAAGGTTTTCTAGGGGGAGGGAAAGGGAGCAGTTAACAGACAAAAAAACAGGGACAGATGGGGAGAAAGAGGAAGAGACAAAGCCAGAGAAGGGGAGTTGAGAGGGAGAAATGCCCATCAATTGAGAAATAGCTGAACAAATTATGGTATATGAATATAATAGAATACCATTGTATTGCAAGAAATGGAGAAAAAGTTTTCTGAGAAACCTGGGAAGAGTGGTATGGCCTGATGCAGAACATCAGAGGAGAATAATTTATATCATAACAATATTGTAAACATGAATAACTTTGAAAGACATATTGGGGGTGGTCATCCCTCAGTATCAAAGATGAATAATGGTGACATGGGGGGGATGTCTTAACCCTGGAGTAAATTGGATTTAAATGAGGCAGAATTTAGCAAAGCCATCAGCCTCACTCTCTGTTCCAGAGTCATCGAAGTCCAGTGGCAAGACAAAAGATAAATGGCAACTGGTTATAGTAAGAACTAGTGATCAGCCATGATTCCTGAAGACCAAAGATGAAGAACACAACCTACCATCTGAACGAGAGGTAAATAGTCAAGATACAGAATGAGATACATTTTTGGACATGGCCACTGCTGGAATTGGTTTTGCTTGAAAATAAATATGCATATATTTTTGTTACAATAATGTAGTTTGTTAAATTTTCTTCAGGGGAGAGGGGAGAAAATGTATGCTTGTTAATTGAAAAAATTTTCATTTTTAAAAAAGAGAGAGGAGGACACAGGGTAGTGTGTGAAGGGGTGCCTCTTCTCTAAGCTTCTTACACATTCAGATCAAGCCCTGATATTCACCACCTTTAAGTGTTCTTTTCTCACATAGTCCAGATAAGCTCTGCCTATGAGCAGATGGATGACTCACTTCGGGGAAAGGGTTCTTTTATTTACTGCAGTTTGAGCAGCAACAGAAAGTTAAGCCAAAGTATAAGGTGAAAGCTAAATATGCCAACAACCAAAACCAGAAGTGGTACAGTGGATGAAGCACTGGTCTTAGAATTAGCAAGACTCATTTTCATGAGTTCAAATCCAACCTCAGGAACGTTTTAGCTATACAACCCTGGGCAAGTCACTTAACCCTGTTTGCCTCAGTTTTTCCATCTGTAATAGAGAGGGAAATGGCAAACCACCTTGCCAAGAAAACCCCAGATGGGGTCATGAAGGGTTGGACAAGAGTGAAAAAAGTCAATAACATACCAAAGATAAGAAGGAAACTAGAAGGTTGGGATCCTGAGTAGAGTCACCTCATTTGTGTTTAGATCTATATCTGGAGATGCTTGATAAACAAACTCAGTAGTCCCTAACTCGATTATAATTTCCCCTATCAACAATATAAATTAAAAATGCTGGGTTTCTGACAAGGAGTTGGCAAAAGCCATCCTTTAGTATTTGCAAGGCACTGCATACATGAACCTAAGATTCTATCCACCCCAAAACTGTTATTTTTTTTTTATCCACATCAACAAAATTGACCTCTGGCATTTACCTGCATGACCTTGGGCAACTCACTGAACCATCCTAGATCTCAATTCCTCATCTGCAAAATGTCCTGTGACATTCCCTTCCAGCCCTTGATGGATAATCCTATGTCCCTACCTAGTTAAAATCACAGGTTTGATATAAAAAATAGAGATGGATGGATAGATGAATAGATCGATGATAGAGAGATAGAAAAGTAGGTGGATGGATGGATGGGTAGATAAATAAATGGATGGATGGAGAGAGAGATGACAGATTAGAAAGATAGATGAATGGATAGATAGATAGATGAGAAAGATATGGAAAGGTAGGTAGGTAGGTAGATAGATGGATGGATAGATAGATGAATGGATGGCTAGATAGCAAGGTAAGTAAATGGATGAATAGACAGACAGAAAGAAACAAAGAAAGAAAGATAAATAGATAGATAGATGGATGTGTAGACAGATAACAGAAACATGCCTACATACATATATACATAATTATCTACATATATATATATATATACATACTTAGTCAATAAGAAGACATATGCACAAATATAGTCAATTAGGAATTTTGATCATATAAATAAACATTTTAATAGTTTTTTCCATAGGCATTTTAATTTTTAGGAACCAGGCCCTAGGATAGGTCACATTTTGAACCAAACTCATAAGATATAAGGCAGAGTGATAACAGGCTAATCAAACAGAGAACCCTAGAGTCCCGCCTCACAATTTAGCATTCCCAACCGCAGGTCCTTACTAGCCTCCTTGTGTACTTGGCCCCATTCTAGGGCAAAGATCAGACCAAAGGTCCAGGCCCAGGCCCAGAAGCCCCATGTATCTCTATGAATGAGAAGCAAACAGAAGAACCAGGGAGCCTGGGAAGGAATAGTAACCAGGGTAAAGGAGTCAGAGAGTCTCCAAGAATAAGAAAAGGGTTGCAAACTGTGTCTAGCCCCGGGTTGGCCAGAAAACAAAAACAACATTCTGAATGTCCATGGTTAAGGACTGCTGGGCTTACACTCGCAGGTATACGGCAGCTGCAGCAGCAGCAGCAGCATCCTGGGATGTCAGTGGACAAAGAGATCTGCCCCCGACAGAGTCAAAAAGGTACCTCCTCTGTTGCTTGTGGAGCCCTGGAATCTAAACATCTAGAAAGGGTAAGCTTCAAAGAGGACCCGAAGAGGAGAATGCTGGGATGGTTTTACTAAAACGTGACCTTAGCAGAAACACAGGCTTGATGAGACAGCTGCATGTCTCAGGCACTTAGGAGCCCAGAGAAAATGCAGAGGCCTAGGAAAGGACTGTAGAGGCCAGGAGGTGAGCAGATCAGATCTATGCAAGCAGACAGGAGAGGCCATGCAGGACAGAAAGAAAGGAGAAGGAATCAGGCCAGGCAGAGCAAGGGCAAGTATGAGGGGATTGCTTGCAGTATGTTGTCTAGGACTACAAAGTTAATAAAAACAATCTAAGGAATGAAAGGGCTAAAATCAGATGCCTATAAATAGTTTTCATTTTGAAACCTTACTTTCCAAAGGAAGCAGCTGACAGACTAATTTCTGGGGTCTTGCCTTTGGGGAAAGCAATACAGACCCTCAGGGGCTAATAAGCTTCTCAAGGGTAGAGGAAGCATCTTATCATCATCCCTGTGGCCCCACCCATCTCCCGAGCAAAACTTTGCACACCAAACACAGATACAGGACCCAGAAGTCACCTGGTCTGGCCCCCTCGTTTTGACAAATGAGTAAACTGAGTCTCACAAATGTAGTGTGACCTGCCAAGATTGCAGAAATAAATGACAATGCTGGAATGTGAGTCCAGGTCATCTGGCCACAAGTCTAACAATCTTTCCACTGTACCACACTGTAGGTTCTTCATAAATATCTGTTGCATTGGACATTCCAAAAAGTTTATTGCATATGATCTCACAGTTCTCGTAGCCAGCTTCTTAGAGAATATTCTTAGCTCTTTTGTGGATGGAATTAACTCCTTAAGAACAAGGACTGTCTCACTTTTGTCAGTGTATTCCTGGTGCCTAGCAAATGCTCGTGAAAGGAATTGATCAGTGGTAGAACCAGGCCTGCTGGAGAAGGAAATGGCAAACTACTCCAGTATTTTTGCAAAAAAACAAAAAATAAATGTGACAACAAAGAGGTGAAACAACTAAAAAATGACTGAACAAGAAGAATCATGTCCGTAAGATTTCAATTGACCTTTTATGACCATCCTTAATGACATACAGAAGCCAGATGGCATGGTAGCTTCAAAGCCAGGAAGGCTTCGTTCAAGTCTCCTCTTTGACATAGGTTATTTGCTCCTGAGGAAATCATTTTACTTCTCAGTACTCAAAGCAATGCTCTTAAGACTATACATTTCAGAGAAATGCACTGACCTAGAGAGGGAGAGAAGGTTTCCTTCAGAGTTCCCTCTATCAACAAAATCATTGGTTCAGTACCAGGGATTTTATTTATATTAAGATTAATTTATATTACATTCATTTTATTTGTAGAAATGTTATTTAGGGTTTTAAGATTTACAAAGTATTTTAAGTACATTGTATCATCTCATCTTCATAACCCTGTGAAGTAGGTTATCTCTATTTGACAGATAAGGAAACTGGGATTAGATGACTTAGCCAGCTAGTAAATTATTCTATGTTTCTCTGGGTCTAAATTCGAATCCAGGTTTGCCTCCAGACTCTCAATCTGGTTTCATTTATTACACCATTCTTCCTGACTCTTGTGC
The DNA here is from genome assembly GCA_028658325.1 of Potorous gilbertii. Taxonomy (NCBI): domain Eukaryota; kingdom Metazoa; phylum Chordata; class Mammalia; order Diprotodontia; family Potoroidae; genus Potorous; species Potorous gilbertii. The sequence continues at coordinate 54,359,996 of CM053770.1, forward strand.
ACTGTAATGCAAATGATGAGGACATTTTATAGTAATTTATCTATCTTGACTTACAGTGTCCAGAGAATACAATGGAAAAATGTCCAGTAGTGACAATACCTGTATCAGCTAGAACAGGACAGCTACATCACTTGAAAACATCCCTGTGCGAGGCACAAGTTACCCCAGTGTGCCCTAGCTCGATGCTTCCTATACGTGCATCCCTTCACATGTGTGCCCTGGCCCCGCTTGTCTATGTCTCCGCTTGTGTTCTCTAGGTGTGTCCACTCCTCTCACTGACTTGGTGTGTATTTGTAGGTGAGTGTGCCCTGGGCTTATGGGAGAAATGTTGTGTTGCCATGTTTATTATCTTGCCATTTCATTAAATGCCTTTAATTTGAACTGTCTTCTGACTATCTATAAAAGGAAAACACATTGGGGGGGGGGCTTGTAAGACCCACAGGTTAATTTGAACCAGGAACAACTGTTCACTAAATGATGTACTCTAATGAGTTGGGGGTCCCTCACTAAACAATCCCTTCTCTTCCTTCAAACTGGAGCTTACAGGAATGGAAGGATTTGGCTAACAGTCCTGAGACTAGGAAGGGCCTCCCAAGAATAGAAGTCATTGTGCTTTAGGGTTCATTTTCACATCTAGTAAAAGTGCTGATTTTAATTCAATGGCTCTTCTCGTTAGAATTTTTAAAGCTGGAGAAAAGCCCAAATCAAGACAGAGATGTTAAAGTGACTTTCCCCAGGTGGCCCAGCTGAGCCAAGTCTTCCCCTCCCCAACCCAGGTTCTTTACACCAAAGATGCTTCACAAACTGAGATTAAAAGGTCTCTCAAAGTGTGAGGTACATCCCCATGTTAGAAGTCATTTAAACACAGCTGTCATTTAAAGACAGCTCCCTTTCTGTGAGCCCCACTCTCCCATGCCTACCCCACCCAATACATTCCCAGGATTTAAGGCATCCTCCCTCCTAATCCTCAATGCCATCCTAAAGGCAGCCTAGTGGAAACCCTGGTGGCAGAGAATCATGGCATAGCTACTCAACTCCCTCTGATCGACTTTAAACCAATGGTTTGACAATCTGACTCCAACTCTTATGCCATCTTCTCCTACTTCTATGTATTTGCACACACAGTACCCTATACCTTAAAGGACTTCCCAGCCCCCAACATCCCCCTCCTTACTAAAATGGATCTTTTCCTTCCAGGCTCAGTTCCAATGACTCCTCTTCTGTGAAACCTTTGCTCATAATTTAACCTCCTCCGAAAGTCATAACTTCCTTCTCTTAACTTTCATGCCCCTCTGACCTTTTCAAAGTGATGTGCCAAGGTACAGCTACTTTCCCAATGACAGTGTGGGGTGATGGGGGGGGGCAAAGGTGTCAAGGGGAAGAAAAGTACTTGGTAACTGCTGTTTGTTGAAATGGAATGTGGAGCAGGGGGGGGGTCAGTCCAGGAGATGCCAACCACCAATTTACAAGTGGGAAAGGGGCACATATGACAGCTGCCAGTATTTGAGGTTGGAAGTAGGTCTTCCAGATGGAAGGGAGGGAAGTATAGCTGCCAATGAAAATGACCCTGCCTACCATCTTTGGCATGAAAGGTGGGGTTTTGCCCACTCCTGAACTCTGCATGGTTAGCTCTGAACTCTAGATGGAATTGGACCCATACATAGCCTCTGCCTTACGGTGCCTGGAATAATCAACCCCAACTTCCCAGAAATACAACTGGAGGAATAAAACTCTCTTTGGGCAGGTCTCCAGGGAAGCCCTGACACCTGCAAGTCTCCCTAAGTGGTAACGATGGCATTGATTCAACTATGGCAGATCAGGGCAGGGAAGCTATACATGGGAGCCCTTTCACAAACTGCTGGCCGCCCTGCTCACTCGCTGTTCGCCTGGCGAAGCTCACACGGATGCTAAAGGCCAGCCTCTAGTTCTCCTGGAACCAGGCTGTCTGGGAGGAATGAAAGAACCCAGCCAGCTCACAAAGGAGGGAGGGCCTGTGTACAAAGCCCAATTTGGAGAAATCACAGGCAGAGAGACAGGGAGGAGAGAGGGGAAAAGGGAGCCAGGAAGAGGGGGAGCCAGGGTAACAGGACTTTTTCTTTTCCTTCACCTGGAGGTGCAGATGGGAAACACCCAGTCCCAGCCTGATGGCCCTGACTGGACTGTGCCCAACTGATGCGGCTGGTGAGGCTGTTCCAAGGTGTTCTTACCTCAGGTGGTGTGACTGAGGTTATGTAAAAGGAGGGTAGATACTGCCCAGCCCTCAGTGCTGGGCTACCTCTGCTGTCAGTCTGTCTGTCTGTCTCTCGTCTCTTCTTTTCTCTCATTTTTTCTCTTATTTGTTCTCCATGTCTATTTCTGCCTCCCTCCTGTTCTGTCACTGTTCCCTATCTTTTCTATCTCTTCCTTTCTCTCCCTCTCTCTCCCACTTTGGTTCTTTCTCCTTTCTCTGTTACCATCTTTTATTTGTCTTTCTCTCTGCCTGCCTCTCTCCCGTTTGCTCCTTCTAACTGGTTCCCTCCCTCCCAGTCTGCTCCTCTCTTTTATCTCTCTGCTTGTGTATCTCAGTCTCTTTCCCATTTGCTCCTTCTGGGTTTTCCTACCTTCCTTCCTGTCTGTGACTCATTTTACTTCCATTTTTTCTCTGTTCCTGATTCTACCTCCCATACCTTCTCTGTTATTTTCTCATTTCTCTCTCTCACTTCTCTCATACTTCTTTCTTTCTCTCTTTCTCCCTCTCTCTTCCTCTCTCTCCTTTCTTCCCTTATATTTATCCATGTACAGCATTCTAGCTTGGCTTCCTACATCTTCATCTGGAACACCAACAGAGCAGATCCCCAGGGTCTGCTGAGACACCCAAGGCTTGAGGAGGAGAGGCAGGGAGCACATGCCTTGGTCCAAGCACGTGAGGAGCTGGCAGTGGAATTCATGGCCTCTCACTTACCTGAGCAGTCAGAGAGGATTGAGCTAACACTTACAGATTCTTAAGAGGAGCCAGGCAACCTCATTAGTGAGGCCGCTGAGTCACTGCCGGGGAGGGAGCCAGGCTGTTCATTAGGTTTTTGCTTGAATGAGATACAGGCCATGTAAATGAGAAGCCCAGTCCTTGTTACTGTGGTAATGATTTCCTAGCTCGGGTGTGCAGGGATGAGTTGGGAGGCTTGGCTGCTTGCTATATCCTGTTGACTTTTCAGCCTTTGCATTTTTAATACTCACACCACAGGCTGGATCCAGCCACATGACTGGGGTCAGAACTCATCACTCCTCAGGCCCAGGCATCCCTGGGGAGGGTAAGTGAGGAGAATCCCACTAAAGAGAAAAAGGAGAAGAGGAAACAGGAAATACAGGGAATGGAGAGAGGAGGGAAAGAGGGGAGATGGCAAGTGGGAGAAGATGAAGAAAGAGAAGAGAAAGAAGAGAGGGTAATGAGGAAAAGAAAGATGGAGAGAAGAGCAGGATAGGGAAAGATGAAAATGGGGGCACAGAATCTTATAGGTAGAGGAAAGAGAGGAGGAAAAGGCAGAAAGGGAAAGAGACAGAAAAGGGAGAGAAGAAAAAAACGAAAGGGGAGAAAAGGAGGGCAATGGATGAGACAAATGGGAAAGGAGAAAGGGAACAAGAGAAAAAAGGAGAGAAGAAAAACAAAAGGAGAGAAAAAGAAACAGAGAAGATAAAAGGAGAAAGGGAAGAGGAAATCAGAGAAGAGAAGTATAAAATGAGAAGCATTTTGCTCTTCTGCTAAGTGTGTCCTCGGATCTGAGGCCCAAGCTGGCCCAGCTCTGGCCAGGAAGCGAATCCTAGTTACCAGTGGGAACAAAGATGGTGGCTCCTTACCCCACCCTCAGCCCAGCCTTGGAGAAATGGAGTCAGTTGGGAATACATTAAAAAGGAATTAGCAGATATTTCCTCCACTTAAACTTGTTAGTTTGCATGGACACTGCTATGTATGGCGATTACCCTTTAGGGGAAAGGGTGAAGGGAGGACAGAGGGAATAAATGACCCAATCTGTAAAGAGGACTGCTTGGGGACTCAGGAGTACTGCCCAGAAGGCATCTGCCCCACCCAGTGCTCCAGGAATTCAGAGGCCTGGTTTCTCCAGCACATGCCGTGTGTGTTATTCTCACCACAAACCAGAAATACGTTCCTGTTTGAAATGGTTGGATCCACAGCTGTTTGAAAATCCCCTGGTACTTCTGAGACAAATGATCCAAGTCAAACTGTGCTAACAGGGTCAGTTTTACAGCCAGGAGAGAGGTGTGCCCGATGCGGGATCCCTGCAATTCCATCCTCGGGTCCATCAATCACTTCCCAATGGAAATCCTGTGGGGCTGTCAGACTCTCTTACAATACTGTTTACATTAAGGGATGATATGAGACTCCTCTAGCAAAAAGAAAAATGGGAATCCAGAGGCCCAGGCCAGATGAGCAGCCTTGACCCACACCAAAGATGCTTCAGAGGTGGTGTTCCTGCACAGGGCATGAGCTGGCCCATGAGAGCATCCCAGAATTCAAGGTTGGAGAAGAGTACTCACCATCATCCCAGGGGGCTGAGAGATTCTATAGGAAAAGTTCCCAGAATTTCTTCTCAGAACTTGCTTTAACGTGGGATGAGGGGGAAAGAGGTGTCTACTCATGGGAACGTCATTTCTTGATTTTGCCTCAGACCCTTTTTTCAAGACAGGCAGCTTTTCCCTGCAAGAGGGAAGAGATCAATCAGAAGGCTCTTTGACTGCTCCCCAAAGAAAGTCACTCAGAGCCACCACCAGAAACACCAGAGGATAAAGCTGAGAAACCAGGCCTGCGTATTGGGAAGGGAAATCTTCCAGCTGTTGCAGCTGCCAGGCCTTGCTAAAGAAGGATTATGCACCTGTTTAATCTTGATAGAAAGCTCCCAAGTTACAAAGTGTTCTGCTCGAACACACCCCATTAAATATACCCAGAGTCTAAATGTAATAGAGGAAAAAAATACCTTTGAAGTAACAGGCTAGAAGTGATACAGGCTGGCCCCATGTTATGTCTGGGAAGAGAGAAGAGGTCCAGGTGCAGAACTAAATTTCCCCCGAGGCCATGTTGACCTCCTTGGTGAAAATCAATAGTAACAAGGTATGGAGGATTGAGGTGACAGAGATGAGTCCTCCCTCAGTGCTGGCCTGCCAGGGCTAAAATACAATCCCTCCTCAATTCCAGGTCAGGTCCAGGGGCCTGATTGTTTCTTGCTTCTGCTAAATTCATTTTCCTAGAGCAGCCTTCACCTTCCTTTTAAATTGGATATGTTGCTGTCTCTGAATAATCCCAGGGTATAAGCAAGGGAAGAAACTTTGTCTGGGTGTTGTTTCAGATAAAGGGGTCTTAAGGAGACCCAGAAAATCTGGGGTGTACCAGAGCTCAGGAGGTAACCAAGGTAACCAATCAGAATGACCAAACTTCCACTTGCTGAAGAGATTGAGAGAGACCTTATTTGTTGAACTGTCTTGACTGTGGTTACAGTTCTAGGATTTTTATAAAGGAGATTTTTATTAATAATACTTTTTTAATATTGCCTAGATTTCTCCTGGTGTCCCTTCCCTTTCCTCTTTCCAGAGAGCTGTATCTTATGACATAGAATTATTTTTTTTCTTTTTTCTTTTTCTTTTATTATTATTTTTTTTAATGTTCTA
>CM053770.1:54366150-54381849 GCA_028658325.1 Potorous gilbertii
CTCATTCTCATGCTTCAAATAACCTCATCATCCTCCTCCATCCTTTCCTCCTTTGCTCCAGACTTTGAGAAGGATGGTGCTCTTTTTGCCAGCTTCCAAATATACATACCCAGCTCTCATTTCTCTCCTGAGCATCTCAAGCTGCCCTTTGGAACATCTTGAACTGTACGTCCCACAGGCATTTCAAACATGTCCAAAACAGTCATCTTTCCTCCTAAACTTCCCATTTTCATCCAGGGTATCCACCAATATCCCAGCCACCCATTGGAGGCATCTTTGAGGACCACTTCCTCCTCTACTCAGAACTGCCAAATCTATTGCCAAATCTAGTCAGTTCTACCTTTTTCACACGTTTCTGTCCCACTTCTCTATTCACTTTTAACCACCTTGTCCACGTCTTTATCAATCTCCTCTCTGTAATTCATCCTCCATATAGCTGATGAATTAATATTCTTTACTATTTGTACATGGCCTTCTCCTGCTCAAGAAGCTTTAGTGGCTCCCTACTACTTTTGGTTTAAAGTAAAAACTCCTTTGTTTGGTATCTAAAGGCATTTCACAGTCTGTATCTAGCACATCATTTTTTTTTTTGGTAATTTTGGTAAAATAACTTGCCCAGAGTCACACAGTTAGTAAGTGTCTGAGGCTGGATTTGAACTTAGGTTTTCCTGACTTCAAGGCTAGTGCTCTATACATTTCACCAGCTTGCTGCCCCTCCTGCACATCTTTTCAGTGCACATTACTTCTCCATACATTCCTTCCCCTTATGTTACAGCCAAGCTCATCTATTAGCTGAACCTTACACATGACATCCCATCTTCTTCTCCCTCTCTGCTTTTGCATAGACTGTCCCTCATGCCTGCAATATTCTCCCTCCTCACTTTGGCCTCTTGGAACCCTTGACTCTTTCCGGGGGCAGCTAGGTGCCACAATGGATAATTTTAGCTTTGGAATAGGGGAGACCTGAGTTCAAGTACTGCCACAGACACTTGCTAGCTATGTGACATTAGGCAAGTCAGAGAACATTTTCAGTCTCAGTTTACTCCTCTGTAAAATGGGAATACTAGCTCTCGCCTCACAAGGTTTTTGTGAGAATCATGCAGATATAAAGTGATTTTCAAATCCTAAAGCACAACTATTACTAATATTATCAAGGTTCACCTTAAGTGCCATTTCATTTCCTAATTTCCAACAGTCATTAGTGTTCCCACTCCCCATGCCCCACATCACTATGTATTTATTCCTAATATATCTTGTATTTACTCATCTGTGAATTCATGGAATCCCCACAGTTGAATGAAAGGGATTTGATGATAGGGACTGATTAGCTTCTGTATTTGTGTTCCCAGCAACTAACGCAGTGCTTGGCATATAGTAGGCACTCAGTCAGGGCTTGCTGATTGTTTGATTAACTTGAATTCAATCTAGGATGCAGTAGTTTGGTTCTGTTTACTTTGGACAATCTGATTCTACTGTGTCACTTGTCCTCAGGGCATCTCTGGCTTGCCTTTGGATGAGTTATAGAAACTGCCCTTGATTTGGGCCCATGTTCAGCCCAGTTTCCCAACAGGGTAATCTAAAGGAGACTGACATCCCACTTTATAGATGATAAGTATACATCAGGGTAACAAACTCTGAGGCTGGAGCAGCCATAGACATTTATTAGCACAGATAAGTTCTTTTATTGAATTAAGAGGGAGCACTTAGAAGGAAGACCCTGGAGAGTAAAACAATTAAGGAATTTTAAAACATTTTTCTTTTCTTAGTTGGAGAGATGAGACATTGTGGCAGTCATTTTGATTTCCCTTCATTTTAGTGATGGGGAAAGGCAGGAGCAGAGTCAGAGTGAACCTCGTTGATATTATGAAGTTATCTAAAAATTCCAAGCAAATGCTGCTCAAAGTAGAACTTTGAGAAAGCAGAACACAGGAAGGATGGAGTACTTTCTGATTAAAAAGATTTTTTGCGTGTGATTAACTGAGGGAGTTGACCCCTTAAGCACCGTAGCTTAAAAAAAAAATGATCAAAGTGTTTCTAAAAACGCTTAACCCATTTTCCTGCCTTAGTAAATAGAGTATGCTGAAATAATTGGATCCTTCTTTAATGAAAAAGGGTTTTGCTCTACTAAAAGTCATTGTTACAAGCAATAATTCTCATTGACACTTTCTGCCTTTGTGACCTTATCATAGCAATCCTTGAGTCTCATTTGTAAAATGAAGGGGTAGGGCAGAGTGTGATGGCCCACATTAATAATCCCTGCTGTATGGGAGGCTAAGGTTGGAAGAGTTCTTGAATCTAGGTGTCTTAAGCTGCAGCGGGCTAAGCCAATTAGGCATCTACATTAAATCTGGCATTTATATGATGAGGCCCCAGGAAGACCATCTTGCATTTCTAGCCTGAGTGAGATAAGGAGACCCAATTTTCTTTTACAAAATGAGAGGGTAGGACTAGATGAACCCTAAATCCCTTCCATCTCTAAATCTATGATCCTATAGTCATTTGGTGCAATGACTATAGAAAGTCTAGGAGTCTGAAAAGAATGTGAACCGATTCCAGGACATAACCCTGGGCATTGGTTCATTTAAGTGAGATTGGCTAAATCTTGTTTCTTTGTGACTTCCCACCCATAAAAATGGGATAGTAATGCCTGTATTACTATCTCATAGGGTGGTCACAAATTTAATGTAAAGTATTTTGCTAACCTTAAAACATTATGTAAGTGACAGTAGGGCTACAGTAGCCACAGGGAACAGTGGATAGATTACCAGCCCTGGAGTCAGGAAGATATGAATTACAATCCACTCTCAGACACTTACTAGCTATGTGACCCTGGGCAAATCACTTAACTCTGGCCTTAGACTTGTCATTTGTAAAATGAGCTGGTGATCTATATCTGACCACTGGACCCAGATGGCTCCAGAGGACAAAGTGAGGCTGGTGACTTTGCACAGCCTTCCCTCACTTAAATCCAATTCACTGGCATGTCATGGCATCACCTCCCTAATGTCATGGTCCTCTTCCAAAACAAAGGACAGACAACAACAAAATGAAATGGAGAAGGAAATAGCAAACTATTACAGTATTTTTGCCAGGAAAAACTCCAACGGAGTCATGAAGAGTTGAAATGATTGAATAACCAAAATGACACTTACTATCATAGGCAAGCTTAGAGCCTGCGAGGGCACATCAGAGAGATTATTACTATTTCTATTGTGGATATGGTCATTACAGTGATCTTACTCTCATATTTATTTGAGGAGGTTCTTATAGAAATGGTCTGAGGACAATTATTTGCCATTATTCTTTTATGTTTAATGTTAATATTATGCAAGGGGATAAAATACTTTTCGTAATTGAATAAGGATATTGGAATACAAGCTCATCTTCTGTAAGCTAACCTGAGGCATCTTTGGGACAACTCCAGTTGGAGGCAGGACAAGGGGGAATGACATGTATCTTGTTCTGTTTCTATATGGTTTTAATTTCTTCTTATAGTTCTTTTTATTTTTAAAAAACTCATTAGAGGCAGCTAGGTGGAACAATAGATAGGCTGCTGGACTTGAAGCGTACAAGTTTGGAGTTCAAATACCACATTGAACATTCACAAGCATGTGTGTACTTGGGCAAGCTACTCAATGTCTTTCAGCCTTAGTTTCCTTATCTGTAAAATGCACATAATCAGAGCACTTATCTCTTAGGGTTATTGTTAGGATCAAATGAAATGTCAAGTCAAGTAAAATTGAGTCAGCAGGCATGTGCCAAGCACACTATGAAATGCTTGGAAAAGTAATACAGGAACAGGGAAAGACAATCCCTGCACTTGAGGAAATTATATTCCAATGAGAGAAGACAACACACAAAAAGGAGGCTGACAGGCAGGGAGGGGAGGAAGGGTCCTTATGTGGGGGCAAGGCAGTGAAATTCCATAGTCCAAAGGGGAGCCTGGAGAGGAATGAAGACATGGCTGGCCTGGGTACTTTCCTTAAAATGGAGGTCCTATGGGAAGGTAGCTGATCAATCCATCAGCAAACATTAAACACCTACTATGTGCCAGGCAATCAGAGAAAGGGGCTAGTGTGAGAAGTCCAGGGCCAGAGTGACCTTCGCTGGTTAGGAAGCATCTGTTGAAGACTGAAGAGAAAGTCCAGAGGGCAAGGAGCAATGCCTGGAGAAGAAGGAAATATAAGTAACATATGTAAAATGCTTTACAAAACTAAAAAGTGTTATATAAAGGCCAGCTACGTCTTATTCCATGTAGTTTGGAGATGAAAATACTTGGCATGGTGACATCTAAGAAAAATATTGGTCTTAAATTTTTATGGATCAATGTTCTATATCTTGGTGATTACGGGCAACAGTTCTGTCTATTATATTAATATATGAATAACAATATATTAATATTGGCATTAGTGTCTCTTATAAAAAAAAAGATGGATCATCTAATACCCTTTCCCTCCTAATTCTGGCTCTTGGAGTGTTGAAATTAAATAGGGAGTGTCTAAGAGGTAGTGCTGTTAGGAAGGTGATAACTGTCCTATTCTTGCATTGACACAGGTGAAAACTGGAGGAAGGGGAATGGAGTGGGAGGAAGATCAGCTTTCATTCCTTAATTTCAGTAATTAGCAAGTATTGAAGAAATTCATCCCAAAGTTCTGAAATAGGAGGGGATTCCAAGGAAGTTTTTAATTGTAACTGCCATGAAAAGCCATGTGGCTTTCAGAAATCACACGTACGGTGGTCACCCATTATATTCACGTCACAATTTGTTTAGCTGTTTTTCACTTGATGGGAACTTTACTTTGTTTCTGGGCCCTTGCTTCCCCCAAAACTCTGCTATAAATGTTTTGGTGTCTATGAGATCTTCCTTTTTGTCAGTGACCTTCTTGAGGCATAAACGTATCAGTAGTACCTGTGGGTCAAAGTGTATGGACATTTAGTCATTTTATCTACATAATTCCAGATTGCTGTTTCCAGAATAATTGTAGCCATTTATAGCTCCATTTTCTTTCATAACTCAACTATCCTTGAGTATTCCCAATTCTCTGTCATTTTGTTCACTTTCTGAGTGTGAGGTAAAAACTCAGAGTTGTTTTGATTTATATTTCTTTTACTGTTAGTGCTCTCGAACATTGTTTCACAGGGTTCCTAATACTTGGCAATTTTTCATTTAAGAACTTCTTGTTTATATCCTTTTGTGCATCTAAAGTTTACAATATTGGTTCCATTTTTTTGTTGTTTTTGTCCTTTCCATTTATGTTATTGTCATTGCTTTCTTCACTTTTCGTTAATTCAGGTAAGTCTTCCTATATTTCTCTGTATTCACACTACTTATAACTTCTTGCTTTAACATTCCATTATATTCATGTACCACAACTTGTTTAACCATTCCAAAATCGATGGGCAACTACTTTAATATAAAATAATTTCAATAGTGAGAGATGGCTAATAACTGCCCCCAATCAGGGAGAGTCTTGTGGGGGAAGTGGCATCAAGGCTAAGATGATTCCACAAGGCAGAGATGTCATATAGAACAGTGGCCAAAGTTGTTGCTACTTTCACAAAGAGAGTGAAATTGATAACCAAAGGAGGTTATATCCTAAGTTGGGCAACAGTAGGTGGTGTTAGAGCAAGAGACTTGAGAATAGAAATTATTTTGGGTGCATGAAGGCATTTCCTCTTTCCGTAACCCCATTTATCCCTATTCCTCTCCCCACTCCCCATTCCTCAAAGCATTCACATCAAGTTTCCCTACTTTGGAAGTGTTGGTCATCACCCGAGGCTCATTGGTGTTAACTGAAGACCTATATTCCATTCCCAATACTACTCTTTCACCCCACCCCAGTTATGCTATGACTAAAAGAATCTTTTTCTTTAGACAAATCAAATTAGGCATGTGTCTCTGTTTCCAGTGGGGCTGCTATTGAGAACTCAATAATAAAAATTAGCCCTGATGGGACACTGGTTGAAGAGATTAGTGGGGGTATCTATTTATTCACATTTTCAAACAAATTTAATATACTCTTTTTGAGTTGCAGTAATGTAAATATGATCAATCATTTTTTGAGTCTTTGAATGTTTAATCGCAAAATAGTCTTTTATAGGTGACATTTTTCTGTTTGACAAATGATTGGGATTTTCTGTTGACCTTCTTGGTGTTTAATTTTTTTTTTCTGTAATGAGGGAACTCTTGTCCCCAAGTCACTGATGCTTAGGATGTATGAGGTAATGATAATGGATGATGATGAGAAGGCAGAGTTATTCAGCATTTATTTTGTTTTTGTCTTCACTTCAGGGAGAATTTAAGCTCCTTGGGCACAGGAGTGATTTTGGTTTTGCCTTTGTGTCTCCAGGACCTAGCAAGTGTCCGGCTTATTGCAGGCATTAAATAAATGTTCTTTAGGTTAAATTGATTTGAATGAGAATAATCTTTGGACTGAAAAGTATAGAATAAAAATAGCTAAAAGGGACTTGATACCTCAGAAGAAGAGGGCGGGAAGTAAGAGAGCTACCAGTCCTTGATGGATTATAGCTTAGGACGTTAACAAAATTAGAAGATGTCATGGCTGAGGCATGGTCAAGATCTTTGAAAAATTGTAGTGCATGGGGGGCTTAGTTTTTGGAAGAAGCTTTGTGTGCCAGATGAGGGTCTGGGAAGCCACTGAGGAGCCCCCTGGCTTTGAAAATCCAGATGTTGATGCTTCCCTCTCTGGTAACTATGGTCAGACAGTTGGACTTGTCTGTTGATTTGTGATATATGTATTGCTTATGTCAGACAGTTTGGAAGCCCAGTCTGCTGATTTCCTGAACTAAGTGAATGATATATGTGCTTGATTAAAGGAGAATGTTAACCCTTCAAAAGTTGCATTTCCTTAGAAAAACAGGTCAAAGAACCTGTGATAGCAGGCTCCCCTGTGTATGTTGGGGTGTTTACTGTTACACCTCTGCATGAAGTAGTAAGCTTTTGTATTAGGAGTCCATGTCTTTCCAAAAGTTTGAAAATAAATGTCTGTTAAGGGCTAAAAAAATTATAGTGTATGGGAGAAGTGCCACAGGATTTAGGAAGGGCAAATGTTGTCCTGAATCTTTAAAAAGACAAGAACATGGTCAGTGACCTTGTGAAAATATATTATTAAAGGGATGATTAATGAACATTATTATCAATGCAGATAGGTAGTATAGTGGGTAGAGAACTGGACGTAGAGTTGGAAAGACCTGAGTTTGAATCCTGCCTCAGACACTTCCTAGCTATGTGATCCTGGGCAAGTCATTTAACCTCTGTTTGCTTCAGTTTCCTCAACTGTAAAATGGGGATCGTAAAGCATCTGCCTCCCAGGGTTGTCATGGGGGTCAAATGAGATTGTATTTGTAAAGCACTTAACACAGTGTTTAGCACATGTTGTTATAATGATAATCTCTTGACATGACAAAACAGGAAGATGATAAATGCTGGAGAAGATGTGGGAGAGTTGGAGCACTAACTCATTGTTGGTGGAGCTGTGAGCGGATCCAACCATTCTGGAGAGCAATTTGGAACTATGCCTAAAGGGCTACAAAAATATGCATATCCTTAGACCCAGCAATATCACTTCTAGGACTGTTTCCCAAAAGATCATAAAAATGGGAAAGGGACCCACATGTACAAAAATATTTATAGCAGCTCTCTTTGTGGTGGCCAAAACTGGAAATCAAGGGCATGCCCATCAACTGGGGAATGGCTGAACAAGTTGTGGTATATAAATGTAATGGAATACTATTGTGCTATAAGAAATGATGAACAAGAAGACTTCAGAGAGGCCTGGGAGGACTTATATGAACTGATGCTGAGTGAAAGGAGCAGAAGCAGGAGAACTTTGTACACGGCAACAACCACAGTGTGTGAGGAATTTTTCTGGTAGACTTAGTCCATCACAACAATGCAAGGACCTAAAAAATTCCCAATGGACTCTTGAGGCAAATGCCATCCACATCCAGAGAAAGAACTGTAGAACTGGATTGCAGCATGAAGCAGATCATTTTCTCTTGTGTTATGTTATGTTTTGTTTTATGGTTTCTCCTATTTTAATTCTTTTATGCAATGTGCCTAAGGTGAAAATGTATTTAATAAGAATGTGTGTATAGAACCTATATAATATTGCACACTGTCTTAGGGAGGGAGGGGGGAGGAAGGGGAAGAAAATCTAAGACTTATGGGAGTGATTGTAGAAAACTGGAAACAAAATAATTTTTAAAAAATAATTATACATCTAGAATAAGAAGGAATGGTCCCAAAGAGACATCCTGGCTTCATCAAGAACAAATCATGCCAGCCTATCATCACTTCATATTTCAACAGTTGCTGGACTGCTAGAACAAGGAACTGCTGTAGAAATAGGCTGGTTTACAGCACAGTGCTTGACAAAGTCTCTCATGGTATTCTAACGCAAAAGATGAATGTGGGCTAGATTCTTACTATAGGGAGCGGATTGAATGTCCATACCCAAAGGGTAATCATTGTGATTCAATGTCATCTTGGAAGGAGGTCTCCAGAGGTGTGCACCAAGGCTCTGGGCTTGGTCTTATGCCATTAAACATTTTTATTAGTGACTAGTGAAAAAAGGTGTAGATAGAATGCTTTTCAAATTTCCAAATGATACAGAGCTGGGAGGAATGGCTAATAGAAAGGATAAGAGTTAGAATTCAAAAAGCTCTTGACAGTCTAGTCAGGCTGAATTGAATAAGATGAATTTAATTGAGTTAAGTGAGTACAAAATAGGGGAAGCATGGATAGCTTGTATGATAAATATTGGAGGATTTTAGGGGACTACAAGCTCAATATTAATGATATGAGTCAATGAGCTAATGGGAAAAAAGCTAATGGAATTTTAGGTTGCATTAAGAGAAGTATATTTAAATACATTTCCTAGAAATATACTTAAGTTTAAGAGAAGTATGTATCAAAAGAAATATATCTTAGAAAAAAGGTAGTCTCTTTTTTGCCCTGGTCAGGCTTCATTTGGACTACTGTGTTCAACTAATAGTTTATATTATATTATATTACTATCTTATATTATATTATATTATTGTAGGGTATTATGTTTTAGGAAGAACATTAATAAGCTCTCGTGTGTCCAGAGGATGTTACATGTACCAGGATGACAAAGGACCATCCATGTGGGATAGAAGTGGGAATGGTTAGCCTATGGAAGAGATGCTTCCGGGGGTACATGGTAACTATCTTCAAGTACTTGGAAGGTTTCCATATGGAAAAGGGAGTAGATTTGTTGTGCCAGGAGGAAAAAACTAGGAACACTGGGTAGAATTTACAAAGAGGCCATTGAAGTTTGACGTGAAGGAACACTTCCTAAAACTCTGAAGTGTCCAAACAATAGATTTTTCCTAACTCGAGGTCTTCCAACAAAGTCTGACTGACCATTTTTCAGGTGTGTTGGAGCAGGGTTTCTTTTTCAGGTATGGTTCAGACTGGATGGTCACCAAGGCCCCTGTTGATTATGAGATTCCTCAGTCTTTTCACTCAAAGTAATACTAAAATGCAGAGGGACTTAACTTTGTGTGTGAGTATGATGGACCCCTCGGGCAGTCTGATGAAGCCTACAGACCCCTTCTCAGAATCATGTCTTTAAGAGCAAAAAATATGATGCGTAGGATTACAAAGAAAATCAGTTATATTGAGATAAAGATTTAATTTTTTTCCCATCCAAGTTCACAGATTTGAAATTTTCACAGGGACCCCTGGATGGGGGGTGGTCTGTGGACCCCAGATTAAGAACCTATGATGTAAAGTATTCAAGTTGGAGAGCAGAGGAATAAAAGAATTATGCCTAGAAGTTATATTTCTTGACCCTGGCTGAATGTTTTTTCAAGACTTGATGCTGTCCTTTATCCTTATCAAACTATAACAGGTGAGGTCTGTTAAATACTTTGAGTTCTTTTGCCAAATTTCATCTTCAGGAGATTTGCAATTTCACTGGGCTCAGAGTTTCTTCAACCAGCGCAGATTGCAACCCCACACCAAATCTGTGAGTTGACTGTGGCCAAGAAATAGTGAGTGTGTGCATATACATATATAAATACGCACACACGTACATGTATGTACAGGTATGAGTACATATATGTATGTGTATATGTGCGTTATGTGTGTATATGTATGTATAAAATTTAGCTGTTTTTTGTTGCTGTTTTCTTCTTCACCAGATGGATTAATTTTTAAGTGCACTGACTTAAAGGGGAAGATTTTTGTTGTTGTTGTTAATAGACTCAATTTGTGGTTTTTTGTTTCCTAGAACCTGATTTTTCTTTGGGTGGGACCTCTCGCAGTCCTACGTTCTTCACATGGGATTGAGTCAGAAGCCTGTCTGCTGATAGGAGAGTGAGGAGGAGTGTGGCAAACATGCTACAGAATGTCTGTCAGTTTTTATTTTCTTGATGGTTGACCAATGTTTACTCAGTTCTGTAGCAGTTTCCTTCCTTCCTTCCCTTTTTTTTTTAAAATTTGAGATATTTTCTTTTCTGAAATTTCCTCCATTTTTAAAATCATTCTTTCTATCCCTGAAGAATACTCCTTGAATATTTGTAGGCATAACACTTTGACACTCTCTCCTTAGTTTTACTAACCAGTAGACCACACAACCTTACGTGATAATAGTGACTGACTTCTTGTCCTTATGTATGCCCAGGGCATTGCCACTTACTTCCTTGAATAACCTTGGGCTAATCACTTCACATCTCTGGCCCTTCATTTCTTCCTCTGTTAAATGAAGAGGACATTAGACTAGGTGGCTTCTGGAGTCCCTTGCAACTCGCAGTCTAGGAGTTTGGTGCCACTTAGGAGACATTAAGCAAATGTTTGCTGAATGGAATTTGGTTTGGTATACCTGAGTTGACTTTCTGAAAAGGACAGAAGTGAAATGTTATTAGAGCTAAGTCCCAGTGAGTGCAAATAATGGATGATTCTAATTCACACATATTTTCAGTGGACTGGAACCAATTTCCTTATTTCATATACTTATAACTTTGATGTGGTAGGATTTTTAAAGGAAAATTTATGCTTAATCAAGGGACCAGGGAACTAGACCTTCAAGTAAGACCATTCTAGATTGCTAGAGTGTGAGACTCTTAGAAAAGATATAATGAATGTCTTAGATAAAATGTAAATAGCAGGTCATGATTGCATTAGAATTAAGCAAGACAATGATTTTGGTAGTTACTCTGAAGGAGTTACAACTTTCTTCTAAGGCACAGGGTATCTTTGGGCACAGAGGGAACTCAAGGCAGAGGGACAGGCTAGGATATTCGAAGAACCTGTATTTACTAGAGCCTGAGGAAAGGGAAGCAGTCCTAATAATATTCTGTGTTTGGCTCCAAAGTTGCAGTTAGAGATCTCAGCTGGGGAAGTATTAGTGTATTTAAAATTGCCCACACAGGAAATATTTCAGTCAATTTGAACATGCAGTTGACTTTGTCATCTTTTTGCTCAAACACTCTCTATTGCTTTTATGATAAAGTGCCAAGTCCTTAGCTTGACATGTCAAAGTCCCCATAATCTGACACCAACCCACCTTTTAGACTCATTTTCACATGACTTCCCTTCACATACTATCCATTCCAGCCAAGTTGTTAGGCATTCCAATCTCTATAGTTTTGTACAGATTATGCCTCTCATGCCTGGACTTCATTTCTACTCTGACTTGGTTTCTTTCAAGGCTCTATTCAGGGAGTAATTTCTTTAGGAATCCTTCCCTCATCTCACCAATTGTGAATCTGCTCTCCTTCTCCAATAATTGTGTATTTGGTGACCTTTATGTTTTCTTCCCTCAGTAGAATAATAATGAGGGCTATTTACACAATTTTAAAGTTTTCAAAGCAAATGTAGAACTATATCCCCCAAATGATTAAACTATGAATACATTTTGACCCAGCTATATCACTACTAGGTCTATAATCCAAAGAGACCAATGGAAGAAAAAAATGATGTTTATGTACAATACTGTTTATTGTAACTCTTTTTGTAGTAGCCTCAATCTAGAGAACAAGGAGTGCCCACCTTTACCTTTACCATTTGTTTACCACCTTTGGCAAAACAATGATTTTTCATGAGTGTAATAGGATATTACTGTGCCATACGAAAGGACGAAATGGCAATTTCAGAGGAAACTAGGAAGAGCTCCATCAACTGATGAAGGGAGAAGTGAGCCGAACCTGGGGAACAATTTATGTCATGACGACAGTTTAGAATAAAATAACTTGGAAAGACTTTAGAATGCCAATGAACACAATGATAAATTATGAGTCCAGAAGACTGAAGATGAAACAGGACAGAGAGGTAATGAGAAAGAAAATGTACAGCTTAAAAATGACCAAGGTGGAAATTTGTTTTCTTGGATTATGCATATTTATTATGCATTTTTTATTCTTACTGTTCCATGGGAGGATGTGGGAAGGAGGTTGCAAAGCACTTTACAAAAGCTGCCTACTCAGCTGGTCCTCCCAAAAATCCTGGGAGGTAAATAGTATAGAGAATGTTGTCCCATCTTACAGATGAGAGAGCCGAGGATCAGAGAGGGTAAGTAATCTGCCTGTTGTCACTCCGCTAGTGAGGTGTTAGAACCCAGTTTTCATGACTCCAAATGTAATCCCGGGTCTACTGAACCATCAGATAGAAACTCTTTGTTTTTCTGCTATTGTAATTGTCATTATTCGTAGCCCTAGCCTATAATACGCAGTCTCACACAGAGTAGGCATTTAAAAGATATTGCTGGCCAAAGGAACTCAGTCCAGGATAGAGTTGTACAATGTGAGCCATTGTCGTGATGACATTTCCTGTTCTTTTCTTGCTTTTTCCCCTCTGACTCCATTCTGAATTCCCTGGCTTTGGGCCAGTGCTCTGGATTCCTTCCTGGCCTTCTGCCTGGCTCCTTGGACTTGGCTACCAGTGAACTCTGGCTTGACCCAGAAAGGCATCCTGTTTATTCCCTCTATCATGACTTGAACCACACCCTTTTAGCCCAGTTCAAATTTATGAGAAGACCTTGGAAGGAATGACTCCAAAGATGGAAATTTCAGGTGTTCTGATCTGCTCTGGTGTTTGGGGGTGTGGATAATCAGGGGCCAAGGGTGACTTTTCCCTAAACTTCAAATTATATCCCATGTAAAAACCCCCTGTGCTTACTCATAAGACCAGCTTGTTCAACATACCAGGTTGCTCTGGCATAAGTAATATTCTTTACACTAAACTCTGGGGCTGTATTTCTACCTCTGAAGAAATGGTAGTGCCCTCACGTGTTTTTATGTAACCCAGAATCAATTGCTTTCCAAGAGGTAGAAAATAGTATGTTAGGTTGTAGATGCACTTAAAGGAAGCCAGCAACAAGGAGGCAAAGTGATATCACAGGAAGGTCATTGGGTTGTGTGTTAGGAGAGCCAATGTTTTGCTCTAACTTGAATCATTCAGCCAACAGTAAGTCATTCCTCATATTTGGTCTTTGGTTTTTTTCTCGTTGACAAAATGAGAAGATTGGATTAGACTTAAATTAAATTTTTGTGTGTCCCTCTGTCCCTTTAGCAGTCTGATGAAACCCTTTTCAAAATAAGATTTATAAATGAATAAAATAAAATTTATAGGATTACAAAGGAAACCAATTATATTGAAATAAAGATATAATTTTTTCCTATCTGGGTTTCAGGGCTCCCCTCTCGCACAAAACCTCTATCCACTGACATTTTGGAAGTTTGTGGACTTTAGGCTAAGGATCTTTGGGTTACATGATCTCTAAGATTCCTTTAAGTTCTGACATTCTTTGATTTTCTGAAAATCAGATGAGGCTTGGGGCAAAGAGAAAATCTGATTAGTTCACCATACCATAGGGACTTGTTTGACTCAGTTTGGAGAGGCTTTAAGTAATTTGCTGAGTGTTGGAGACCTGAAAGCATACTGGGGAGAAAGGAGTCAAGAAAAGCAGGGCGTAAGGGAGGGGAGAAATAGCCAATATCTCATCTCTACAACTTCCATGATCACCAGGTTATGGATAAGAACTCATATTTCCCAGCATCACCACAGTCATGGGATGAAAAGCAGCTTTCCACACGTCCTCACCCAGACCCTGCCAAAGTTCAAAGCATGGCACCTGGAATGCAATACTTAGCAATTAGCCACCTGCCAAGGATTCTAACTGGCTCAAGGAAGAGAGAGAAGGCAGATTGCCTGCTTATGTCTGCATCACAGTGTCATTCTGAGAACTTAGTGATACCATCCAAATCCAACACTTGGCAAAACCCAACATCACCACTTTGATGTGGGGGAAGGGAGCTCTCCCTGTCCTGGGTAAATATATGGGGTGGGGGTGTAATCAGGGGTGGGGGAACCTATAGCTGTGAAATCAGTAGTCCCCTAGACCTGATGACACTGAGAAGCCTTGAGAGTACATTCTTCCTGAGTGGTTATTCTGTGCTCCTCCCCAGTGTGAACACTAACAGGATGGTTAGCTCCATTCCAAATCACATCAATAAAGCAGTGAAGTTGATCTGGCTCATGGTCTCGTCCAGGAGCCTGCAACACTCTGGTGACCAAGGGCTTTGGAACACCTGCAGCCCTGTCCATGTGATGCTTCATCTGACCAAGTCACTGAAGTCTTCAGTCTCAGTGGTCCCTGAGTTGTGACGGATAGATGTTGGAAGATTTGGGTGACAGATGAGCCAAACCAGAGCTGAGAAGGAATAGTAAACATAAAATATAGGGCCAAACCAGACCTAGAAGCTTTCCAGAATTAAGATGGAGATAGCAGGTGGGGGGTGATCAGAAGCAAAGTGAGTAGTCATTAGAGGTTGGAGACCACATGAAGTCCTGGAACTCCAGGTAAAGGTCAGACACCTCCAGCAGCCTTTGTAGAAGTATTTATTTTATTCACTCATTTTATATTTATAGTTGCTTTCCTGTCTATTGTATCTGAGATTGTAAATTTTCAGAGGAACAGGGACAAGAACAGTTTACCAATGACATTGTGTTGCTGAAGAAGACCATGCCATCAGAGAAATGATAACATGACTTACACTTGACTTTGTTTTGAGTGAGTGAGGGCTGTGCAGGTCACCAGCCTCACTTCTCTTTCAAAGCCATCTGAATCCAGTGATCTGATATTCCTCAGGATGACTGGAGATGGCCCAGGATGCACCAGGATATGCAGCTAGATAGATGCTAAGGAAATATCTGCAGTGGTTGGTAGAAGTAGAGAAGTCATTCCTTCCAGAGCCATAACTAGCAATTTTTGTTTCCAGGGCAAGTGGCACTTTGATCTTATAGTTTTGTGTTTTTCAGGGAGCCTGAGAAAAGACAAACACAATGAATACAGAGAAATATGGAAGGTCTTATATGAACTGATGCAGAATGAAGTAAGCAGGATGAGGAAAGCAATACAGATAATGACTACAGTAAGATAAATGGAAAGAAAGGCCACAACAAAACAATCAAAACTGAATGTTATAGAATTGTAAAGAATAAACGACCTCAAAGACACCTTTCCCATTCCTTCACAGAGGTTGGAGTCCATGGATGTAGTAGAAGATCAGATTTTTTTTTAATGTGTTGATTGGTTTTATTGAATTTTTTTCCTCCTCATCCTCTTTGTGTTACCTTTTTAAAATAATACTTAGGAGTTTACCTGCCAAAACAAACCCAGGGATTATAGGAACACAATTACAAGACACTTT
>CM053770.1:54382349-54458256 GCA_028658325.1 Potorous gilbertii
GAGAGAGAGAGAGAGAGAGAGAGAGAGAGAGAGAGAGTGAGAGAGAGAGTGAGAGAGAGAGAGAGTGATACGCTTTCATATGAGTGCAGGTCCCCAGTTCTGCTGTTCTGGGACTGGTGAAGGCTGGGCTGGGTGAGTTTGGCAGGAAGGAAACCAGTAACAGATCAGCCTCTCTGTCAGGTGTAGACCTTCTACGGGAAAGTCAGTAAAGAATGTTTGCCTGGGTGGGGGCAGGGAGCAACTGGACATGGGAAGGATCTGACTCAAAAAAACAAACTCTGAGCTCAATACCCAAGTACCCTCGCTCAGAACAATGAAGCTTAGGTAATGCCATGGGACCTGCCAGAAAGGCCAGGAATAGGCAGGGGGCTCTTTCCAAACCAATCACTTGTGTAAATCTTGAGTGGAAACATTACAAGTTATTTATAGCTGTAGGTTGAGACACTTGTTATTTATTGTGATGTTTATTTTAAAAAATCTGTGTAGGAGGCATTTTTTCTTCCTTCTCTAGCCCTTAAAGAGATTTTAAATACATACCATTCTTCTCTAGGTTAACTGACTTTATTTTCCTTTGTAAAAATAATTAAAATGTCATTGGCAGGAGTTACAAAGAACGATAAAGAAAAAAACTTCTTTGGGGCTTGGATACTCAAGAGCTTGGGATACCCAAAGAAAATGCATGGTGGAAGGAGGGTGTGGGTATGCAGAGGGGTCCCTTGAGTGCTTCTACCCCCACTCTTCCCCTGGCTCTGACCCAAGGGCAGGCAACAGCTTTCAAAACAAAATCCTTCAGACTTGCCTTAAATATTATTCGTGGGGGGAAAGAAGAAGGGGGAAGGAAGGGGAGTTGTGGTCTATGTGTTTCTATTTTTTTTTAATTGAAGAAAGGCATCCAAGATGCAGAAAGTCTCACCTTGACTCCATTAGCAATGCCTCCTCTCTGCCCATATTCCCCAAAGAACCCTTCTGTCACCCCCTTTAGACCTTTCCTATTGGAGCAGGCATATTTGCAAAGGCTCCCTGTAACATGTGGCATTGGACAGGCACCAGACTGATGGTTTAGAGAAGGGAGGGGTCATTGAAAAGCTGGCTCAAGGCATGTAATCTTAAACTCAACTAGTGGGGGGAGGGCTGGGGTTCTCAAGCCAAGGCCCCCAGTGATCCCTTCATTCATCTCCTTCCTGCTCGCCCCCTCCACCTAAAGTACTATAATAGCCCAGCAAGGAGCCCAGGCTGTTCCTAAGGATGGGAAAGGTATTATTCCAGGGTCCTCTGAGACTGGGGAGGGTGGAATTCACTTTGGCCAAAAATCAGGTGAGCGAACTGAGAGAAAGGCCGGTCCTGCCAGAATCCTCAGGGGCTGAAGGACATGACAGGCAAACACAGATTTCCTCTCTGTTGAGTCTCTCTTGATCTGGATCTTGCCACATACTATGGAAAATCTTAATACTTTGGCTGTTGCAGACTTTCTACTTTCTACATTGAACCTGAAAAGAAATGGGGTGTCTGGCGCCTTAAGGAAAAGGGCTTTGTGGGAAGAGGGGAGGACTTTGGGGAGTCTCTGTAGAATTCATTCAGGGGCACCTGCTCAGTAGCGTATGGTAGATTAAGAGATGGAAGAGACCTCAGGGGACATGGAATACAGCTGTTTCATTTTGCAGATGAGGAAACTGAGGCACAGAAAGCTTAAATGATTCGCCCAAGGTCATTAAGTATCTGACAGGATTTGAACCCAAAAGAAGTGTCCTTATTCTCTCTGCTAAACCATGCAACTTCTCAGGAAGGTCAGAAATTAAAGTCAAAAGGAAATGGAAAACAAAGGGGCCCTTCCAGAGAAGAGAGAAAAAAGAAGAGCTGCCATTTTGGAGAGTGAAGGGGAGAGAATTGAAGCTTGGATCTACTGCGAGAGAAAGGTTGGTCTGGCTTGGAAGCCTGTAAGGAAAAGGGGAGCTCTGAATAGAAATGGAACCAGGATTCCTGTAATAGTCAGAGGCTTACAAGAAAGAGGACCCAAACGGCTTGAGATGCTAGAATTTACATTGAGCAGGGACCACCGAAATCATCGACCTCATTTTACAAACAAGGCAATTGAGGCCAGGAGAAAAGAGGCAACTCAGGCCTCTTTGGGAGATAATACAGCCTTTAAAGTCGAGCAGCAGCAAACCTGAGCCTGAGAGCTCTGGACGTCATCCAGGTATCCTGAAGTGCTCTGAGTTTCTTGAGGGGGAAGAAAAACTGCCAAGGGGAATAACTTTCCATCTCTCAGGCTGCTGAGCCACAGCCTCAGTGTCCCAGAGGGAGAGAGCTTGAGGAAGGCCTTCAGCAGGCATCCAACCAGGAAAAGGCATGACATCAGAAAGCAATGACAAAACATGTGTTGGGTTTTTTTTTCTTTTCTCCTTTTTGCCTTTTTTAGTCTCTGGAATGAACTCACGTTTTCCTACAAGACTGAAAAAAAAAAAGACTGAATATGAAACAAGCTGCTTGATGGAAGATACAAGAGGTGTGCATCCCTGTAGCACTGAGCTGCATGTATCCCCTTTGATACCATTCCTACTTCCTTTTCCCTCTCTCTCTCCCAGGGACCTCAACTTTCATCCACTTCTAGCCTTATGCTTCTAATCTCACCCCTTTTCAGGCCTTCTACATTCTATATCACTTTCTCTGGTTTTATATCCTGCCTCTCAAACTTTGCTCTCCTTCCCAGGACCTCAGAGAAGGATTATTGGGCGACAGTCTTTTCTATGGTTTGGTTATCATAAAAGGGTGATGATATATGACCCAGCGCACCCAGACAGAAAGTTTACTAGCATTTTTTGGTAATTTTTGGTACTGCCTCCAAAAATAGAAGGATTTACCCTGCAAAGTCATCCTTCTCTACAGTGACATTCTACACAACACATGCTGAAGCCAACCATCTTGATGGGGAAACTTTATTTGACATAAGAAAATATTGTCATCCATGAGTTGTATTCAGAAGTAACTGAGATATTAAGAACAATGAATAGAGAGGCAGTGAGGGAACCAAGCTCTGCCTCCAACACATACTGACTGTGTGACTTTGAACAAGTCACTTAACTTTTGTATTCCAGGAAACTCTCTGAATATGATTTGCCAAGTAGGTTCAAAGAGGATTTTCTTTACTGATGAAATCATGGCTCTTGTCCCCAAAAGAGTCTACAGGCCACGTTATTTGCTAAATGCAGTGGGATTCAAGGTAACCAGGTTTTTACAGATTTTTACTTCTTAATTTCATTATATATCTCTACTCTTTGATTTTGCCTCTCTTTCAATCCCCGTCCCAGTCATTCTGCACCATTAGGCCAGTGATTCTTAGCCATTTTTGTATAATGAACCCTTTGGCAGTCTGGACAGACTTTGGACAGACACCTTCTTAGGATAATGTTTTTAAATACATAAAATAAATTTTATAGGATTACAAAGGAAACCAATTATATTAAAATATAGTTACCGAAAGATTATTTAACAGAACCCCTCCTCCAGGTCTTATATTCAAAGTCAGGTGGGACCCCCTGACATCCCAAAGGGTAATCTTTTCCTGTCCCCTACACAGAACAATCTTCTTGAACAGCAACCCTTCACCAACTTTAATGTTCTGTTCCCTTACTTTTCCTTTTAAAAAAAGTCAACATTTAATTTTTTCTCAATTAAGTATTTTTCTCCCTTTCCCCTAAGTTGTTTTGCTTGATTCTGCACATGGTACAAGGGTTTGGTTTTCCTTCTGCTCTTTCACTTTTCAAGCTTTCTGTAAATTCTTGAGGGCTACTTAGCTGATGTCCTTCTTTCTACCTGACCTGCTGCTCCTTCATCCTGGACCACAAGCCATCCTCACCTCTTATTTTTCCTAAAGATCTTCCTTTTTCTCCATCTTTGTCCCTCATCCTCAGTGATCATGAATGGTGCTGCCTTTCATCAAACTTCTTGCTCTGAAAGGCCCTTGGACCCCAAGTGTCTGTCACTGTTATCTATAGTTTTTGAGGTTAGCATTCTCAAAAAACTTTATGGATAATTAAAAATGTTCCTGTTTACTTATACAGTAACAACATTATAAAAATGGACAATTTTGAAAGACTTAAGAACTCCAGCCAGCTCAAAGACTAATCATGATACTAGAAACACAGCGATGGTCCATGTTACCTTCCAACAGAGAGGTGATTAGACACACATTTTTGGACATGGCCAAGATGGGAATTTGTTGCCAAGGTTTTGTTTTTCTTTTCTTTTTTCTCAGTAGCAGAAGAGGTAGCAGGAAGAGAAAATAAATGCTCGATAATTGAAAAAAATTATAAAATACTGTTCCTCTTCCAGCCATCCAAGGGCATACTTAGGTGCACATCTATAGTACTGCCAGGGTGGGACGATGCTCTTCCCAGGAGATTTTTCACACAACACTGTTTTCTAATAGCTTCCCTTCTTTTCAAAGTTAAATTTTAATTTTTCCAATGAACAAATACTTATTTTCACTTTCTCCCACATTCTTCCCCCTCCGTGGGGGAGGGGAGAAGGAGAACTCTTGTAACAAATATGTGTAGTGAAGCAAAACAAATCCCCACATTAGTCATGTCAAAAAACACACATCACATTGCACGTTTAATCCATCATCTTCCTGTCAAGAAGTGGGTAGTTTTCATCACCATTGGTTTCCAGGAATCATAGCTGGGCACCATGTTGGTCAGAGTTCTTAAATCTTTCAAAATTGTTCATTTTTACAATGTTATTACATATATTGTTCTCCTGGTTCTGCTGACTTCACTCTGTATCACATCATAAAAACCTCCCCAAGTTTCTCCAAAATCATCCCCTTCATCATTTCTTATAACAGATTAGTATTTCACTACATTCATATAATTTAGCCATTGCCCAATTGCTGAGCATCCCCTTAGTTTCCAGCTCTTTGCCACCACAAAAAAAAAGAGCTTATAAATATTTTTTTACATATAAGTCCTTTTCCCCTTTCTGTGGTCTCTTTGGGGTATAGACCTAGTAGTAGTATCACTGAGTTACATCACAATTTAGTGATTGGGGAGGCGGGTTTACAAATTGCCTTCCAGAAGGACTGGAACAATTCACAACCCTACCCATAGTGCATTAATGTATCTCTTTTCCAGAAATGCTTCTAAAAGCTGCTTAATAAATGTTGATTGATTGACTGAAAAAATTATTTTCCTTTTTCATCAACCTTGCCAACCTAATAATACAAGGTAGAATCTTAGAGTTGTTTTAATTTGTATTTCTCTAATTACTAACATTTTTCGCATAGTTGTTAAAAGCTTAAATTTCTTCCCTTTAAACTGCCTTTGACTATCAATTGGGAAATGACTTTGTTCTTATAAGTTTGAATCTACTCCTTATATATCTTGGAAAGAAAATTTTATTTAGAGAAACTTGCTGAAATGCTTTTCCTTATTTAACTGTTTCCCTTCCAATCTTAGCTGCTTTGGTTTTGTTGGTTTGTACCATCAAGGTTTTTCATTTCATCTCTATCCTTTATTTGGTTAAGAACTCTTCCTCTTATCCATACACATGAAAGGTATTTTCTTCCTCATTCTTCTAATATGTTTATGATGTGACCTTTTATGTCTAAGTCATGTATCGATTTGGACTCTAGCTTAGTATAAGGGGTGACATGTTGATCCAGATTTTATTTCCTCAAAACAGCTTTCCAGCTTCCCAAACGTTTTTGTCTATTAATGATATTTTATCCCTATAGCAGCTAGCGTTTTTGAGTTTAACTAGTGCTAGGCTACTAGGTTTGTAGTATGTATCTAAAGATGTACTTAACCTGTACAACTTATTGACCTCCCTATTTTTTTAACCAGTACTAAATTGTCAGTCATATTAATATTTATTAAATGATTTCTATGTGCCATGCACTGTACTAAGTGCCAAAGAGACAACAAAAAAAAAAAGCAAAAGACAGTTCTTGCCCTGGAGGAGTTCACAATCTAAAGGGAAAGACAATATGCAAACAACTATGTATGAATAAGCTATATACAGGATTAAGAAATTATTAAGAAATAATCCATAGAGGGAAAGTACTAAAACTAAGAGATACAGGAAAAGGCTTCCTGTGGAAGGTAGGACTTTAGCTGGGATGTGAAGGAAGTCAGAGAAGGCAAGAAGCAGAAGGGAGAAGGGAGAACATTCCATGCATGAGGGACAGCTGAAGAAAATGCCTGAATTTCAGAAATGGACTATTTTCCAGGTTTATATTACAGCTTAAAATCTGATGCTGCTAGACCTCCTTCTTTCCCACTTTTTTTTCCATTGCTGGCACATTGGATAGAGCCAGGCCTGGAGTCCGGAAGACCAGACTTCAAATCCAGCCTCGGACACTTACTAGCTGTGCCACCTTATACATGTCACTTAATTTCTGTCTGCCTCACTTTCCTCATCTCTAAAATGCAGGTGATATTAGCACCTGACTTCCTGGGTTTGCTGAGGATACAATGAGATGATTTTTGCAAAGTGCTCAGCCCAGTGCCTAGCACTTAGTCATATACACATACACACACATATATGTTTGTATGTACATGTGTGTATGTATATGTATGTATGTATAGACATATATGTTGTTATTTCCCTTGAGATTCTTGACTTTTTAATCCTCAGAGAATCCCCATAGAAGTCTTATTCAGCTTTCTCATTTTCCCATTATGTGTCTAACATTCCGTAGAATGCAACTGGGAAGAAAATACTTGACCTTTCTTTTGTGATCCCTAGGGAGAGTCCTAGTTCACACTCCTGGAGTCCTTGGCACAGTTTTTGGGTGGAGAGAGTGGTGATTCTCAGGGCCAGAAGGTCCTGATTCTTCCAAATGGATGCTATCAAATTGCAAATGTTTTTGGAAGGAAAAAAAAAAGATTTACAATCAAAAGACCTGGGTTCAAATCACTGCACTGCGGTTTGTTTCCTTGGTGACCATTGGCCACCCTGAAAAAAAACCAAACTACCCTCTCCCAGCCTTAGGTTCTTCATCTGTAAAATGAATGGGCTAAACTAGATATCTGTTAAGATTCCTTCACTTTTCCAGCTCCTGTGATTCTGTGAGCTCTCCCTTTAGTCTATGAAAGATGCCACATCAAGGCCCAGTCCCACAGCCATCTTCCCCAGGAAGCATGGCCCTGGGCTGCTACATGCCCTTGTTCAGAGCATTTGCTATCACCACCCTGGGCAGAGGAAATACAAATGACTTCTAAATGAGGAATAGCCTGCCCTCTGTTTCTGTACCGGCTTCTCCCTGGGTATTAGCGGTTTTTCCCAACCTCCATATTCCATGAGCGTTATTTTCCTTTTCTCACCGTCAGAGATCTTCGACTCCTTGGCCAAGTCCTCCAGTCCTGGTGATGACCCCTCAAAGAGCTCTGCCAATGTGTGGTTTATAAGGGGTAATACCTCTGGTGAGCTTTGTGACCTTTCCAAACAGCAGAAAATCCCAGTATGGATAGCAGCTGTTCAGGTACCTGCAAGCGAATGCATTATGAAAATCCAACTGTCATCGCACCTCTCTCCATCACATTCTTCACCATTCCCGGGGCTGCCTACCTGTGGCTTGTTTTGACAATGCATTTGTTAGCACAGTGGAAAATTCCCAGGTTTAGAGCCAAGGATGTCGCCTCTGCCTCCCTGGGTGAGGCTCTGCATGACTTCCCCACCCAGAAGTTTTCCATGACTTTGTTGTGCTTTGTAAAAACTCGTTACCCTCCATACTTTTTAATTGCTAAGTAAAGACAGAGATAGGGACATGAATACATAGATAGGGCCAAGTCCTATAGAGCCTCTTTCAGTGGGAAGCAAAGAACTTTTTTCCTCTCTTTCCTTTTTAGGGACAACCACATGGGATGTTTGAACCATTTAATGTTGAACTCCATAAGGACTAAATTTATGGGGGGAAATGAAGGCAAGAGACAAAGAGGGATATAAGAAAACAGAGGCAGAAGGGGGAAAGGAGTGAAGAAAATATAGAAAGAAAGAGAAGAAAGAAAAGAGGAAGGTTGGGAGAGAGGGAGGAGAGATAAGGAACAAGAGAAGGAAGGTAAGAGAAAAAGTAGAGGGGGAAAGAAGTTGGAAAAAGGAGAGGAAAGGGAAAAGAAAGGAAAAAGAGACAGATAGAGAGTAGAGCTGTAACTAATACAAGGTGAACAGAGCTTTGTCCCAGGGTGCTGTAATTTATAAGGCTGATGATGTCTGAACTTCTTCTAGAGTTAAGAAACAACTGAGTTTAGAACTTAATTTAGCAAGACATTAGAGTTTGAACACAGATCAAAGCATACTTTTTAAATTTCTTTTTCTTGGTTTTTGGTCTGTGTTTTCTTTTGAAATATGACTCAGATGGAAATATGTTTGCATGACAGCACATGTACAATCCATATCAAAGTATTTCTTTTCTCAAGGAAGAAGAGAGTTTGGAACTCAAAATTCAAAAAAAATGTTAAAATTTGTTCTTATATATAACTGGAAAAAATTAAATGTTAATACTAATTCAGGGGGTGGGAAAGAATTCACTAAAATATGGCACTACAAGACGGCAGATCTGCCACAGCTATAACCCAGGTCATCTCCTCCTCATTTTCGCAAAGTGGCCTCCTCTGCTATCCTAAGATTGTAGCCCACAGGAAGTGTTGCCTTCTCTCTCTCTCTCTCTCTCTCTCTCTCTCTCTCTCTCTCTCTCTATCTGTGTGTGTCTGTCTGTCTCTCTGTCTGTCTGTCTGTCTGTCTCTGTGTGTGTGTGTCTCTGTCTCTCTGTCTGTTTGTCTGTCTGTCTGTCTCTGTCTCTCTCTCTCTGTCTCTCTGTCTCTCTCTTTCTCTCTGTCTTATCTCTCAGCTGAATTGCACTGAGCAGCAAACTTGCTAATCTGTTTGACTCTGAAAGAAAAAGATTTGTGCTCAGAGGAAAATGGTAAGAGGTGACTTGGTTCCCTCAAAATTCTCCCTACTCTTGACTGTGGAGAAAGACATGTTCTGGCCTTAAACCAAAAATTTCAGGGAAAAGTTAAAGTTGGCTACTGGTAAATGATTACAGGTTTTACCCCTCCCACTGTAGGCATTACTTCTGCAGGCAGTCTGGGGCCACCAGGCTTTTCCCTTTCCTCTTCTTTTGCTAATTTCTTTCCCCTTTCACTTTTTCTCTTACCTTCCTTCTCATTCCTTATCTCTCCTCCCTTTCTCCAAGCCTGCCTCTTTATATTTTCTTCACTTCTTTTCCCCTTATGCCTCTGTTTTCTTTCCTTTCTTTCCATGTCACTGAGATTGGTTTCAGGTTGGGCAGGAGCAAAAGCATAAGAGACCATGCAAATATCTGCTTCAGGCATGGCTGTGCTGTGAAGGTTCCCACTACTTGATGCGGCTCGGGCTACTCATCATCACAAATGGGTGTTCTAATATCCCAAGGGAAATATTTTGAGATCACTTACCTAACTCTGTGAGCTTGGGCAAGTTTTCAACTGTCTGGGCCTCATTTTCCTAATCTGTAACATGAGAATGAACCAGAAGACCCAGTTCTGGAATTTTTTTAATGAACTGAAAGATCAAAAATACAACATGGCAAATGCAAGAGAATTGTGACATCTAGAACAAGAGAGGTAACTGTCCCATCGTACACAATCTTTACTGCATTCAGTTCTTGGCGCAAGGAGGATGTTAATGACCTGTAAAACTTTTAAAAGAAAGTGACCAAGAGGATGAACTTCTTCTACCATTACATCATAGGGGAAGAGATTGAAGGAACTGCTAATGTGTAGCCCAAAGAAGATTTAGGGAGACATGGCAGCTGTCTTCAACTATTTGAGGAGCTGTCACATGGCAATGGAACTAAACTTTTTTCCTGCTTGGCCCTTGAGGGCAATGTGTAGATGCTACAGAAGTTGCAAGGAAACAAGTTGTTAGCACCTAATGCAGGCGTGGGGACCTGTAGCCTCAAAGTCACATGTGGCCCTCTAGGTTCTCCAGTTTGATCCTTTGACTGTGTAGTTTGGATTCGGCCAAAGGGTTGCACTGGAGGACCTACAGGGCCACATGTGGCCTTGAGGCCACAGGTTCCCCACCCTTGATAGATCTATCCAGAAGAGGGATGGACTTTCTGGAGGTTTCCTGTTAATTCAAGAAGGACAAAAGAAAGTTTAATGGCTACTCAATGAGGACATTGGAGAGGAGATCCTCAGTCAAATGTAGGAGGTCAGTCAATCAATAAGCATTTATTAAACTCCTACTACATGCCAAGTCCTATGCTAAGTGCTGAGAATATAACAAGAGGAAAAAGGCAGTCCCTGCTCTTAAGGAGCCCATGATCTAATGGAGGAGATGGCCTGGGAACAGCTATGGACAAACAGGTTATAAGTCAAATGGTAAATAATCAACACAGGGAAGGCACTGGAATTAAGAAGGACCAGCGTTTGGGCTGGGACTTGAAGAAAGCAGGGGATGATGGGAGGCTGTGATGAAGAAGAAGAGAAAATGACTGAAATTGGAAGATGGAGTGTCTTGTTTGGAAAACATCCAGGCTAGATGAGGCAGTAGATAGAGTGCTAGACTCTGAAGTGGGAAGGATCTGAATTCAAATACAACCTCAGACACTTACTAGCTGTGCCACCCCGGGAAAGTCGATGAACGCTAATTGCTTTAAAAATAAAACAGCAAGGAGACTTTGTTGGATTACAGAGCACATGAAGAAGTAAGGGAAGAATGTGTGGGGAGAACTTCGGATCCAATCCACTTGGGAATGAAATGGTTAGCCAAGCACCTTGCTGTAGTTTCCCCTCTGTAAATAACTCCACATTTATCCCCCTACAAGGCCCTGCGGGGCAGGCTGCATAGCCATCATCTCCATTTTACAGATGAGGAAGGTGAGCCTCAGAAGCTGAGTGACTTGCCCATAGTTATATAAGTAACGATAATTTTTAAAATGTCAGAGCCAAGACGTAAAGCCAGGTCTCCTGATTCCAGGTTCAGAATGTTTTCTCACCACACCACTAGAGAAACTCCTGCCACAAGAACCCAGGATGGGATCCGCCAGATGGGAATTCCTCTGCCCGAGAACTGTCTTCTCCCCATCCCTGTGCTATCTACCTACCCACCCAGCTCTGGGCAGTTGTCATGGTTCAAACCTCCAGGTGAGTCTCATTCAGAATTGGTCCTGATCAAGGTTCCTCAGACTGTGCCAGCAAAGGGTCTTCATTTGTACTCCTGCTTACTTGGCCTTCCCCAGCTCCTATGGACAAACATTTGTCCGACTCTTCAGATCCTCTGCCAGCTGAGTGGGGTTTGTTTTGCTTACTTTGGGGCTTGGGTTTTGTGTATCCTGTTGTGATTTTGCTCTGGCCTCTGGTATCTATAAAACATTTCTTTCTGTGGCTTCCCAGGTCTCTGTCTCAATGTTCTCCTGATTTTCAGGTAGTCCCAAGCAGTCTCCATTCTGCCTTTGGCCACCTGCGGGCCAGCCTGACAGTGTAGGGGATGCTGCCTCACCTTGCCTTCTAAGGCCCAGAGGTTTAGTCTGGAAGTCCTACAATTTCCCTTCTCTATCCTCTGTCCCTTCAGGCTCAGTGGGAACCCTGGGGGTGTTGGTGTCCTCCCCACCCCCTCGATGATTAGTCTCAGCCTGAGTGTCCTACAAAAAGCATTAAAATTAGAACCCAGAACTGGGCTAAGCTTTGATTTTGTCATTTACACATTGTGAGGAAAACAAAGGAATCAAAGACAGCAATGACAGCTTCTAAAAGCACATAGTGAATTTATTACATACTTAAAAAGAAACACATAGGCAGGTAGGTGGTGTAATGGATAAAGCACTGAACCGGATGTCAAGAAGGCTTAAGTTCAAATCCAGCCTCAGAAGGTTAATAGCTTTGTGTCCCTGGGCAAGTCATTTTAACTTCTCTCAGCCTCAATTCTTCATCTGTAAAATGGGGGTAATAGTAGCAACTCCTTCCCCGGGTTAGGGGATTGTTAGGATCAAATGAGAAAATATTTGTAAAGTGCTTAACACACAGCTTGCTATGTACTTCTTTCATTCCTTCTTTCAGACATAATAAAGACTGGATAGCTCATGTACCTCTATTAGACAACAGATGTGAAAATATTTGTTGTATTTGGTCCTGGTTAAGTTCCAAATTAAAAAAAAAGAAAAAGAAAAGGCTTTAAAAACCATAAAGTGCTACAGAAATGTGAGTTATTATGGTTAGCGGCATTAGCTGTAGTAGTAAAAGTACGAGGAAACACAGTAAAGCGGTCAGAGAACTGGCTTGAGTCAGGAAGACGTGGGTAGTGGGCTTGCTTTGACATATCCTAACTGTTTGACCCTGAGGAAGTGACTTAGTTTTTGGCAGAGCAGTTGGCAATCCTCGGTGGTAAAAGGAGGTTCCTCAATGGGACCCTATACCAATGAGACCTCAGGTCTGATCCAAAAGCAACATAGTAATAACATGTTAAAGTAGGCTTCTCAAAACTGATGTAAACCAACGGGAGGCCTCTAAGCCCCATCCTCTCCAAATCTACCCAGGATAGCAGGGGAAACCCTGTTTCACTGTGGCTGCTAACCACTTGTAGGCCAGGAATTAAATGACTGGCCTGCCAGAAAAAGCAGCAACTTTCACAGATGCTATCAAGACATACCAATTCCACCACTGAGGTGTTCTAAAAAATGTTTCCTTAGAGAGATGCAAATCAAAACAGCTCTGAGGTACCACATCACATCTATCAGATTGGCTAACATGACAAAACAGGAAAATGATAAATGTTGGAGAAGATGTGGGAGAGTTGGAACACTAATTCGTTGTTGGTGGAGCTGTGAGCTGATCCAACCATTCTAGAGAGAAATTTGGAAAAAATGTGCATATGCTTTGACCCATCTATATCACTTCTAGGACTGTATCCCAAAGAAATCATAAAAATGGGAAAGGGTCCCATATGTACAAAAATATTTATAGTATCTTTTTTTTTGTGGTGGCCAAGAACTGGAAATCGAGGGGATGTCCATCAATTGGGGAATGACTGAACAAGTTGTGGTATATTAATGTAATGAAATATTGTTGTGCTATAAGAAATGATGAACAGGAAGACTTCAGAGAGGCCTGGAAGGATTTATATGAACTGATGCTGAGTGAAAGAAGCAGAACCAGAAGATCATTGTAACAACCACAGCGTGCGAGGAATTTTTCTGGTAGGCTTCACAACAATGCAAGGACCTAAAGCATTCCCAAAGGATTCTTGAGGCAAAATGCCATCCACATCCAGAGAAAGAACTGTGGAATCAGAATGCAGAATGAAGCAGAATATTTTCTCTTGTGTTATGTTTGGTTCTGTTTGGATTTTTTCATGGTTTCTCCCATTCCTTTAAATTCTTCTATGCAACATGACTCATGTGAAAATGTGCTTAATAAAAATATATGTGTAGAGCCCATATATGATTGCATGCCATCTTGGGGAGGGAGGAGGAAAGGAAGGGGAGAAAATCTAAAACTTATGGAAGTGATTGTAGAAAACTGAAAACAGATCAATGAATAATAATTATACTAATGAAAACAAATGTTATGGAATAGAGATCCACAGCTTCACATGCAAAATGCTTTTCGTGCTCTACTTTGTATGTAGAGGAATGTTGGGGGTGGGAGTTAAGTTCAGATAAAAACAAACAGCTAATTGAAAATTTTTTTAAAGTGTTTCTTCATCTAGAGAGCTATGAGACCCTTTGTTGGGCAAGAAAGATCTTAGATCTGAGTTCGAGGAACTGAGGCCAGAGTCAGGGTGGTTTATAGAGAATGAACACTACGCTGGAGACGCCCCCGATGAAGGCTCCAAAGCAGGCTCCACAACAAAATTTTACTTTGACTCCCATTGTCTTTTTGTACCTGGCCATCCTTCCTGAAAGAAGACACATTGAGCTTGGGTTGGGCCAAGCAAGTGGAACTCTGAGTCTTGGCACCATGACTTGCTAAAGCCTGGGAACAAAAAAAAGGTGTCTTCAAGGCATCCTCCCCCAAGAATGGAAGGAGCAAAGGGCTAGTTTCCTCCAAACTGACCTAGAAGGCATTAGGTTCCTTCTCAGCCTTCCTGGAGCAGAGCTAGTGCTTAACTATTCAAATACGCCTGTGAAGAATTAACATGCAGCTAGAGTTCTGCTTCTTAATATTTCCATCCAAGATGGGGCTAGGGCTTGGTGGGAGGGGTGGGAAGGAAGGGGAGGGTTTTGTTTTGCTTTTTCCAGTTTAATAAACCAAGTATTTAGGACCTCAGCTTAGAGATCCTCGCTGCTCACACCAAATTAAAACCATCTGTACAGATAAAACAGTTAGGAGCCTTTGTACTATAGAGGGACAGAGATGTGTAGCTCATTCAATTTCAAAGGAGCCACTTTATTTGGGTGGGTGTATTTTTTTTCTCCCGATACAGAAGAAGCTTCAGTCGGCTCATAGGAAACAGGAAGGAACCTGTTGTTTTAAATAGCAGAGGGCTGGAGAATCGACTCATTATAGTCTGCCCATTTAGTGAGTGACAGGGCAGCAAGCCAGGCCGACCCAATCTGGGGCCTAGGGTCCCACCCCTCTCCATCCCCTGAGCTGATGCCTCTCCCCTTGTCCCTCCCCCATCCACCAAGCAATCTCTAAGCTGCTGGTCAAGGTCAAGGGCTGGGGGGAGGAGGGGTGGTGTATTTTCACCCATCAAGATCAGGAGAATCCCTCTCAGGCCCATTCAGCAAGATATCGCTGAACCTTAAAAGCAGCTTTGTGACCCTAGCTCTAAAGAATAGGGAAAGGGGGGGGGGCGATAAAAATCCTGTAAGAATGCCTGGAAGTTCAACAACATCCTGCGCTCCTCCTCCTTCCCTCTCCTTCCCCCTCCCCACCCATACCTTGTTTTACTAGAAGGGCTGAATTTTCCTTGACAACTGTGTGTTTTCACTCTGAAGGAAAGTCCCGGGAGGGACTGTCCAGGGAAAGGCAGCAGAGGGGGGGTGGGGGAGAGAAGTGGGGGGAAGGGAAGTTGTGGAGAGAAAACTTCATTTGGATTCACTTCATCCCCAGGGGGAACATAATCAAAGAACCCCTGAGGGATCCCAAAGAGTTGCTGGGCTGCAGTTTTGCATTGTAATCATCAGGCCTCCCTACCAGACTTGTTCTCCACCCCATCCCATCCCCCCAAATAGAAACAACAAAAAACTTGCCATCCTACTTAGGGAACCTGATTTTATAAGAATGAAGCTTTCAATGGGGATCCAGGTTTTCTCCTAAAACGCAGAAGGAGGAACATGGTTTGAAACTCTACTTGGCCTCTCTTTCTACTTATCCTGAGGCCTTTTTGTGAAGCAGCCCTTGGGACCAAGGTCATGCACTTTAAAAAAAAAAAAAAATTTAAGAGACCAAGCCAGGGAACCTTGGGACTGACAGATGTGAATTCTGTTTCCAAGAGACTCCAGCTGTGATCACCAACTGGGCTCATCGCTCACAGACCTGTCCTTACACAGGCCACTCATTCTGGCTTTCAGATGAAATCTGGCCCAGCAGAACTGCTGCTTCAGTAATCATGGAGGGCTCGGGCTCATGCCTTTTTCCATAAGTCATGGATCCATTTTCAATGGACATTTTGACCTAGAAAATTTGACTGCTCTAGAAAGAAGGGGGGATGATTTGGTCACATGATTCAAAATGGGTTCAAATCTTTGACTGGGCCCCCTTAATTCCTGTGTGATCTTAGAGGACACTCAGACACTCTCTGGTTTGCTCATCTGTAAGATGAGGAGACTGGGCTAGATTGCTAAGATTCCTTCCCAGTCTAAATTCTACAGTCTTGTGACTTGTGTCAACAGCAATGAATAATTAATCCTATAAAAGCTCACGTGTATGTTTTACAAAGTGCTTTTCTCATCACTGTGCTGTTGGGTAAATAATGCAATTGTTATTAGCTACATTTTGTAAATGAGGAAATTTAGGATTGAAGTGTCTTTTCCAAGCTCATGATGGGAATAGATGAGGTTCAGAGAGGTCTGAGTGACTGGTCAAGGCTGAATGGCTAGCAAGTACAAAGCCAGAAATCAAAGCTTCCTTCCCGTTCCATGTCTAGCCCTCTTTCCCCTATACCCAGGCAGATGCTAGAACCAGCTAAAAAGTTGATTGTTAATTTTCAGGGTGACCATTTACACCTTGGAAACAGGCAAATGTGACAAATCAAGGTTTGATTTGCTTCTTTGCTGATTGTCTAGAATTGAGAAAGTGATGGAGAAAATGGCAGTCATGTAGATTAACCTTCAAAGCGCATACATTTAGAAGGGAGTTGGTTGTTAAACAATTGTTGTTCAGTTGCATCCAACTCATTTGGGGTTTTCTTGGCAGAGATACCGGAGTGGTTTACCATTTCCTTCTCTAGCATTTTACAGATGAGGAAACTGAGACAGAGTTAAGTGACTTGCCCGGGTCACATAGCTAGTAAGTATTTGAGTTCAGATTTGAATTCAGGTTTTCCTGGCTCCAGGCTCTGTGCTCTATCTACTTCACTACCTAGCCACCCTAGACAATTATCAGCACAAAATTCCTTTTTTGGAACTTTCTTGTATTTCTATCTCCCAACTAAGGTGACTGACCAGATGTTGTCATAGACACATGAAACAATCACTTGTAAAAAGGTAGGCAGTCAATGCCACAATAGGTAGTCATGTTCCCTATGACACTGGAGAGGGGAGGAGTTCTTTTAAAAAACAAAAAATAAAAAAAATTTCCATTTTCTACAAATCCATTCCCTGAATCTTGAGATGTTAGTACAGCCCATTGAATAGGACTGCCAGTTGGACTACCAGGCTTCCAGACCTGGCTCTCCAGTTTGGTCTGTGACCTCAAGGGTCCCTGCCTAGGCTGTTGGGTTGGAGTGGGCAGGAAGAGTGAGTTCAGGAGAAGGGAGGAGAGGGGGGCACTGTCTATACATATGCCCACCATTGGAGGAGCTAGACTAGTTGGTGCTCCCTGTGAGGTAGGAGTGGGGGAAGAGGAGGGGCACAGCAGCATGGGAAAGCTCTGGGTTGCTTTTCTAGCCCAAACTGCCTGCCTTGCTCAGTGGAGGAGCTGAGCTTCCTCTGATTTCCTTTCCAGCTGCAGGAGCCCACATGCATCCAATGAATCTTGAAGTCAGTAGAGCCACTTCATTCTTTGCCCATTGGTCTTCTCTGAGCCAAACACAAAACCCCAGGAAGTTTCTCAGACCCATTCCTCCTCTTAGCCTTGAACAAAAACTGGAGCAGACTGGTCTCTCCCTTTGTTCCTTTTATCATTCCTAGGGAACTGGTTTTATAGGTGCCTGTGCTGCGCCATCACAAGACCCTTGACAAGGCAGGTGCAGGAGTGATGATGCGGAGAAGATTTCAGTGCAAAATAAGTATAATACCCAAACTCCAGGGCAGCTTGTTCCCTGCAGGCCAGCCGGTGATGCTGCTCAGATATGTGATGCATGATTAGCTGGGAGACATCTGAGCCAGTGACATTGTTATAGGCTGTGTATAAAGGAGATAAAATTGCTGACTGGAGGAGAAAGTTTGGAGAAAGAGAAAGAGAAAGGAAGTTTGAGAAAGATGAGGCTGGCAAGATCTGAATAGCTAATTGAAACTCTTGACCAAAAGACACTGGGAGAGGCTGCACCCCCAGCATGGCCCTTGCGCCCAGCATCTATACCCCCAGAGACGATGAAGAAGAGATTTCCCCAGGGAGACTGTCCCCTCTCTGGATGAGTCGAGATTTATCTTACTTCTGCTATGTTTTCTTCTACTTACTCTAAGCTGTGTAACTTACCTGATTTCTGTTTATTGTTGGATTAGGTGATTGGGTTTGCTCCCTATCTGAGATCCTTTTTTTGTGTAACAAGCATTTGGTAACATGAAAAGAGCTGTGAACCTCTCTTGAATGACCAGGAAAAGTGGCTTTGATTCTGAACTCTTGTAAGAGCACTATACTTAGACTACAAATATTTGAAGTATGATAGATAGAATTCTAGTCCAATACCCTGCCTGGAAATAGGAGAGTGAAGAGATGACTGACTGCCCAGTCAGAGCTCTCCCGGATTCTGCCAGCCCCTCCCCAACATGGCAGGAAAACCCTTGGCTTTCTCTCTGCAAAGTTGGAAATTAAAGTCTCCTTTATGGGGTAATTCAGATAGTATCTATTTTTCTATCTGTGGCACATGTGAGCCAAGCCAAATCAAGTCAACAAACAAGTATTAAGTACCTACTATTGGACTAAGTACAAAGGAAAAAAAACATGTATTTTTCTTCTCCCATGTATACATACATACATATACACAAATAGATACACACATATATATATTTGTGCATCTATATACGCATGTGCATATATGCATATGTATGTGTATATGTATATGGAAGTGCTTCCTCACAGAACCATCTGAGAGTGAATCACTGCCTCATCAGTGGAAGTCTTTAAACAAAGGGAGATGACCATTCTTTTGGAGAGGTTATGGAGGAGACTTCTATTCAGATTGGGTTAGTCTGCCTAGCCCCTGAGATCCCTTCCGATTTCATGTTTCTATGAATTTTCTTCTCTCCTTATCAGGGTGATAAGAGCAATTCTAACCTCTCATATCACCTCAGTGTTCAAACACTTCGCTGGCTCCAAGGTGCTTGAAAAAA
Organism: Potorous gilbertii; assembly: GCA_028658325.1. Taxonomy (NCBI): domain Eukaryota; kingdom Metazoa; phylum Chordata; class Mammalia; order Diprotodontia; family Potoroidae; genus Potorous; species Potorous gilbertii. The sequence goes on from CM053770.1 coordinate 54,400,990, forward strand.
TGGTCCAATTTCCTTAGTCTGGTTTTCAAGACTATAATCTGGCTCCAATCTAGTTTTCCAATATTCTATCCCATTAGACTCCCTTGTGCACCTGATGCTCCAACCAAAACTAATCATTTGCCATCCTCCAAACAGGTCCTCTTCTTCTGTCTCCATCTTGTTCCCTCTACCTACTACACCTTTATCCCAGATCCATTTGTCAGAATTCTGCTAGCCTTCAAGGTCCTGCTCCCTCAGACATCTCCTCCTCCATGATTTCTTCCTTGATCAACGCAGATGGAAGTAAACTCAGCCTCCTGTACCTCACATAGTACTCCCAGCTAACGCTGATGGCATTTATCACATTCTGCCCTAGAATGTATGTACAAGCCTTCTTTTTCTTAAGATGAGGAACTATGTCCAATTTCCCTTTGTATTCTCTGAGCCTTTGGAGCCTCACCTGTAACTAGCCAATAAATATTTCTTGCATTGAATTGATCTGAATTTATCCCAGCCTAACACTATTTTAGTAGTGAGAAAAACAACTTTATCTTCAGAAACAGAAATAAACAGGGTTAATCCTTCTCTCTTCCTGATCCCAAAAACATGTTTGGAGTCAGAGTGGGGTGAGCTGCCAGCTTCTTTATTTCTGTCCTAAATCACTTTGTGGAGAAGAACCTTGTTATCTTTCTCCCCTTTATTCCAAAGCTTTCTAGGGAGACCAGAAATAAGGGAAAGATCTAATGAAAAGTAAAAAAAAATTATTGAAGAGCCAGAGAGGCCCCTAGCCTAGGAGACTGACAGAGTGTAAGACAGTCTGGAGACGGAAGGACTAGCGTGTTCCTTTTCCTACAAAATGAGGGGATTGAACATGGTTCCCGAGGTCCCTTACGACACTAGTCTATGATTTCAAGAAGACTTCAGTGGCTTAGTGATCCGACAATCCCCTCTCTTCCCTGAGAATTCTCTCCTTTCCTGCTGGAGAAGTAGGAGAAAGAAAACGTTCATGAGTAATAGACCCTGAAAACTCAAGAACCTAGAACAGCTAGGGCATGGAATTTCTAGAGAGTTAGAAGATAAGGAGGAGGATGGTTCCAGCAGCTGTGCTTTCATGGGATTTCCTCCTCCATATCTTCTGGTTTCATCTGCAGTCCCACTAAGTAGCAAAAATGGGAGTATGATTACTCAAGGCCAGGTACCCAAACCAGGACCCTAATGTACGTCATCCAACAGGCTCCAGTCATGAGGACTGTCTTGCCTTCCTGAGGCTGTAATAATAAGCAGGCTCCACAAAGTACATTCCAGTACATTTATTAAGTGCTTACTATGGGCAAGGCACTGCTCAGCTAGTGCTGAGAATGCAAAACATGGGTGAAATAATTCCTTGTCTTCATGGAGCTGACTGCCAGCTGGGTAGGCTGTCCCTGGTGAAACCACAATCTGGCACCACCAAAAAGGAAATTCTTTTGAAGCACATGTGCTTATTTTTGAGGAGAGAAAACTCTTCTCCTTGGGGTTGATGGAGCAGAAAGTCAGCCTACAGGTGCCTTTTCAGAATCACATTTTCAAATACATAAAATAAAATCTATAGGAAAAGAAGAAAACAAAACTCAAATAAAGTTATCAAAATATTTTAAAAACTTGATCTAGAGATTAAGAACATTTGAGGAAGGGTAACTTCAATGACTGCTTTAGAATTTCCACATCCAAATATATTTTCTTTCTCCTCCCTCATCTCTTCTGTACTTGCAGGGCATAGGTAGTCTCCAGGGTTCTGGACTGTGGTTTCCACAAAAAGCAGTAATATACTAATATTACAGTGGATTCATGGTAGAAGACAATGACAGGACTGTCTGAAGAAAGTCCCTGTCTTCCATCCCAAGGTTGTTCCACAGTCCAGCAGGCACCTTTTCATTTGGTGGCTGAATCAGAAAAGAGCAAGCTATTACCAAAAACAAAGACAAAAAAAAATGTATTTCAAGGAGAACAGCTGTGAGTGCTTGCAGTTTAAGACCTAGCCTATTCATTCGTGGAGATGAATTCTGCAAGGGGAAAGAGGAGCTAGAAGATGGAAGTTAAACACTATGAACTAATAGGTTGGACTTCTTTCTGTTAGGGAACAGGAGAGGCCAGCCGGTAATGAGGTTACTCTTGGAACCAGGAGCCAATGAAAAGATACTTAATCCTTTCATGTTTGTCACATCAAGGATTACCTGCTATACATAACAATTGACCTGACTGCTTTTCCCAGATTGAAGTTCTTGACTAATTAGGCCATATTCGTAACAGGAAAATCATTCCAGTGCTCAGCCAGGTAGAATTCAAGACCATATATTTAGAGGTAGAATGGTCCTTAGAGATCACAGAATTATACATTCAGAACTGAAATTTTAGAGGTCATCCTGTCCAATCCTTCATCACAGACGAGAAAATTAAGGCCCAGAGAGGTTAAGTAATTCACCTTGAGTCAAACAGTTAATAAGTGGTGATGCCAGGTTTGGAACCTAAATCTTCTGACCCCCACCCCAGTTAAGTGCTCTTTCTATTATACCACGATACTATGTCTCCTAACATGACCCACTCTTTCCCAGAGTCTAGATTGGCTTAATACGCAACCATTCTGATATTTTTCAGGTGCTTCTCAAAATCTGGTAACGAATTCCTTTATTGATCAAAATACAGGTCACACTTTTCTAAAAATCTGGGTTACACAAACCAAAGGATAACTCATAATTATGCTTTTATTATGCAATAGATGGTAATAAAGATGACATATTGTAGGAAGATTGGGAAAAGACGAAGACAAAGTAGAAATAAAAAATGAGTAAGATATCCTTGTTTGCATTGCGAACAATTGTTTTAAAAAACCTTCACGGTAAATATTGTCATGCAATGCATTAATGTAATTATTTTTGCAGTGCCTCTGTATCTTTACCCTTCAAAGAGATTTATATAATGATGTTGTCTTCGGGGATCACTTATTATAGCCAAGGGACTCTCCTGGGTTCAAGGTAAACTTTGGTTTCACCTCCACTCAAAAGCATAGCTTACAACCTCTAACTAACATCCCTTTACTAGAACAACTAGAAGACGCATTAGTTCAGACCAAACAAAAGCTATGGTTTCACATGTTGGTTGATAAGTTGGGGATCTGTCCCAAAAAGCCCCAGGAGCAGACATCCTCCAGTCCTGTCCTCCCCTTACCCCAACTCCTCCTTCTTGCTATCATCTCTCTCTTCCCAATGAGGCAGAACTTGCTCCAGCTAGGGACTGGAAGAGTAGGCAGTCTTATACTGGCATGATATCTATTTTAAATGTTTTCAAATTAACAAGCATTTATTTTTTTCTCCCTCTTATCCTACTCCCCTGGGAGGGAAAGAATAAAAAAAAAGCAAAACCTTGTAACAAATAGGTATAGTAAAATTCCCTCATTGACCATAACCAGAAATGCTTCTTTCATTCTGTATATATCCATCATTTCTCCAATAGGAGGTAAGAACATCCTCCATCGTGGATACCCTGGAATTATGCATTGTATTCATCAGAGTTCTTAAGTCTTTTGAAGGTGTATTTATAATGTTGTTAGAATTTAAATAATTCTCCTAATTCTGCGTACTTCACTTTGCACCAGATCATATAAATCTTCCCAGATTTCTCTGAAACCATCCCTTTCATGATACCTTATGACACAACAATATGCTATTATGTTCATATACCAAAATTAGCTCACTCATTTCCCAGTTGATAGGCACTGAGATGATTTCAAGAACAGAAAGAAGTTCTCTCAGTCCTCAGAACTAGTTCTACTGGAACCACTGGGCACCAGCTTTGGAAGACTTGACTTGCTGATAGCTGAAGGAAGAGATGGTGCTGTTATCAGCCTATAAACTAGGAGACACAGCTCAGTGGTATAGTAGATAGAATGCTGAACCTGGAATAAGCTTAAATCTAGCCACAGAAGCTTATTAGTTGTGTGACTCAGCATGTCACTTCAGTGCTGTCTACCTCAGTTTCCTCATCTGTAAAATGGAGATACTACAGCACTTGCAGAATTGTTGTAAGGATAACATGACTATACATATACATATATATGTGTGTGTATAATATAAAGCACTTTGCAAACCTTGAAGTTCAATATAAATGACTTATTTGTATTATTTTTATTAACTCTTTAAATATATCTTCAAAGTGGGAATTCTCTCTCAAACAATTTCCTGATCCTGGACTTGGAGCCAGGTAGGCCCAAGTTCTAATCCCATTTGGACATTGGGCAAATAGTTTAACCTCTCCAAGCCTGTTTCTTCATTTATAAAATGGGGGTGGTAATGGTACCTGCCTGAGATCATGCATGCAAAAAGCAGTCTTTGCGCTTTACAAGTCTATAAAATATTGTTATAATAGTACCTTGCTTAGAGTAAGAGTTGAGTTGAATTGAATAAGGGGTCATCAAAGAGTGATATGATTAGCCTTCAAGTAACTGAAAAGTTTTAGGAAGGGAGGAAGGGCTAACATTGTTCATCATGAATGACCAAACCAAAGGCAACTCAACAGAAGTGATTTTAATAGGATCGTCAGGCTGATAAAATATGGGAATGGGCAACCAGAGAAGGCTATATTCTGGAAAACTTCAAGAGGAGAATTAACCCTAGTTGGTTCGGTCATTTGGTCATTGGCCAGAAAGCCAAGAGGTCTACCTAGGTTTTTTGAGTTCCCTTGCAGTGTAATAATTCTATGAATAGCCAGTTTGCCTTTATTAAAGACCTTATCAAAGGTATTTTCTTAATATATACTATGTAATATATAAATGTTATGTGAGAATATTACTAATTTTATCATACAATTCCATCTATATAGTTCTTTATGCTGGCAAGGAAAAGTCTTACAGTACTGTCATTGACTTCCAGAAGTATTTTTCCAAAAACGTGTTTGCTTGTGTTCAATTCAATATTTATTAAATTCCTCCTATGTGTGAGGTACTGTGCCAGGCGCTAGGTATGCTTCAATAAACTGATAGATCTTTGATCTTCAATTTCATTCATGTGAGTGCCTCCTCCAAAGATGAGAATTGCAGTCCATGATCCTGCCGTGAATCTTCCATTGGGTTCTAGCCCAACACTGGGGGAGAATAGGGTTTGCCCTAGATCTCTTCAGTTGTGTGGACATCCTTAGAGCCATTAGTTATCCATTATTCTCTTGAAGTAATGCATCTTATTTTTTCTAGTGACCTTAGGAACAGATTATATATGATTGAGTTTTTTTCTAGTGCTCATACATGTATGTGCATGCATAATTGTGTGATTGTGTATATGGTTTACATCTTAGTTCAAGATTATAACAACCCATTGACTTGTGAATCATCTGCCAGATATCTTCAGATCCAAATCCACTGAGTAGAGTATCCATCTATTTCTTTCATCTTTTCATCTAATGGCCCTTATTTCTTCCTACCCTGTTTCCTCTCTCTCTCACCCCCATTGCTTCCTGTCTCATTCATAGCTACAGCCTCTCAAACCCAAGCTGCAGAGGGTGAGAGCTCGACACCTGGCAAGTAGAAGGCAAGGACCAAGGTCAAGTGAGGAGCAGGGTCTCAACAGCTGGCAAGCAATCTCTCTGCTCCGGTTGGTCTGGGACACTGTCTACCCAGTGAGTTTTACCTCCTGCGGACTTCAGTGGGGAAAGGAAGAAGGCCAAGGGGAGGGGCACAGTCATGGTGGGGAGTCTCTCAGGCAAGGCATCTGCTTTCCCGGCCACCTGGACTGAGTGGGAAGATAGAAGGGGGGAGGAATGGGGGTCTTTGTTGGTCAATGCAGCCTCAGCTTGGGAATCCTGCCAAGCATTGGCTCTCTCCTTGGTGGTGGAAGCAGCTTGTTTCTTTCAGTGATCTCCCTCCCTTCCCCCTCCCCGCCCCCCACCTTCAGCTGCTGTCTCCAGGGAGGAGGAGGAGGAAGGTGTTTTGAGCAAACTGTCCTATGAAACAGAGTTTGTAGCTGACAAGCATCGAGCCTTCTGTCCCTTCCTGGAATCCCTACTGCCACCCCAATTCAAGCCTGGGGTGTGTCTCTTCCCTAAAAGTCCCCATGTGCACACGCACACACAGTCACTTTCTTGGGCTAGTTCCAGCAGCGTTTCCTAATAAGTCATCAGTAGGAACCTGCCCTCCCATCTCCTCTCCTCTGCCAAGTCTGCCACCACCTGCAGATGGCAGGGGTAGGAGGGACTGGGGAGAAGGGGGTGGGGAGGCTTGATTAGTTGATGAGATATTTATCAACTGCCCCAAATCCACTGGTAATAGCACCTAGTCAGGGGAGGAAATAGCAGAAGGGGAGGGGGATATCCCACACTTTCTCTAAATCAAAGGGCTGCAAACTTCCCCAGAGATCCCAGACCTGGCTTCCTAGGTCCCTGAGTCTAGCCTAAACAGTTCCCCAGCCCCTGCTTGGGTGAAGATTTTGCCCTCTCTCCTGATCAGTGGGTAGAAGTTGAAACTAGATGACTTAAAATTTCCCTTCCAACATTGAGTCTATGATTCAGTGCTCCGTGGGTTCTGGGGATTTTCTTTTCCTCTGTGGGCTGAGGGATTGGTCACTTCTTTCAAGGTGGTTAGCAGCAAAAATGAGATAAACAAATAAAAGTTTGACACCCCTTCTGATAAATAAGATTTGGTGATGGGGGAAGGAAGGAGTCAGGGAATCTAATAGTTTGTGGTCCCTAGCCCTGTCAGGACTTTCTGGCCAGGTCTCACCTTCCTATCTATTCCTAGTCTTGGAAGTAAAGAGAGGGTCGTCCCTGCCCCTCCCCAAGTCCTAGAGCTAACTGGGGAAAGAACTAAAAGCCAAAGGTTTGTCGTTTGTCCCGTCATCATTTCCGGCATTTGTCATGGATGCAAAATGTCCTACTTCAGCCTCTGAGGACAATTCACCCTTTGTTTGGCTCTCGAACAACCTTCACCTGGGTCCCTTACCTCGGTGCTCCCAGAATGCTCATCGAAGGATGCTAGAATTCTAGGAAAGTATGAGGTCACCAGGAGAGGCTGACCACCTCTCAGTGCCAGGTACTCTGTAAGAATCTCCTTCCCTTTATGACTATATAGGTGACAGCTTTTCCCTTAACCGAGTCCCGTGTCCCGTTCTCACCAAGAAGCTCACTCATTGTCCTAAAGCTAAGTGGCAATGGACTATTGCCCAAGATAATCACGGCAGTCAAGCACAGGTCCACAGAACCGACATCTAAAAACCGCACAAGGGTGGGGGACCCCGCCGTCTGCAAGTCCTAGTCCACGTGAAATGACAGCGATAAAATGGCCATTCCCTCCGATGCCGGCCTTTTGTAATGTTCCTGCCCACTTTCTGCCTAGTCTAGCTAGATTCTGCAATTCAGGCAGTCGCCTCTTCTCCCTTCCCCCCACCCCATCAGCTCCGGTGATTCAGAAACACGTCAGATGCTGAGAAATTCCCAGACAGTACAACCTTATGGGCTGCTGCCCCTCCTGGTCCATCTCCACAGCAACATCCTTCCCTCTAGATCGGGGCAGGGAGAGACCCTACCAGAGCTGGGAAACCGAGGGACCACATGAGCTTTCTCTCAGCTCCCAGCTTATTTGCATTTTCTCTTATTGGCTCTCCGCCTGGACTACGAGGCTGGAGGAAATCTTCCTTCTCTCCCTACCCACCCAGACCAGAGTCTTAAATATGTGGGCATTACATGAGCTCAGCGAGAGATGGGGGACTCAGGGGAGGATGACACAACAGCCAAATAAAGGATGGGTTGTCATTAGAGCCGTAACTGGGACATTATACTTCTAAGGCAAGTACCCTGAACTCTGACTAGGGCAAGCAAAATTGATAGAGGTGCGGGTGGGGCAGGGGAGGAGGAAGGGGAAGGAAACAGTCTATCAACAAGCAAGTGTAACACACATAAGACTCTCTACAAACCGTAAACGCTAGCTAGTACTATAACTATTCGCTAGGCACTATCCAAAGACTTGGGAGCCTGGTCCTGGCTGGAGCAGTTGGAGAGATCATGGGGGCAGAGACAGAGCAAAGAGAGGGCTGGGGCAGGAGCTCTCACCCCCACTATATGGTGGGTGGCTTCCTAAATTACCTATTTTTTATGCTTATTCAGTGCTCTGTTTTTTCTGCCTTGTTGAAGCAAAAGTGCTGTCGGCACCTTCCAAATTCATCTCCTTGGAGCAAAGCCCAGCTCCCTCACCCTAGTTACAGGTTTAAACATCCCCTCCCCACCCCATGTCCCCACTCCATCTCCAGCTCATGCCCTCTTCCTGTTGGCACTGTCTCTCCATGCCTCTTCCTCTAATCTAAACCCACCTGAACAGCTTGCAACCATAAATCCCTCCTCTTACCCTCAAAATGATTATACTTCCAGTATTTCTCCTTAGGCCCTGATGTTAGTCAAGACCACACTGCTTGCCAGGAATAGGGCTGAGAGGCCCCACCCTGATGTGGATTTCTGGGGTTTCAAGGCCTGGTTCCCCTAGCTATGGCTGTACCAAAGCAAATGGACCGTGTATTTTTAATATACCAATAGAAGGGGAAAAAACACTTAGCTGAACTCATGGTCATGGCATACTTTTTCAGTATTCCAGAAGTCCATTAGAGAATAAAATGTTAGAGGTGATCAAGGTAGAAGAAAGAGAAAACATTCTTTCTTTTTCCTGTATCCCTTGCCTGATCTTGTGTGGCTCCCTCAGCCCTCCAGATGCCACCCCAGAAAGCCAAGGAAGGGGGAAATTTTACAGGCACACTAAGTGTCCAGAAGCACTTGGCTAAAGCACAATGCAGCCCTTTGACTTTGATGGCCAGGCACTTCCCCTTTAGGGTTGGTCTCTCTCTCTTCTCTGGACAATGCCCAGCTTCCTCAGTTTTCCCCTGGAGTCCCCAGCTACACTGCTTCATCCACACTTGCCTTAGCTCTAGACTTGTCTCTCTAATCATTCCTTCTATCAAAGCTTATCTGTTTCCTAACTCATTCCCTTAGAGGTAGTTCTCCTTCCACTCAGAAAGAATTTGATAAACTAACTCACATAAAAGTGTTAATATCTGTTGATTAGGTTTCGATGGCTCAAAGTGAGTGAAAATAGTAATTGTTTCTGACCTGGCCAGAAACTCTAAGGGTCTTCCCCTCCAAGACGAATTCTTTAGTAGTGAAACTAGGCCATCTTTTGCCTCAATTTTTACTTAGCTTTCAATTATCAAATAGGCATTGCCTCAGACAAGCTGAGACCTGGAAAAGACCTGACTTGAAAAGGTCAAAGTCTCCCACTGCATCTAGGTCATTGCTGGTCATGTTGACCTATGTCTTGCCACACTGGACTTTAATGACTATAAGGAAGAGAGTGAGGCTGATAACTTTGTACAGTTCTACCTCACTTAAATCCATTTCACTTGCAAGTTACGACATCACTCTCCTGATGTAAGGGAAGGCAGCCCTATGCTGCATCCAGAGAAGCTTTGATTTCTGATTATCACAGAAAATGCTAAGTTGCTTGCAGAGAATGACTGGGAAGACATATGGACAGGGGATATCCCATGGAGTTAGTGAAAGAAAGAGACTTTGGAATATCAAACATGCTCTGGGACCTAGCCCACATGTTCCTGGACTTGTTCGAAACTTTTGAGGCTACTGACAATGGATTTTCTCTGGAAGAGACTGTTCTTCCCTCTCCTAGTTTGAGTTCAAAACTTATCTTGCTACCAGCTGAAGAGCTCATTCCCTCATATATTCTCCAGCATATTATTATGTGCATAGCTTCTTCAACTTCTGTTTACTAATTTGCTTGAATAAATGGGCTTACTTGATATTCACTCTTTGTGATGCTCTTTTGTGTAACCAGGGTTTGGTGGGAAGGACCTAAGCTGGAAAATAGAGGCTGAGGGCTACTCTCTCCCTTTAAAAAGCAATTAAGGGAGAGGCTTTTGTTCTGAACCTATCATCTGTTAGTCTACCAGTGTTTGAGCAGGGTAGGATGAAATAATTCTGGTCCCACACCTCTCTCAAAAGTTGAAGGAAAGAGCACCGGACTTCCATAGTGTTCATGACACATCCCTGACCCTCCTAGCACAGCCTACAAGACTATCTTTGGTTCTCCTCTCCTCAGAGCTGGGCCAGACCTCAGACTATATCTTTCCATGCCACCATCTTTCGACAACCCTCACGGATACATATCATACATTGGTAATGTTTATATGAATTTTTTTTAAAGCTACAAAGTACCTTTGAGATCATCTAATCTGACTTTTCTATCTTTCGTTTTAACAATTAATTTATCACAAAGGAATCTTTCTCTCATGTTACAATTCTATGATCCTTTCCTGGCTGATAGGTGAGACTTTTAGGGGTGAGAGTGGAAAAAGGATCTTTGAGGCATCATCAGGCAGGCACTCCACTCAGGAGCCAGGTTACAATCCTGTAGCCTGAGCATGGTGAGGGAAACAGAGGAGGCTTAAGTAAGAGGAAGTGCTAAGTGGGAAAAGAAGAAGGTATGCAAATGAGGTTTTTTACCATTTTCCTGGGTGTTCCTCCCACTCAAGAAATCATCTCAGAAACAAAGATTATCTTTCAGTCTTCTGTAGAGTTCAATTACCCTTGTGGCCACATAAGTATTTGTTTTGCCCCATAGTGTGTATGTGTGTGTGTGTGTGTGTGTGTGTGTGTGTGTGTGTGTGTGTGTGTTATGGGGCACAACTAATCATCTTCACTTTTAGATAGAGGGAGAAAAAACAGTGATAACCTGTTGCCCCTAACCACTCCAAATGAGAATTTTCCCAGCCTGCTTTGCAGCTGCAATCCAACAAGGGTGACAAATCCTCAAAAACAAGTATATGACAGGGAAGATGTGGTTTAACAATTTATGTAAAAACAAACAAAACCCCTGGGAGTTTTGGTTAACTGCAAGACTATATAAGTCAGTAAAGTTATGTGACTGCAAAAAAAAATAATGCCATTTAGATCACATTCATAGAAATATAGGGCAAATCTCAGTTCCCACTGTACTTTATGTCAATCAGACCAGATGTGGAGTACTGTCTTCAATTCTAGTTGTTAGCACTAGGAGACAACATGATAGGGCAGAAAGAGCATCAACTGTGGAATCAGAGGTGGTTGTTGTTCAGTTATCTGACTCTTTGTGAACCCATTTGGTGTTTTCTTGGCCAAGACACTGGAGTGGTTTGCCATTTCCTTCTCCAGCTCATTTGACAGATGAGGAAACTGAGGTAAACAGGGTACAGTGACTTGCCCATTGTCACACAACTAGGAAGTGTCTGAGGTCACCTTTGTACTCAGGTCTTCTTGGCTTCAGGCCTGGTGTTCTATCCACTGAACCTGGTTTCAGATCCTACTCTGATGCTCATACTATCTGTGTGACCCTTTACAAGGTAACTTCTGTGGGCCTCAGTTTCCTCATCTGTAAAATTAGAAGGTTGAACTTGATGGCTCTACTGTTGAGGTACTATGAGAATTAAGTCCTAGAGAAAATGGAATCATGATGGTGAAGGGTCCAGAAATCATGTCATTGAAGTTTGAAAGAAATGGGGATGGAAAAACTAAAAATACCTTAGGATAATAGAGCATCATCTTCTCGTAGGATATCTGAATTGCTGTCCCTTAGAAGAGTTTACATGCAGTCTAGAGGAACTGAACTAAACTCAATGGATCAATGATACAGAAAAAATATTTGGGCTCAATATAAGGAATAATTTTTAATAGAGCAGAAAGACATTTTATTGAATGGATTCATCTACATAAAGACACTCTAAGTAAGAATATAATATCCCAGAAGCTCAGAGCTGACAGGGACCTTAGAGGTATTCAGCCCCGATTTAAAGAAAAACCTTTTAAGCAATTAAAACTGTCCCAAAATGTAATGGGGCAGTTAGGTTGTGAATTCCTCCTCATCAGTAATGGTCAAAGCCATTAGGGATGTGGTGGAGGGGGATTCTTATTTGGGGAAAGACCCTAAGATTCCATGATACTATTCTGCCACGCCCAAGCTTGGTCCCATCCTCTGGGGAACTCTAGGATCTTGCACAAAATCCAATTCTGCCTACAGCAGAATGATTACACAAGGACCTTTCTGTCTGTTATCAATTCAGACCAGGACCAGGTCAATGTCAGAAAGAGAGTCGTACCCTAGCCTGGGCAGTCATATCTGTCTTGAATAGTGGTAATTGAGAGGACTGAATCTGCTGTTTGAAATGCTCCCCTAGCTTTATTTTTCTGGCAGTTTTTGTGATGCCTGTGAAGTTTCTGTTTTCCCAGAGAACCTTGGGACACCTCCCTGCCTTTGCAGTTTCAGACCTGACTCCACAGTGTTTCTGTCGTTGGGAGAGAACAGAACCTTCCAGAAACTGTAATCTTTCCTCTTTCTCTATTTATAGTCCCATTAGGACGCCCGGACCAGTGTGCTGGCCATTCTCCTGGTGTTCACAATGCTTATTGTTTATAACGATTAAGGTGGAGTTAAAAGGTAGGCAACGGTCTCCCATCCTCAGGTCATCTGTTCCATTCAACTCCTTTGTGTTTGCCTTTCCCATCATACAACCTGTATCCTCCCTCCCTCACCACCCCCCTCCCAGCCCCACATCCTGCTCACCAACTTCCTGCCCTAGCACCAGGGGCTGATTCCTTCCCCTGACTCTAGGAGGAGGATGAAGGCAAACCATGTCAGTAGTTTCTTTTCATTTCCAGCCTTCTCCCTTTCAGCGTCCCCACCCTTCATGGAGCCTCTCCCACCCTTGCCCTCTCCCCAACCACCTGAGCCTTCTTCCATTTTCCGGATTTTTCCTGACTCCTAGTCATCTCCTTCCCCAATAAAACCGACCCATTCCTTCCCAAGAGTGTTTCCGTGACTGTGCCCTCTGCAGGAGCATCTCTGTATCCAGGCGTAGGTGTGCCTATATAAGTGGGTCTTAACCTGAATGCCATTAATTTGGTTTTTTGATAATTTGATAACTATACTTCTACATAATTGGGGGGTTTTGTAGCCTTATGTATTTTATGCATTTAAAAACATCATTCAGAGAAGAGGTCCATACCATTAAAATGGTTCGGAACCCTTGCCCTGCAGTCACGTGCATAACCTGGTAACTAGGTGTACTTGTGTGGCTCGCTGTATTCAAGTGTGTCTGTTTTTACGGGGGGGGGGGGGATTGAGAAGAGGAAGGTGCCGGTTAAACGGGGCCTCAAGTCCGGGGGTTTGGGGAAGTCGGGCAGTCTGGGTGTAGAGAGGCTGCCTTGGGTGTGCAGGGTGCCTGGGCCTTCCTCGGCCTCCCGGGGAGGAGAGAAGGGTTGGGGTGGGGTGGGCACTGTGGGGAGTGCCCGCACCTCAGGCTTGCGTGAAGCCAGCCAAGAGCGCGCTCCGAGCAGGGATCCAGGCTCAGACGGTTGTCCGGTCTCAGTCACGTAAGGTGGAGTCAGCAGGGAAAAGTCATCGCCTTGAGAATCCTCAGAACCCAGAATCGCTGGCTGAAGGGACTGGAAGGGTCCTCAACGCAGGCTCGCAGCAGAGCCCCTTTCCACGCCACTCGCGCCCTCGCGGTCTCCCGCCGGGCCTCACTTGGCCAGCACGTCCCTCGGCTCCCTAGCCGCCTTTGTAGCCACCTCTGGGCTCCCGGGTCGTTATCGCGCCCCCTCCTTCGGGCCCGCCCCGGGGCATCTGGAGCCCCCCGCTCTCCTTCGGGCTCTGCTCGGCTCCGCTCTACGGTCCTGCGCGGCCCCTGCCCGGCTTTCCCGAGCGAGCGCGGACGTCGTGGGGCGGCGCCGCCTGGGGCTGCGTGGGATGGACAGCTCACCCTGGGAAGTGAGCCCGGGAGCCAGCATCCTTCCTCCCCGCTGCGCCTAGGCCAGCCGAGGTCCGCGTCCCGGGAACGCAGCCCGCCCCTGTGCAGGGCTGGGCATTTTGTCCCGGACCGCCTTATCTGCCCCAGAGCTTCCTGAGCCGCCTTCCACCCTGCCCCGGAGCGAGGTTACAGTTTCCTGGCGGGCTCGGTGCTGTTCCGGTGGCGTAGGGCTGTTTTTCTCCGCTATTTTTATCGCCGGCCTCAAGTTTCTTAAACCGCTTTTCCTCTGCCCGTGGGCTCCTCCTTCTGTCGGCCTTCAAACATTCCTCCGGCTTTGGGGCGCCTCCCAGCCCGGCCCGGCCCGCCCCCTCCAGCGGCTGCCTAGCCGGGGCCCAAGAGAACTCAGGCTGCCTCCGGACTCCTGCTCGCCCGGGCCAAGCTTGGCTGCTCTGCGTGGCGGGACGCGTGCCGCCCGGACTCCTTGGCCCGGCCGTCGTCACTGGTGTGGAGAGAATACGAAGCACTCCACGCTCCAGTGCTGGGTGACCCGACCTGGACTTGGAGTCAGGAAGCCCCGAGGGGAATCCTGCCACAGACCCTTAGTCACTGCAAGACTCAGTCTCCCCTAGCCTCAGTTTCCCCATCTGTGAATTAGGGACAATAGCACTAACTTCGTGGACCACATGTGGTAAGGCTCCAACAAACAGCACCAAAATTTCTTTTCAAACCTTAAAATACTGGTAGGTGTTCTCTTCTTATTATTTTAGAATCACAACAGTCCTTTCAGATCCTAACACATTATTTTACAGATAAGGAAACTGAAGCTTAGAGACCTCCAGAACACCTGTGGTTTCACAGCTAGTAAATGTCAGGTGGAATTTTAACCTAAGGCTTCCTGACTTCCTGAGTGTTCTAGCTTTGCAGCCCCATTTCAGTGGTTTTGGTTGTTGTTCAGTCCTGCTGGTCTCTTCATAACCCCATTTGGGATTTTCTTGGCAAAAAATACTAGAGTGGTTTGCCATCTCCTTCTCCAACTCATTTTACAGATAAGGAAACTGAGGCAAATGAGATGAAGCGCTTTAGAGTCTGAGGCCAGATTTGAATTCAGGAAGATGAGGCTTCCTCACTCCAGGCCCAGCACTCTATCCATCTTGCCACCTAGCTGCTCTGCAGACCCTGGTACTCCTCCACAAACAAGAAATAAGCCATTCCATTGATGGTAATTAACATTGAAACCGCATGGAAACCCTAGTCTTTACTAGTTTGGTGTGAGGTGTCCTTCCTCACCCCACCCCTCAAAAAAGGTCTGCTTTTTTTAATCTGGCCACTGACTTAGAGCAGGGGTGGGGAACTTGTGGCCATGTGGCCCTCTAGGTCCTCAGTTAAGGCTCTGAATCCAAACTTAGGAATTCTTTTATTAAGAGAATTCGTTCTGTGAAGTTTGGATACTGTCAAAAGGCCACATTTGAGGATCTAAAGGGTCACATGTGGCCTTGAGACCCAAGATTCCCCACTCCCTGGTTTAGGGTCCTCACTAGGAGAATTACTGTTCCTATTCCTGAAGTATTGAAATAGAAGATGGGAAGGAGGAAACCAGGGCTTCTTGGAACAACTTTGGTGGCCCTTTTCTATGGTCTAGAATGGTGGTAGATTTGCTTTAGATTGAATCGGAAAATATTCAGTTAAACTCAATAGCATTTATTATATTAATAATATTAATATTGTATTATTTGTTGTAATTATATTTTTCTGTGTAATGATTATATTAACAATATTAGCTGGCATTTATATAGGCTTTAAGGGTTTGTAAAACACTCTACATAAATGATTTCATTTTATCCTCGCAATAGTCCTGTGAGGTAGAAACTAGTATCCCCATTGTATAGATGAAGAAACTGTGTCTCAGGGAGGTTAAGTAACTTGCCCAGGGTTTCACGGCTAGTGGGTGTCTGAAGAACAATCTGAACTCTGGTCTTCTTGATTCCAATACCAGCTATTTTCTGAGTCTTGTACCAGGTCCAGGATAAGGAGGCAAAAATAAAAGTCCTTGTCCTCAAGGACCTTACATTCTATCTGCGTGTGGGGGCGATGCATATGACCTTCTTCTTTCCCAGAGATGAAGTGCCCTGAACCAACATAATGGGAAAATAACAGGTACTCAAATACATGCACGACCAAATATATGCGAAGTAATATGGTGGAGGGGAGGTATTTAAAGGTGCCACAGAAGGATCAGGAATGACCTCTTGTCAGAGGTGGAGTTTGAGCTGACCCTAAGAGTGCATTCCAGCAATGGCAGATATCCAAGGATATCTGGAGAACAACAGGTAGGCCAGTTTGGCCAGACCATTTTTGTCTGTTCGTCATTTTTCAATTGTGTCTGACTCTTTGTGATCCCATTTGGAGTTTTCTTGGCAAAGGTACAGGAGTAGTTTGCCATTTCCTTCTCCAGCTCATTTTACAGATGAGGAAACTAAGTGTCTAAGGCCAGATTTGAACTCACAAAGAGGAGTCTTCCTGACTCCAGGTCCACCGCTGTATCCACTGCACCACCTAGCTGCCTGTAGAATTAGTGACATGAAATAACCTGCAGTGAATTGGGAAGAAAGCTGGAAACTAGATTGTGAAGGGCTTTGAGTGTTACTTAGAGAAGTTTAGATTTTACCCTAGAGGCAATAGGGTACCCCAGGAGCTTCTTGGGTAAAAGAATAACACAGTTCTTTGGAAATACTTTGACCATTGTGACAGAATGGATGGAGGAAATAAAAATGGAAAAAAAAAAAAACAAGAAGACCAATGAGTTTCCTGAGCAAGTTCAGTTAAAGTTTTTGGGGAGCACACAGGCACTCCAAGTTCTTGCCAGTGTCTGAGAGGACCACTGGCTGAAGAATGAGAGGTTCACATCCAGCCTCACCTCTGACACCACCTACATGACCTTGATCTAGTCACTGTATTCCTCTGGGACTCAGTTTCTCCACCTGTAAAATCAGGGGCACCTTTTACGTCTACAGTCTTATGATTCTGTTACCATAGTTCACCACAAGCTACACTGGCACTGCATAGATTTTATTAAAGAGTGTTAGAGATCAGAGTGACGTTAGGGATCTTCTACTCTAACCCCTTCATTTTAAAGATGAGAAAACTGAGTCACCGAGAGGTCAAATAAGGGCCCCAAGTTCGCAAATAAGAATTTTTCCTTGTTCTCGCTTGAAAGAAGCAGGCCCTGGTTTCTCCCCTCTATTTATTGCCTCTCCTATTCATCTTGTATATAATTTGCTTGTAAAATAATTTGCATATTTTCTCTCCCTTTAGATTGTGAGGTCCTCAAGGGCGGGAACTATCTTTTGTCTTTCTTTGTATCCCTCAGCTCTTAGCTCAGTGCCTAACACATGGTAAGAAATGATTATTGATTGACTGACTGACTCAATGGGTAACCTTGGGCAAGTCATTCTTTATGAATTTTAATTTTGCCAGTAGTTAGGTAGCTTTGTCCTAAACTGCTCTTTATCCAGCCCGAAAGTTCACAAATATGTAAGTCAAAAGGGTACTTCACAGTCAGGATACTGGATTTTGGGAGTATAGAGTGTAGTGGGAGGAGAGAGGCTAAAGAGAAAGGGAAGGAAGGTAGGTGATGGGAAAGCCAGAGGAGAAGAAAAATTTGCAGTGACTTTTCTTCTGTCACTTTATAAGAAGGAAGGAAGGAAAGGAATCAGATAAGCGTTTATTAAACACCTACTATGTGTCAGACACTGTACTAAACATTGTACAAATATTTTCTCATCTGATTTTCACAACAACCCAGGGAGATAGGGGCTATTATATTTCTCATTTTACAGCTGAAGAAACCGAGGCAGACAGATCAAGTCACTTGCTAAGACTAAATAGCAGAGCAGTGAAATAAGACCTCAATGCACTTGATGAGTTCAAGTCACTAGGTCCAGGTGAAGCCACATCCTAGAATCCTGAAAGAACTGGCCAGTGAGTTTCCTAAATCCTTGTTAGTGATATTTGAAATGGGAGAAATAGTAAAGCATTGGAAAAGGGGAAATGGTGACCTGATTTTAAAAAGTCGGGGAGGAGATTGGGGGAAGAAAAGAGAATGAAATCTGAAAACTATAGAGGAGTGAGCTTGACTTTGATTCCTAGAAAATTATAGAATAGATCTTTAAAGCGTTAGGGAGCAGCTACACAAGAAAGCAGTAATCGCCAAGGGCCCACATTATTTATTCCAGAAAAGATCTTCCCCTTCTTCTCTGTATTTGTCACATTCATCATTTCTTACAGCACAGTATTGTGTCATTACATTCGTGTACCGAAATTTGTTTAGCCACTCCCCAGTCAACGGGCATTTACTGTTTCTAACTTTTTGCTATTATTAAAAAAATGCTACTATAAATATTTTGATGTATATTTGGACTTTCTTTTTATCAATGATCTTCTTGAGATAAAAGCCTAGCAATGGAATCTTTGGATCAAAGAGTACGGACATTTCAGTCAACTTATTTACATAATTCCAAATTGCTTCTTGAAATGGTTTTACTGATTCACAGTTGCATCAGCAATGCACTAGTGTGCCAATCGTACCACAATTCCTCCAATGTTGACTTGTCCCATTGATTTGTATTTTTCTTATTAGTAAAAGTAGCATACTTTCCTATGACTACTAACACTTTATAATTCTTCTTTTGAGATGTTTGTTCATATCCTTTGATCTTTTGGGGAACAGTTTTTGCATATATATGTGTGTGTGTGTATATATATATATATATATATATATATATATATATATATGTATATATACATATACATATGTAGGTGTCCATAAATATATTATATGTGTGTATATATCTAGATATCTATATGTATCTACATATATATAGTCATTTTTCCATCGTGTCCAACTCTTCATGACCCCATTTAGTCATGACCCCATTTGGGGGTTTTCTTCGAAAAGATACCGGCATGGTTTGCCATTTCCTTCTCCAGCTCATTTTATAGATGAGGAAACTGAAGCAGAGTTAAGTGACTTTTTCAGGTTTACACAACTAAATAAGTACCTGAAGTCATCATTCTAACTCAGGAAGATGACTCTTTCTAACTCTAGGCCTGGCATTCTATCCATTGTGCCACCTAGCTGTATATACATACATACATACATACATACATACATACATACATATATATATATATATATATGTGTGTGTGTGTGTGTGTGTGTGTATATATATATATGTATATATATACATATATATATACATACACATGGATATATGTGTATGTGCATATATATGTAAATATATGTGTATATATGTCTGCGTGCATGTGTGTATGTGTATAAATGTGTGTCAGTTATTCGTATAGCTAGATACCAAACCCTTATGAGAGAATCTCTGTTTTAAAATATGTGCTTTTAAGTTCTCTCTCCCTCCGTTTTAGAGAAAGCCTCATTTGCTGAGCTCATGTTAGTCCTGGAGTGTTTCCCCCTTTCTCTTTGCCGGTCACAGCCAATGTCATAAATCTAAGGGAGAAAAGTACAGCCATCAAATGATTTTGATGTCTTTTTCCTAATCATTATGGAGTCCAGGCAGATCCTCAAGAGTCCAATCAGTCGCTGACTAGGAACCAGTCCTTCATGATTTCCCAAAAGTCCTACCTCAGTCTCACCTTTCACTTGGCTGTGGCTAATCAGAAATACGTTCATGCTCATTCTCTGGTTTTCACAGATAACCAGTCCTTCTTAGTGGCAGACAAGTAAGGTCTTTCTCTTGAATGAGGACTTTTGCAACTTCTTTTCCCTGTGTTACCTTATTTTATTCTTCCAGAAAGCATGGTTGGTAAGTACAGTGGGAATTATTTGGCAGATAGAAAGACTGAGACTCTAAAGGTTAAGTAACTTGTTCAAGATCTAACAGCAAATTATTGACAGAATCAGGGAAAGGACTCCAGGATACTGTAACCCAGACTTGGAACAACACAATCTATTGTTACTTTCAACATCGATACTGCTCATGCCATGGGTTACATGGTGTGTGCAGAGAATCCCTAATCTTTTTTGTGTACTGGACCCCTTTGGCAGTCTGGTTAAGTTTATGGACCTCCTCAGAGTAATGTTTTTAAATGCATAAGATAAAATACATAGGGTGACAAAGGAAACTAAATCTATTGAAATATAGTTATCAAAATGTCTAAAAACAAAAGCAAATATGCAGTTCCCAGACTAAGACTCTGTAATAGGAAGGCGCTCCGGATTTGGCATCTGAAAACTGGGTTCAGGTTGTGCCTTAGAGCAATTATTAGTCATGTGACTCTTACTAGGAAATATGCCACATTTCTGTGGTATTGGTTTCTCCTCTTCAATAGCATGGAAATCTGATAATATTGGGGGTGGGCAAGAGAGACGATGCAGACCCAGAAGCGGTGCTATATGCAGAGATAATGTAGATTATGTGACAGCATTGGATTTACATGAAGGTGGGGAGATATTCATGCAAAAATATATGGGGAGAAAATATAGAGACATGAGTGGATGGCTCAGGTTAATTGTTTTCGTTTCTGTCACCAGAAAGGGTATAGAGTCCTTGTTTCTCTCTCTGCCATTTGGAGTGGGACTATGAAAAAATAGGATTCCTTTGTGGACTTTTGTGAGGCAGTCAAATATAGAAAATAGCCTGCAAATCAATGGGACATGTGGTTTAGTAATGCCCCCCTAGGTAAAGATGGGGCAGAGATAGCCATACTGCCTGAGGTAGGGATCATGTGTGGAGGCTAGGAACACGAATATCATCTGATTGATTGACTGTGGGGAGGAGAGGCTGATTATAAACCTACCAATAGGCTAAACCTAGAGAACTTAAAACTAGACATGTCAAAGGCAAAGCTCAGTCCTGAGAAGGGCCATCACCAGGATAGTGTTGGACAAGGAGTAGGGAAGGTCATATTAGAAGTGGTTGGGGAAAAGTAATATCTAAGACCATAAAGTCTTGGTCTTCATGAGAGGGTGTAGAAAAACAACTCTCACTTTATGAACTGAATTGATTCATTAGAAATTCCTTCCAAATTCAATTTAATTCAAAGCATTTATGAAGCACCTACTATGTGCAAAGCCTTGGATATACAGAGACAAAATGAAAAACGGCTCCTGCCCTCAGGGAACTAATGATCTATTCACTTGGTTTGGCTCCTATGTTAGAAAGGATATCTGAGAGAATCAGGGTGACTTAGAAAGATCTCTGGAACTGGAATCAGGAGACCTGGAGTAGGTTACAGTTCTGATATTCTGTGGGCAGCAGACTGATAGCTCTGGGTCTCAGTTTCCTCATCTATAAAATGGAGCTACTAGTTCTCATAGTTCCCATTTCTTGCGGAAACAACTAATTGTGAGGAAAGTTCTTTGTAAAACCCTGATGTGAAAAATTATAGATTGATTGGGTTTTTTTTGTTCTGTGCTGAATCCAGATACTAAAATTCCCTTTGTTCCAACAAATCCTCATGCAATACCCTTCCCTTCCATGAGAAAAGTTGTGTAAGTTTTGCTGATTGATACTCAGAGGAAACACAATGTTCTATCAGCATTTGCTAAAAAGTTTCTGAGCATTTCTGACTGAGGAAGGAACCCTTTTCCTGGAATAGTGTTCCAGAGAAGGTAGAGTAATAAAAGTTCAGTGTACCAACTTAGGAGATTCCTCTAAAGAGAAATATTTCTCCAATGCGTTTAAAACAGAATTTGATTTACAAAAATGTTATTTGCATAACATATTTTTCAGGAATGTCTGTTGTATAGGGAAAAGTAATACTGAGTAACCATATTTTCATGTCATCCACTGGACCTGAGGTTTAGGAAAATTTTTCCTCTCACTGAGACTATTGTTCCCATCGTCCTAAAGCCGTTTCTCTAGACCAAAAATTTTTCTTGCTTTTCTGTGATTTTTCAGTCATGTCTTTTTCTTGGCAAAGATATTGGAGTGGTTTCCTTTTCCAGCTCTTCTAATAAATGAGGAAATGGAAGAAAATAGGGCTGACTTGCCCAGGGTAACCCAGTTAGTGTCTGAAGCTAGATCTGAACTCATGAAGATGTATCTTCCTGGATTCCAGTACAGTTTCTTGGTCACCTAGTTGTCCCAGACAAGAAATGGGGGAGGTGTCAAATAGAAGAGAACCAAGGAAGAGGATATTCTAGAGTAGTGTGTACCCGACCATGTACAATGAACTGAAATGGAAACCCCATTCTGTCAGAGCTCAAGCACTGCCTGGACCGTAAAAGCCTAGGACTATTAAGTAACTTAGACAAAGGTTAAATTGTTAACTCAGACATTTCCAGAAATAGGATCCAATCCTACACATTCAGCATATCTGAGCCCCTCAGGGCATTTGGCACTTATCTGAAAGGCAGACCCTCCCGATTGAACCAATCAATGGACAAGTGTTTACTGAGTGCTGATTATGTAAATAGCACCGTACTATGTACAGTGCGGGGATATAATACTCCTACTCTCAAAAGGACCTTACAATTTAGTTTGGAAGACAAAAATAACACATACCCAACAACTAAGTGCTTAGTTTTCATGGAATCTTGCATGAGAGACCTCTTTCAGTGACTCCATATAGAGTTTAGGTGACACTGGGTTCTCAATATCTCCAGAGAACAGGTTTCAGCAAGGTCTCTGAAGTTTTAAGTGCAGGCTATTGGTTATAGTCTATTGTCTGGCTAAGAGGTGAAGCAGAATCCTCTGCTCTGCTGACAGAGGTGGGCTCTGAAGTATGGGGTCAGGATCCCTGGAGGGGAGGACATTTTAGGTGAAGGGAAAGGGAGCACGGACCTGACAATGAGACTAAACAGGATGTGTGCCATGGTTGGTAAAGAGAATATTCTTAATAGAGTCAGTCAGCTAATAAATGTTTATTAAGAGCCTAGTGTGTACCAGGCACTACATTAAGTCCCAGAGATATAAATAAGGAAAAGAAAGATATTCCGGCCCTTGTTGTTGATCATTTCAATCATGATCCACCCTTCATGAACCCCTCTGGAGTTTTCTTGGCAAAGATGCCAGAATGGTTTACCATTTCCTTCTCCAGATCACTTTACAGATGAGGAAACTGAGGTAAGCAGGGTTAAGTGACTTGCCCAGGATCACACAGCTATTAAGTGTCTGAAGCCAGATTTGAAGTCAGGAAGATGAGTCATCCTGACTCCAGGTCCAGCACCCTATCCATTGTGCCACCTAGCCATCCCTAATTGAATGAATATCCACAAAAATCTCAGATTCTTGAACTGTCCCAAGTATAGAATGGTGGTTGACATATTTGGGATTATTCCCACACCTCTATCCATTTTTGACACCTAACTGCCCTATCTGCCCCCAAGAAGCTTACAATATGAAGGGGAAGGCAATACATAAAAGGAAAATGTGGGGGCGTACCAAAGGGTACCTGGCTTTGGGATGTGATATTCATGGAATCCAAACCAATCAAAGCAGCTGATGGAAAATGAGCAGAGATGACACCATAGGAGAGAGGGGACATTGTAGAGGGCCTTGATGACCAGAATAGGGGAATTTGGATTTAGTGCACTAGGCTGAAGTGATCCATTGTCAGTTTATTAGTAGAATAGTGATCAGCCTGCAGGATTTTGAGTCAGAGGACTTCAGTCCAAGTACCAGCTCCCTATTTATTACCTGTGCAACTACGGTCAAATCCCTTCACTACTTAGGGTCTCTGTTCCTTAACTATAAAACGAGGGAATTCATCTGATAGCTTCTAAAGTCCTTCCCAGGTTGAAATAGATGGTCCTTTTATATATTTATATGATGACCTTAGCCCTTATCTTGTTCAACCGCTTTTATAGAATGAGGAAAATGAGGCCTATCAAGGCTAATGCCAGGTAGGGTGCCCCAAGTCAGCACTTTTTCCACCATTGTACATTACGAAGCATCTTCTCTGTGGGATCCAAAGGGGAATTCTATAAGAGTTAGGCACCCCCACGGTAACATTTCTGTCCTCTCCTTTCCTTGATATCATCCCATATGCTACCACTGTTCCTCCTTCCTAGTTCCTGAGTAGAATATTTACACATTTAGCATCTTATTTTCCACTTGAAATAATTCTTGTGCTGGTATACTGAGTTGGAAAAGTACTTACTTTAAACAAAGTTGAGAGAAGAGGAAAATAGCCCTGAAATTTACATTAAAAATCCATCAGTAAACATTTACGTGGGGCCTGCCGGATGTCAGACCCTGCTAGGTGCTGGGAATAATCCCGTAAACATACCGAGCAATACACTGTTCAGACCTACTTCCTTCCTCTGGGCATCCTTTGGTAAGATCCCAGATAGGTCTTGACAAAAAGCTGTTGAAGAAAATTTCTCTTCTTTCAAGGAGTACATTAGTCTTAACATTATTATTAGAAAAAGCATCATCTGCAACTCATTTCCTCCCCCTAGGACAATGGCAGGTCGCCGAGGGTGAGGGAGAAGGGAAAGGGTTAATTCTGGCTTTCAACATCTTGCTCTGTGTAGCGACGGGAGGGGGTGGGGCGAAGTGAGAATGCATTTCCCATTAGGAGCAGCAAGCAACGGCCAGGTTTTGTCAGGAGAACAAGGTAGCAAGATGCTAGGTTGGGTAAATGATGGAAGTAAGTGCTCCATTTCTGACCTTTGGATATGCTTGCGTTTGGATAGGCTAGCTAGGCGCCCCTCTCCGCGGAGGTCAGAAGGGCTGTAAATACAAAAGAAAAAACAGCCAAGTAATCAAACCGGGCCCATTTCTCTGCGATGTAATGCAATCAGTAAGTAGAAACTACATGTGAACCAGGGGACATCTCAGGGCTGAGCTCAAACAGTCGCTTTCTTCCTATGCTTCTCCCCTCAATAGGAGAGAGACCTGCATTACCGTACTCCCTCCCCGCAAAATGAAACACTAATGCTAGTGGGAGGGTGGGTGTCCATGCACAGAGGCCGGAGTTTTGGTTTGGTGTGTACCTGTGGGTGGACATCTAAGCTTACCTGTGGGGTCGGACATCTGAAGCACCTGCGGGGAGCGGGGACTAGGTGTCTGGATTTGTGTGCTGTTGGTTGCTGGGACTGAGATTGGAGCAGGGCTCCCTGTGCGTGTGGGTGAGGAGGTGGAGGCTTCAGTGTCTGCCTGGGTGTGTCCGCCTAGGTAGTTTTACTGCAGAATGTCGGGGGATAAACTGTGACTCAGCGAAGAGCCACCTCTCTCCCTCCAAGCATCCTCCGCCCTGCGTCTACCTCCCGTGTGTATTCGGGTCTCCAGCAAGGAGGACACAGCGTACCTCTGTGGTAAGGTCCAGTTAAGTGAGGTGTAGGTAACATCGCTCAGGCTGCTCCTTTAGCAGGAAGATCTTTTAGGATCCGAGCAAGGAGATATGTTCCCCTCGATTTAGAAAAGAAAACCGCAACAACATTGTAACCTGGCTGCTGCAGCTACTAACTAAAAGCTCGAAAATAAGAATGCACCTTACAGGGTTGGGATTTTTTTTTTTCAATCTAGACGAGGGCCTGGAGTTGTATTAAGTTCCGAACCTGCCACCTCGCCAGCGCAGTGTCGGGGCATAATTAATGTTTACTTATAATCAGCAGCTTTCCGTGCCAGCAATCAGGGCAGGCTGCGGGAGAGCAGGGGGAGCGGAGCCCCGCGGTTCCTAGCCGTCTGCACCAATAATTACCGGGTGCTGCCGCACCTCCGCGAGGAGGGACCCCCATTTATCCTCCCGGCCGCTCCCCATTGGTCGCCTGGCCCGGGGTAATCCCTGAAGTCACCAATCCCCGCCGTGATTTCCTTACAAAAGAAGGAAAAAAGAAGCAAGGCAAAAAGGGGTGGGGGGGTAAGGGTTGAAAAGGGGGGCTTGAGAAAGCATCCTTGCTCTGCTTTGCGAAAGCCAGGCTGATGGCTTAATTGAGGTTAAAATAAGCCCCAATCAGAGACGTAAAAACCTAACAGGGACTACTTAATCTTATATAAATACAGGAGCGATACAAGTGCCTGAGCGCAGAATAATAACTGACTCCAGTCGGGTTTCTATGGAGAATGATCATTAGCCGGGCCCAGAACAGATTGGACTCTGAGCAGACACTGTTTAGCATGCAGGCCCCGGCGGCCACAGCACCAAAGGGGAGGCTGATTTGAATTTTTTTTCTTTGCTTCTGTCTGCAGAGAACGCGGTGGTGGCGGCGGCGGCAGACTCATTCTCTCTCTCCAGACTGCCCTGGATAAAAATCAATAGGTGTTTCATCTGCAAGAGACTTGGATTTCTCTCTTGTTCCGCACCCCCACCCCAGAGAGGGAGAATAAGGGAGGAATGAATAGAAAAAGGAATTCTAAAACTGGAGTCTCTCGCAGTTAGCTTCCATTCTTCAGATGAGGCTAACTGAGGGCCAAAGACAATAAACTGATCGCCCAAGCCACAAAGCTAGGAAATGCAAGGGCCGCTGTCCAACTCGAAAATCCACTTTTTGTTTTGCCCACCACACCAGACTGTCTTTTTTCACCAGTTACTTGGGAATGCGCAAATCCAGTTGGGGTGTTTTAATGCCTTGGTAACCCAGTTTACTGACTTTCTTCTGCTCCCCCGAAAAAAGCAGGTTCCTTGAAGAAACTGGGCAGAAACGTTCTTTAATTTGGCGAAGAAAGCCTGCCCACCGAAGGAGCCCTAAGACTGCAGCAGGCCGCCCTCTCTAACCTTGGGGTGGAGGTTTAACCTGGAGAATTGGGGCAGCTGATTTTGCAGACATTTCAAAGGATTTAAAGACCGTAGGAATTAACATAACAAAGGCCCCAGGGTGGCCGTGAAGTGTCTGATTTCAGGATTTGTCTGAGCCCTAAGCAATTCCCTTCCAAATGACCCAAAGCTAAGCTTTATTCAGAGCCATCCCCTTTCTCTTTCCAAAAATGAACTAAAAGACGAATTGGAGCCTGCACTATCGGTTACTGGCAAAGCCATCCAGAGGAAGGTTTTTCTGGACCAAAAATTTGTGAATCCTTTTGCAAAATCTTAGCCTCCCTTAGAATCTCTGGCTTTATCCATACCAGGATCTGCGAGTAGTCTGAAAGGTCTTCCTTTCTCTAGGCCCCAGTGGCTACTTGCCTGTCTTCTTCAGCAACAGGCATTTATTGATCACCTATTGTTTTCCGTGGAATTTTACGGAAGCTCAGAGATAAGTTCCTTGGTCCTGTCTTCTCATTTTACAGATGAAAAAACAGAATTCCGCCGAGGTAATCAACTTACCCAAAGTCATAAAAGTAGGAAGTGCCAGAGAGGAAATCAGGTGTCTGACTCCAAATGGATAGGGACTCTGCTTCTCTGGACCAATTTCCCTCATTTTTGCAAATGAGAAAACTGAGACTCAAAGTCACCAAATTACCAAGGACAGTTTTAAGCTACTGAGAGTGATGTGCAGAATAACAAAGGAAGATTACTGCCTCTGAGAAATTTACAGCGTGGTTGAAGATGCGGGGCACACACCACAAAAAATAATCGCATGAGTTTACTTATACTGAATAAAAAGTGAGGGGCACAGATAATAAATGCTCCAGTTTAGAGGAGGAGTAAATCACTGAAGACTGGACCTACTAGGAAAAGAAGGCCACATGGAGCAGTAAAAGAATTGAGCTGAGCCTTGAAGCTGGATAGAATTTAACACTTATAACTAGGGTAGAGCAATCTGGGATTTGTACCAGGGCGCCAACATTTATAGGAAACTGCAGCACTTGCATTCCTTTAGCAGTGCACAATCAACTGAGCTTAGCATCGAGCTAGCAAGATCAATTAGTTAAAATGGGAATTGACTAGATGGTTCAGTTGCTCTAAGAAAAAAAAAAAAGGTGATTTGAGAACATGCTTGTCCTAAGTGCCAAAATTACTGCTTATGGATTTGAGCATAAAAGAAGAATGAGGGATCCCAGGGAGGAAGGAAAACATGAGCAGTGTCAGGAAAGTAGGAATACCAAAGGTAGGTTTGGGGGATTAATGATTAAATCCATTTGATTGGAGTTGAGCTAGAAGAGTAGGATAAAGTTGTAGAGGCCAGCTTACATAGAGTGCCAAAATAAGGAATTATTAACCTTATTCTGTAAGCAGTGGAGATACTAAAACATTTTGAGTAATCAGAGATGCTTTTTTGGAAGATTAACCTTGCAATGGAATGCAAGGAGGAGACACTAGAGGCAGAAAGGCTAGCTATGTAAAGGTTGTCATCACCCAGGTACCAGGTGATAAGGGCTACTGATGTGCTGGTGGTAGGAAAAGATAGAAGAAATAAAAGAGGCTAGGAGGAAGAATCAGTAGGACTTGGGGAATCTGAATAGGCAGACTGAAGGATGAATGTGCTACAGTCTGTAAAATAAAGGGATTGGACTACATAGTCTCTAAATTCTCTTCCAGTTCCAAGTCATATGGTCCTAGGTGTCTATGAATCAACCCCCATCATTTATATCCCTATAAGAATGAGAGAAAGACATCAGGGGGAGAGAGAAATCTGGAGGGTTAGATGGTAGGGAATAAAAATGAATTTTGTTTTAGAATTGCTGCGTTTAGCTTATCGCAGAAGATCCAGGGGGAAGAAAGTGATCAGGTTTTTGGAAATTCTAGAAAGGACTTTTGTTTGGGAGAGAACTCAAATCAGAAATGGAGATATAGGGGTTATCAGAGTGGAGCTCTCAATTGCAGCTTTGCAGATAGATGAGTATCATTTATTCGCTGTTGATGGAACAATGTATTGATGTAGCTGTTTAGAAAAGTAGTTTGGAATTTTGATTTAAAAGTGACTAAAAATGGTGCAGCCCCTGAAGTTAGGAAAACCTAAGTTCAAATTTGGCCTCAGGCAGTTACCAGCTCTGTGACCCTGGGCATTTAACCTGTACTGTGACTCCAAGAAAAGTGACTAAATATGGAACTCAAAATTTTGTAATTGAATATTTAAAATTGTATTTACATGTAATTGGGAAAAATAAAATATTAATTTAAAAATTTTTTAAAGTGGCCAAAATGTCCATGCTCTATGATTTAGAGACTGCAGTGCTATATTTGTTCCCC
Organism: Potorous gilbertii; assembly: GCA_028658325.1. Taxonomy (NCBI): domain Eukaryota; kingdom Metazoa; phylum Chordata; class Mammalia; order Diprotodontia; family Potoroidae; genus Potorous; species Potorous gilbertii. The sequence goes on from CM053770.1 coordinate 54,429,810, forward strand.
CAGGATGTCAAAAATGGAAAGAAAGGTCTCACATACACTAAAATGTTCATAGTAACATTTTTTTTTTGGTAGTATCAGATATGGAAACAAAGGTGTTCATTGATTAGGGAATGGCAAAATAAATTGTGCTAGATAAATATCATGGAGTAGTACTGCTCCGGAAGAAACACCTAATATAAAGAATTCAGAGAAGCATGGGATGACTCACGTGAATTGATGCAGAGTGAGATAAAATGGAACGCCGAAAATTGTTATATGCAATGACTGACACTGTAAAAGAAAACAACAATAAAAGAAATCTAGTGCTATGTTATTATAAAGACCAAATTTAGCCTTGGAGAAAATATAACTTTCTCCTTCCACTTAGAGGTGGGGGGACTCTGACTGTGGAATACGGCATATACTGGCAGACCTGGTCATTGCATTGTCTGGTTTTGCTGAAGGGCTCCTTCTTTTTCTCTTTGTTACAAGAGATGGATCACTGGGTAAGGCAGAGACCACACACACGCACACATATTCTCTCTGCCTCTCTCTGTCTCTCTTTCTCTCTCTATCTCTGTCTCTCTCTATACCTCTCTCTCTGTCTCTATATCTTTCTCTCTGTCTCTTTTCAAGGATGAGAAAAGAAAGAATGGACACTATAGGGTGGAGAGCCGAGCTCTGGGATCAGGGTTTGTTTGTTCTGTTTTGTTTTTTATTTTTTTTACCAGTCAGAAAGGGATAGGCGCCCACTAGACAGGCAAACAATGGTACTGGCACACTCTTCCAAAGCTGCACATCTGCCAGGTGTCTTGCGTGTTTCAGCATTAGGTTCAACCCAGACCCTGAACTGAAGAGGAACTACATTCTCTACAAGTTCAAACAGGAAATTTCTTTCCTTGACCTTGTGATAGAATGACTCCCTTCTACTCTTCCTCCTATCTCCACTCTTCTTTTGGGAGTGAGCAGGCTCACATCAGTGTTGCATATATAATATTCGTTTACAATACCTGCTGTTACATAGTTTTCGCATTCTGAGCTTTAAAATTACAGTTTCTTTCATCTTCCTTAGCTCTTAAGGTAATTTAAAATAAATTACTGATCATTCTCCCATTTGAAATTTTTCATTGAGCTGTGGACCACGTTTGTAATTAGAAAGTGGATTCTGTGCATTGCTATAGATAGGGATTCTAAATTTATAATTAGAAGAAATTAAAGCTAGAAGATGTAGAGGTGTGGCTAGATTATCTCCTTTCCACTAGCCTCAGTAATCCAGAGTCTGGGTGCTTTGAATCAAGTAGACAACACAACCATTACCTGTATTTCTACTGCTTTTGTTGAATACTTTTGGACTGTGTTGATTTCCAGGGAGTACGTAGAAGGATGTACAGTCTTGTATCATTCTATAACTATTTCATGAATCTTGTCTCTGCAATTTACTGTTAAGTCCTTAAGGGCACCGACTATATCCCAAGCATCATTTATGGAGCACCTACTGTATGTAAAACACTGTGGTAGGCAAAGATCAATCAGCAAATATTTATTAAGAGCTTTCTATATATGCGATAGGCAAAGATGGAAGAGGGAATCTAAATCTCAAGAAGATTATTATAATATATCAGGGAGATAAATATGTTGACAAAGATCTGTGATTTTTCTATAGATGGCGATCTGGCTATAATCAAGGTAGGTAAGTGTTAGAAAGTTGCTTATGATTCAGGCAATCGAAATTAAGTGACTTGCCCAGGGTCACACAACTAGTAAGTGTCTGAGGCCACATTTGAACTCAAGTCCTCCTGATTCCATGGTGCTCTTCCCTTTTTTCTTTTTTTAATACATTCCTTTGTTAGTATAAATTTAATGTTCATAAAAAATATTAACAAACATAATTAAAATCAAAAATAGAGAAAATCTCCAAATAAAATGTATATTATACATTAATAATTATACTTAAAATTATACTTAAAAAAGATAGATAAATTATACATGAACTATTCAAAGACCTATAGAAAGGCCTTCAATGTTTTGGGTAGATTCTCTGTGGAATCTTGCATCATTCTATATCCATTTCATGTGTCTTGTTTCTGCAGTTTACTGTAAGTCTTTAAGGGCACCAACTATGTCCCAAGCTTTTTTTGTAATCTCCAACAAACATGAAATAGTTATAGTATGATGCAAGACTCCGCAGAGGATCAAAACATTGAGCAAGAATTCTGGACCAGAATCACTCAAGAGAGACTTAGTTAGATCCACATTGGTGGAAGAAGTACTCTCATTAAAAAGATCAGAGATCCATTATCAAAAAAGCATGAATTTTAACACATTTTTAAAAATTTACTCCATTTCCTATTTTGAATAATAATTCACTTCCTTTGATCTTTTGTTGGAGTCAACGTGTATGCTGTTTTTCCTTTTCCTCTGATTTGATTTTACATCATTTCATTTAAAGCTTTCTATATTTGTTCATATTCTTCATATTTGATGGTCATAGAATATTCTATAACATTAATATTCCATATCAGTCAGTCCCCAGTGGTTGGACTCTATCCTTTATTTTGAAGGTAACACCATACTTCCAGTTTCCAAGGTTCATAAACTTGGAATTATCCTTCACTCGTTACTCTTGATTGACCCACACAGCACCTCCAGGCTAAAATACAGCTTTTAATATCCTTCCCAATTCAATCCTAATCCATCTTTTCAGGTTTATTGGATTATTACTGCCTCCCACCTCCATAATCCAGTCAAACTGGACTTCTCTGTACCTTATATTCCACACTCAATCTCCTCTCTCCATGCCTTTGCACTGACCATCCCTCATATCTGGAATGCATTCCCTCCTCACCCATGTTTCATAGACTTCTTTTCTTCCTTCAGGGCACAACACAAGCATTTTCTACCCTCCCTCCCAAAACTACCATTCTGTTATACTGAGTCTGTACACACACACATACATACACACACACACACACACACACACACACACACACACACACACACACTTCTTGCCTCCCCTATTAGACTATAAGTCCTGTGGGAGCAGGGATTGTTTTATTCTTTGTGTTTGTATCTTTTGGACCCAGCAAGATAAAAATCCTGGAGAGGTGGGCTGAAGCAAGGCTGTGGAGAGATTTAACTATCCTATCGGACAAAGTGCGCACTTGGTTTTTGTTTTTCAGTAGGTGCTAATGAATCATTAAAGGTAATACAGGGGACCAAGCAGGTCTGGACTATATATTAGGAAGATCACTTTGGCCCTGGTGTGAAGAATGAATTGGGGGAGGGGAGGAATTACCATTACAATGGTCGAGGGAAAGATAATTTAGGACCCAAAAGAAGGTGAGGAGAAAAGAGGAGACAGATTGGCCAGAGATACTGGGGAGACAGAAACAACAGGATGTGGCAGCTGATTGGATGTGGGGGTTAAGGGCCAAGGCAGGGTCAAAAATGAATGCCCATCTTTGAATATGGATGAGTAAGACAATGACAATGTCATCCACAGAAATCGAGTGGAAAGGCGGGTTTTAGGAAGAGGAAGAAGAAGACTGCAGATTTGAACATTGGAGCTTATGTTCAGGACATTTGGGTGGAGATGTCCATCTGGCAGTTGTTGAAAATGTGTTTGCCTGTGTGCATGTGCATGTATGTGTGTGCGTGTGTGTGTATGCGTGTGTGTGTGCCTTTCTGCATGGAAGTGATCATAGATCAGAGCTCAAGAGGTGAAAGAGGCTACAGAGACCAATTAGTTCAACCCCCTCCCTTCGTACTGGAAGAAATGGATTCCCAGGGAAGTTAAATGACTGTCTTTTATTCTTCATCTTCATTATCATCGTCATCATCAGCCACAACAAGCATTTATTACATTCTTACCATGTGCCAAGCATTGTACTAAGTGCTAGGGATACAAAGGAAAGCAAAGACACAATTCCTGTCCTCAAGAAGCTCCCCGTTATAAAGGGGCAATATCAATATCAGACATTAGGGACAAAATCTGAACCCAAGGCAAAGAATTCCAGAGCTGCTGAGGCCGTGGAAATAGATGAGATGACCAAGCGGGACTGGAGAAAGAGAAGAGAGCAGAGCCAAGGAGAGAACACCGGAAGACAACCACAGTTAACGGGGAGAGAAGGAGGATGTGGGTGTTCATCCTTGGTTCTCAAAGAGGATCGATGACGTCAGGAGGGTGATGTTTTGACTTGCAAGTGAATTGGATTTAAGTGAGGCAGGGTTGTGAAAAGTCATCAGCCTGGCTCTCTTCTCCAGAGCCATCAGAGTCCATGAAGGAGACAAAGAGGGACTGGTCTGCCTCTGATGGGTAGTGGGGAAAAGAGAGGTAGAAGGAAAACCAGGAGAGGGATGGGTCACAAAATACAGTGATGGAGAGAGCAACTGATGTGTTTGAAGGGGGTAATGGTCAACAGTATCAAATGCTATTTAAAAGAGAGACAGAGAAAAACAGAGACAGCAAGAGATATAGAGATAGCAAGAGAGACACCCAGAGAGGGAGACAGAGAAAGACATAGAGAAAGGGAGAGAGTGACAGAGACTCAGAGAAATAGAGGCACAGACAGACAGACATGGAGAGACACAGAGAGATAGTGAGAGAGTCACACACACAGAGAGACACAAAGAAAGAGAGAAAGGGGGAGAGAGAGACAGAAACAGAGCGAGATCAGGGAAAAGGATTTGGAAAAAACCACCATTGGGTTTGGTAGCTAGGTCATTGGTGATCTTGAAGCCATTTCAGAAGTATGGTGGGAGTAGGGGCTAAATTTCAGGGTTAAAAAGTGCCTGGTTAGTGAATAAGTACAGACAGTCCATTCTTAACAAACGTTTATTGAATTTAATTTAACCTAATGACAAATCTGGATTGTTGAGTAGTTGATCTGATTGATTGTGAGGAAATTAGCCATTAATCTGACAAATTAAATCCATCACAAAGTGTTTGATCCCAGGAGCAGATGCTGATGGGAAGAGGAGCTTCCCCCAGCCTTGGAAAAGAGCTCCACAATGGGGCGACAGAGATTGATTCCTGATTTGCTTTGGAGCTTGGAAAATGGTTTTCCCTTACCCTTGTACAATAGGGACAGCTCCTCTCTGTGCATAGCCCATGACCACGGGGCAGAGGAGCTGGTCTGAGCTCGTTAAGCACATGATCTTGGAAATGCTAAACATGAAAAGGCCCCTTGGAAATTCCCATGACAAATTCTTTCCCCTTTGGCCAGTACTCCCTGCAAAGGATCCACCTGAAGGTTTCTGAGCAAATGATGCACAACAGCTGGCTCCAAATGGGGCCTCTACCCATGTGCCTGGAAGATGCCAGAGGGGAGAAAGAGGATGTACATGGAAAGCTTCATATAAATAAGTCAGAAAGCCGCTGCTCCTCATTGATTCCATTTCCCCAGCGATGACCTTCACACAGCCAGGCTTCCCGGGCTCTGTCCTTTTGGGCGGCGAAGGCTTCCAATAATTGCCACATTCATTCACATATAGCCGGCACAGACATAACTAGGTCTTTGTTTCCGTTCAAAAGCTTTTCCTGGCTTCTGGGTGGGAGGAATGGCCCAACTCATCGAATCTCAAAGTCTGGGAGATAGGAAGAAGAGGGGCCAGACATCGCCTGGCAGGGAAGGCCCATGTAGAGTCCCCACCTACCCAAAGTGCCCAAGGGAGCAACACCTGGCACAGGACTGCATCCAATCCAATCCAATAATCCATTAAATATTTATTAAGTGCCTACTATGTGCCTTCTAAGCACTCTTAGAAGAAAGAAGAGGAAGAGAGAGAAAGTATCTTAGAAAAGTGAGCTAGTCCTGGTTTAACTAATAGCTAGTCCCCGCTTGTCCAATATGTTGCTGCCTAGCCCTGGAGTACAACCTACTTGGGAGAGTTAACAAATTTAAAAAAAAAATCTAATTAGCTAAGAAACAGTATAATGTAGTGGAGAAAGGACTGGTTGTGGAATCAGGAAGCTCTGCGTTCGAGGTCTTTCTCTGACACATAGCGGCAGTGTGACCATGGCCAAGTTTTTAAATCTCTCATGTTCCTGCTTATCTTCATAATTACAGATGAGCTCCTGATCTGCATTGGTGAAGGGAGGTTCTATTTGAGGAGTACCTCACACTGATAAAACAAAGTCAAATGGGTCTGACCCTGGGAATACAAAGAAAGGCAGTCCCTGCTGATCAGGGTTAATCGGGGAGATCACATATCAAAAAAAGCTACAAAGAGAGTAGGGAAATGATCTGAGGAAGTGAGAGTTTTAAAGCTGATTTTATCTTGCAGAGCCACAGATCTGCCCCCCAAAAAATAACTTTATTAATTACCACATTATACCAGTAGAGTCTAAACACTTTGGACTTTTCTTGGCTGTGTGGAGGGAGCTAGGTAGCAAGGTAGATGGAACACTGGGTCTAGAGTCTGGAAGATTTAAGTTCAAATCTTGCCTCCAATACTTAACTAGTTATGTGACCTTGGGTAAGTCACTTAACCCTGTCTGCCTCAGTTTCCTCATCTGTAAAATGGGGATAATATTAGCACTTATCTCCCAGAGTTGTTGTGAGTCTCAAATGAGATATTTGTAAAGTGTTAAGCACGGTGCCTGGTAGGAACATAGTAGGTACTTAATATTTTATTTCCTTCCTTCCCTCCTCTCTCCTAACCTTCCTCCTGTCCTCCCTCCTTTCCTTCTTTCCTTTTCTTTCTTCCTTCTCTCCTTCCTATGTACCCAAACTCTGGGTGACATTTAAGTCTCCATGAAATTGAAGCTGATAGCCATCATAAATTACATAATCTCAGAGTTGGATTTGAGCTAAGCCTAGTTTTAATATATCCCACAGTTCTTGAGCATGTTTCAGGCCCTTAAAATACTAGTGTTCTCACTGACTTGATATTAACATGGTTAGTGCTACTCCCAGGGCTTTGACTTCTGGACAAATAAAGTTGATTAAAATGTTTTGGGTTACTGATTTTAAAAATTTCCATTTTTGAATAGCTAACAGGTTTCTACTGCTTCCAATAAAAAATTCATTCACCCTACACACATGCATTTTTTATCTTGTGACTCTGTACAGAAATGACTCTGATGAAAGGTAGTATTATATGCTGGGAAAAACACTTGCTTTGAGGTCAGAGGACCAGAGTTCAAATTATTTTCTGTCCCATAATATCTTGTGACCTTGGGCAATTTGTTCAACCTCTGGAGGCTTCAGGGTCCTTCTCCATAAATGAGGGGTTTGGACTAGGTGATTTCTAAGGTTCCTTCACATCTTTAATCCTGCGCTCTTCAAATAGGCCATCCAACTCATTCTGTACATGAAGGAAATAGAATCCCAGAGAACTGAAATGATTTCCTCAGAGCCACACAGCTATTTAGGATAGCTAGGTAGTACAGTGGATAGAGTGCTGGGCCTGGAGTCAAAAAGATTCATCTTTCTGAATTCATATCTGGCCTCAGACACTTCCTAGCTGTGTGACCCTGGACAAATCACCGAACTCTGCTTGCCTCAGTTTACTCATCTGTCAAATGAACTGGAGAAGGAAATAACAAACCCCTTCAATATCTTTGCTAAGAAAACCTCAAATGAGGTCAGAGTCAGACATGATGGAACAACGACATAGCTAGTTAGTGGCAGACTGAGGATTAGAACTTAGGCTTCCTAACTCCTGCTTCCATGCTCTGGGTGAACATGTCCACAGGAGACTGCTCAGATAATCCAACTTCTCTTGCAGTCTGATGAAAAGCTCTGCTTCACTTTGGTAGTAAAAGTCTGCACAAGGCAAGAATGGGAGCTTGATTCCTGGCCTGAGAATGCTCAGCTTTCCTGCCTGGGCGATGTTTCCAGCAGGAGATGAATGTGTTCCACATGGGCCTAGTGGACCATATTTCTTTCCATTTGCTTTTGATCTACAGATGCAAAATCTTACCTCATGAGACAGCAGTGTGTAAATAATCATCGTCCCACAGATTAGATTTCCAGAAACAAAGCTCTCCACTGCTTCTCCTGGGGTACAGCCATCTCCAAGGGTCATGGGCTCGCATTCAATACTGGCCTTTTCCCAATGGTTGCTTGTTGTTTTGGCTTTTACATTTTTGCACTAGACTCTTGATGAACTCATTGTCACGACCCATCTCTGTATCAATTAAGCCCAACTTCGTGTGCTTATAAAAGTCACCACCCTTGTAGCATGTGACTAGATTGTGAGCTCCCCTGAGGGTAGAATTATGTCTTATACAGTTTGATATCCAACACAGTACCCAGCATGATGATTTACACACAGTAAGTGCTCAATAAATATTTGTTGAATGCAGTTGGTAGGAGTGGGTATCAGTCAAAATGCCTTGAAATATCTCCTCACTCCAGCACCGAGGACATAGACAACCAGCCTTAGGGAGGTGATGCATCCAAAGCAAATTATATCGTATCTTCCATTCACCTCCATCATTTATGTAAACAAGTAGAATTAGGCACAAGGAAATGTTACCCATAAAGGGGTAACTTGTGTATGAAAGAATGTGTGAAAAGAGAAGTCTCTTAACTTCTGTGAAGGTTTAGGAGCTGACTGTGTATTTTAAGGGCACCAGGTCTTCTTTAGCAGAAGCTGTGTTCTTCCCAAGTCAATTAATAAACATTTATTAAGCACTTACTATATGTGTCAGTCATGGGCAGCTAGGGGATGCAGTGATAGAATGCCAGGCCTGGACTCAGGAAGACACCATCCCGAGTTCAAATCTGGCCTCAGAAGCTTACTAGTTATGTGACCCTGGTCAAGTCACTTAACCCTGTTTGCCTCAGTTTCTTCATCTGTAAAATGAGCTGGAGAAGGAAATGGCAGGCCACTGCAGTATCTCTGCTAAGAAAATCTCAAATGGTTTGTCAGAAATGAGAGTTAAGCACCTTACTTATTGGCACAAATTAGCTTATCAGGTCAGAGGAAGTACCACAGAATAAGAGATGGAAAACACTTAGTAAGTCATTTAATTCAACCTCCTCACTTTTACAGATGAGGAAATCTATGAATTTGGGCAAATTCAGCGATTTGCCCAAGGTCACAGGTGGTGAGTGGAAGACAATGGGGTTCTGACTCCAAATGAAGAGCTGGGCATAACTGGAAAATGACCGAAAGCCTTCTTGGGCATTGGGTATACAAATAAAACAATTCTTTCCCTCAGGGAATTTATATTCTACCCTTCCATTGCAGTTGCCATCTTCTTCCTTTCTCATGTATTCCTGTACACTCTAAACATCAACAACATGGGATGGAATCCTTGATCCACTTGACTGGGCTCAAGGGACTGACAGCTCTGTTTTCTTCATCCCTGGCCTGGAATTGCCACCATAGTGAGTCAGGGTTAAGGCAAGATCCTGTGTACAAACTTGCCCCAATCATAGTCTACCTTTCAGCATTCTCATTTGTGTTCATATCTTATTCCCCCTAATACAATAGGAACTTTTGAAAGGCAAGCTTGCTTTAAAAAATTATATTCCCAGAACCTAGCAACAGTGTCTTTCATATAGTAGACAATTAATAAATATTGGTTAAAATTAATGCCAGTGTTAAAGCATGCATGTTATTCTGGAGGAAAGTCAGAGATGGAAGTTAAGCACCCTACTTATTGGCACAAATTAGCTTATAAGGTTGACTGAAGGTCAAAGGAAGGACCATAGAATAATAGATAGAAAAGACTTAGTAAGTTATTTAATCCAACCTCCTCACTTTTACTGATGAGGAAACTGAGGCCTAGAGAAATCTATGAATTTGGGCAAATTCAGTGTCCATTTTTTGGGGGGAGGGGAACAAAGAGAATTCTGATCAGAGAAAGCAGGCCTAGGAATGCCCTGAGTGGGCAGTTGGCAGCCAGATACTCCCTTGTAGGGCCCTGGAAAGGTGTGTAAGCTGGGGAGAGGGAATGGGAACGGACAAGTCTTTCCTAGGCCAGCCTCAATGACAATTTTTGTCTCAGAAATGATATGTTTATATAACATCAGTCCTCCAGGAGGGATTTCATAAGTCTCAGTGCACAGAAACTCCCACTTGCCAATGAGATGGGATTAGCGTCTTCTGAGTGTCAAGGACAGACAGTTGTTCTTCCTGAGCTAAAAAGAAGAGAAATAAATCTGGACATCTGGGGAAAATTAAAGAACTGCTCCAAGCCAGCAGTTCCCAAATTTCTTTTTCTTCTTTTTAAATCTCCTGATTTTCTTCCTCCTCCAGGTTCCTGTGTTCGCTCTCTCTCCCATATTTCCTCTCTGCTAGGGGACAGAAGGAGGGCAATTGTCCACTTATTTGGTCTTGTACAGGTCAACACATGACACCCACTTGGAACACGGTACAAAGACAGCATGACCCTGAGCATCCATCACAGCAGGACTTCAAGGCTGAGAGGTGAAGGAACTGGTTGGAGGCACCAGCAGATGAAGCCCCCAGATGGAAAGCAGGCCCTCCATCAGGTGAGTGACTTGCCCAAGGTCATACAAATTGAACCCGTTAAAGGCAGGATTTGAAGCTTGTAACCAAGCTCTTTCTACTGCAGTACAATGCTTCCCTAATTAACCTCTCCAAGTCTGTTTCCTCACTTACAAAATAGGGGATTGGATTTAATGGTTTCTAAGGTTCCTTCTGGTTTGAAGTCTATGATTCTTCATTCTTCTTCCTGTGACAGCTGTATTTTTTAGAAAAGTCTGAGCTCACCCCTGAATCAGTCAACTAGGAAGAGAGGACCTTTTGGGAATGGGTTTTTTTTGCCTTTGAAATCATATCACTAGATGGTACTGTGGATAGAGCACCAGCCCTGGAGTCTGGAGGACCTGAGTTCAAATCCAACCCAGATACATATCGACTGTGTGATTCTGGGCAAGTCACTTAACCCTGACTGTCTCAAAAAAAAAAAATTATACCATGTAAACATTGGCCTGCTGGATCCTCACCAAACTCTGCCTCTACATGAGTAATGGGGTACTGCTTTGCCAAAGATAAAAGCCACTTTCATGTGAGGAAGGCTAGGACTCAAGAATTGACCTTCCAAACTGAATTGAATTAAACTAAATTCATTAATCTTCTCTGCCTGCTGCATAGGTCTGAGGCAGATACAATGATAGATGATGTAGTGCTCCCTTCCAAAAGTTTACAGTCTAGATCAGACAGATAGATAATTACGATGTAAAATAGAAGATAGATACAGTTCTGCTTTCCAAGAACTTATGGTTTAGATAAGACAGAAGCATAAATAACTATGATCTAGAATAGAAAACTCTTCTCTGATACCCAATATATGATATAATAATAAGGAAATAGTGAGAATGATAAAGTAATAAACACTAGCCAGTACTTAATATGATACCTTCAGCTTTGCACAGCACTTTACATGTGTTAAAGGCGGCTAAGTGGTGCAGTAGATAGAGTGCCGGGCCTGGAGGCAGGAAGACCTGAGTTCATATCTGGCCTCAGACATGTACAAGTTGTATGACCCTGGGGAAGTCACTTCACATTTGCCTCAGTTTCCTCAGCTGTCAAAATGGCAAACAACTCCAGTATCTTTGCCAAGAAAACTCCAAATGGTATTGGACATGATAAAAAAAAACAAAAAACAAAAACTGAACAACCAATTACATATACAGTGCTAGAGTAGGTGCTTTTTTAATCCATTTGACAGACAAGGAAACTGAGGCTGAGAGGTTAAGTGATTTGTTCAGGGTAGCACAGCCGGTAAGTGGCCAGGGCAGGATCTGAGCTCAAGTCTTCCCAGTTCTAAGTCCAGCACTTTGACAGGGCCAATAGACCACAAACTCCTTCTAAGCTGAAAAGATTTTAGTATGATCCAGCGATGGGATATATGAGACTAGGCACCAAACTAAATCTGGAAAAACTCATCCCCAGCTTAACTTTAGGGTCACCAACTGTTACTAAGAGTCGTAAACTGAGTTAACGGAATGAGTTGTTCAGTCATTTTCAGTCACATCCGACACTTTGTGACCCTATTTTGGGGTTTTCTTGGCAAAGATATAGGAGTGATTTGCCATTTCCTTCCCCAGCTCATTTTACAGATGAAGAAACTGAGGCAAACAGGGTTAAGTGACTTGACCAGGGTCACATAGCTAGTAAGTTTCTGAGGCCAGATTTGAACTCGGGACGGTGTCTTCCTGACTCCGGGTCTGGCACTCAGCACTATGGCAACATCTAGTTGCCCTAATGAAATAAGTATACCCAGAAATCCCAGATTCCTGAGCTGTCCAAGCATAGAGTGGAAATGGATATATTTGTGACTGTTCCCCCACCAACATTTTTCAGATGTTGCCCAGGGTGAGCTAGGCCAACCTCCTTTTACCTCCCAGAGGTCTCAGGGATCGGGGCCCCTAGAGAATGGTTTCACAACATCTTGACCTTCCCAGATTAGGGAGAGGAATTCAGCCCCTACCTCAACCCTCCAAGCCAAGTAAACGTTCACTCTGCCTCTCTTCCAGACTTCAGGCTCTCTCTCAAGCAGACTCTTTTATAGATGGGAAGAAGGGCTGGGAGCAAATTTAAAAGGCCACCTGGAGAGACAGTTATGATTTTTAAGAGCTAATGCTACCACCCACAGCTCATTGTTTATTAGCTGCTTTTACTCACCATTGCTATAGTAAACTGTGTATGAGCAGGGAACGAGCTGTATACACGATTGTCGTGGGCTGCAATTACACTGAGAAAGATTTGAAGGTGGGGTGTGAGGAAGATGCTGACCTCCTCATGGGTGGTTAATGCGGGATCTCCAGGCCAAACAAAAGCCAGGCAGGGATGGGTGGTGTGTGTTGGTTTGTAATGGTGCCCACAGCTGCATGGAAGAGTAAGCAAAGATAGAAGCTCTGCTTATGGAGGAAAACGTAACCAGAGTTATGCTTGACTGACTCTCTAGATATTTTCAGGGGGCCAGAATGAAGCCCATGAGGGCCCCAACAGTTCAGTTGTTTGTGTAAACAGGGAAATAAAGGAGAAGGGGGTGCTTGGGTACCTTTTGGTTCAGGCCTATGATTTCATCTGTGTGGGGGACCACCCAATATGGAAACTCCCTTCATTGAGGCAACCTTACCTCTGTGGCCACTTAGAGATTAGTAACTTATTCCTTGTCATAGAGCTAGGAGGTATCAGAGGCAGAATTTCCTGATTCCAAGACTGGTCCATGAGCTTTGCGGTGATGAATTAGGAGCCTGGGAGATTGTTTTAAAACAATTTTTACTAGAGGAAAACCTTTCACTTTTCTTCTCACAAATCTCTCTCCTCTTCCGCAATCACATCCCGAAAACACAAAGGCAGTAATTAATCACCGTTCTCCCTCAAGCACTAGGGGAGGTTGCAGGGCTAGTCAATGATGCTGATGCATAGCTGAGGAAGTAAACAACCTCAGGCTGTATTGACTTCCAATACTGGAGAAACAAAGGGGAGAACAGGGGAGGGAGACCGAGGCAAAGAAGGAAAGAAGAGGAAAAAAGCAGAGATCTTCAGATTTCGCTGCTTAGATGCTGGGGGTTGGAGAAAAAGAGTATGAGAGCAACTAATTCAATTCAATTTAAGAAATAGTCATTAAACACTCTCAATGTGCAAGGTAACATTCTAGGTTCTGGTAACGCAATTAAAAAAAAAAGAAAGGAAATTGTTTTTATGGAGCCTATGTTTTACTAGGGAAGGAAAAAACTCATTTATTAAGTGCTTATTATATTCCAGGCCCAGTGCTAAGTGCTAGGGATTCAAATATAAGACAAAAAAAAGTTGTAATGCCTACCCTCAAGGAGTTTATATTCTAAGGAGGTGGGGAACAACAGGAACTAATATGCAAATAAATGCAAAGCATGTGCAAATTTGAGTCACACTGCATTGTAGCAGGCCAGAGATGTATGGTCTAAGGACAAGAGAGATTCATCCCCAGGTAGGTTAAAGAGGCTGAAGATGTTTCTGGCCACCATCTTTCTTAAAGACCATCAGAATCGATGAAGGGAGAACCCTCATTACATCACAGACCCTTGAAGTATGAGACAAATATAATCAATCCATTGTCATTTTCTGTTGTTCATGGATACAGATGTAATTTTTCTGTTCTCGTGATCCAGTGTCTTAAAGAGGAGCAAAATTTCAAATAAGGTTGGCATAGTGACAAAGGAAGAAACAGAATTAGATCAAAGGGAACTCCCAATAATTTTGAACCTGAAAGAAAATATACACATATACACCCCATCCATGTATACCCAATGAGACTATTTTCTGGTGATTTATTTGCAAAGATATATAGGAAAGTATCACCACTTCCATTTTGCCCTCTGTGAAAATAGGTGATTGGGACTGGTTATCTCTATCAACTTTAATTTCTCTCCTGACTAGGGTGGAATAAAAGCCTTTATTTTGATCTCTTTACTAAAATACTTTCACTAAAACAAAGGCTGAGTGACTTGTCCAGGGTCACCCAGTATTGGAGGCTAGGTTTGAATTCAGGTCCTCCTGACTAAATCTAGCCTTCTATCTGCTCTGCTATTTAGCTACTTTTGGTTGTCAAGGGGAGAAAAGTGAACCCACAACAGGGGAGAATATGAAGGGATAAAGACATAGGCTTAAAGGAGTGATGGAAAACTAGACTGAGAGAGTGTGTTCATCCAAGAGAACCTCTGAGCTGAAGATTCTAGAAACCGTGCAGTGTGGCGTGGTGGTGAGTCATGTTTAGGGGACCTCAACCTCAGGGGTTTACCCTTGAAGAACACTTCGGTTGTTTCATGACTTGGCTGTCCTCCCACATCAACTCTTTACCCTCTAGGTTGCTGGGCCAATCAATCCAACACAAATTTGTCAAATATCGACTACTTATAAAAGACTGTCATGGGCTGTGGAGATCATGGAGGTAGCCAGGTGGCACAGTGTAAAGGGTGCTGAACCTGTAGTCAGGAGAAATGTCATCTCATTTGTGCCTCACAACTATTCTGAGAGGTAGGTGTAATTACTATCCCCATTTTACACTAAAGGAAACTGAGACAGAGGTTAAGTGACTTGCCCAAGGTCACACAGCTAATAAGTGACTGAAGCTGGATTTAAACTTGGGTATTCCTGATTCCACTGACCCATCTAGCTGCCTCTCTATAAAAATCTGTATGTATTGATCAAGTCATTTAACCTTTGTTTGCCTCAGTCTCCCCACCCATAAAATGAAGATATTAGTAGTGCCTGTCTCCCAAGGGTGTTGTGAGAACCAAAGGCGATCATTTCCAAGTGGTTGACACATAGTAAGAGCTATATAAGAGTTCACTGTCATTCTCAATATTATGAGCACCTACCTCCCAGAGTTTTTGTGAGAATAAAGAGTTAATAGCGGTAACTTTGCTGTGAAAACCTTGAAGAGCTATGTAAATGCTAGCTATTCTATTCATACGTCTAGAACTAGACAGGACATCATCAGAGGTCATGTATTCCAATCTCCTCAGAGAAGGAAACTGAGTCCCAAGGAGGTTATGAGACAGACTTAACCAAGGTCAAACTGGTAGTAAATAGGATTTGAACTCAGAGCTCTCTTTCCCTCCATACCACATTGCCTCGAAGGGCGGTTGGGGAAGGCTTCATGGAGGAGGAGATATCTGTGTTAGTCTTTGAACGACTGATGGAGGTTGGCGAGGACAATGGGAGCAAACCCAATATGAAATGGAAGAGGACAGATGGAGGAACGACGAGTAAGGCATGAAGTACAATGAAGCAAAGGAACAGCAGTTGGACTGGAAAAGTGGGTTTAAGCCAGATTGTGGAGGGCTTTAAATAAATCAGTCATTTATACTTTAATTGGCAAATAATGGGGAGTCTCAGAAAGCTCTGGGACAAGAGGAGTGACCTGGCTAGAGCTGAACATCGAGATTACTCAGGCAGCAGTGAGAAGGTTGGATTGGAGAGAAGCTCAGCTCAGAAGGTAGTCCAGCAGTTTAGATGAGAAGCAATGAGGACTTGAATGAGGGTAGTTGTGGTGGGCTTAGAGATAAAGGAAAGGAACAAGAGATATCATGGAGAGAGAACCAATATTAGTCAAGAGTGGACTGAGGTCTAGCCTTGGATGTCTGGAAACAACACTGGAAAGATCAGGATATAATTGATGCAAAAGAAAATTTTTTTACTTAGAAATAAAGATGTTCATCCCAGTATCTTTATTTTCTTTGCCTTATGGATAGGAATAATTAATACGGATGAGAATACTATGAATAGGAATTAATATGGATAGGAATAATTAATGTGGATAGGAATCAATATAGATAGGAATAATTAATTGATGCGTTAATTGATGACACTTGGTCCTTTCTTAAATTTCCGGTCCTATTTTAAGCCTCCTGCTTTCTGGGCCAGGAGATCAGAAAGTCTGACATCCGAAGGTGGTGGAATGTCCCTTCTCGGCAGGTAACTACCTTCCCTAGCACCTCATTAGATGGACTTTGTAGCTCACCGGGGTACTGCAGTACCTGATTATATAACTAGTTTGGTAAAAAGGGATCTAACAGTTGAAGTTTATTCCAAAAGGCATGATTCATCCTTAACTCCATCTTCTAGCAGAGGATTAAAGGAACCACTCCATGCTTGATCTGTCTCAGTTCAGAAGGGAAAATGATTAATTTATTTTTGTCCTCCCTTCAGACAGCAACATGGTCTAAGTAAGAGAACTGAAGGAGTCCTTTGCTATTAACAAAGGGTGGGGGTGGGCGGGGCTCTTTCTCAAATGTTATGTATAGGCTCAGTAACTAAACTTCTGTTACTTGTTTCCATGGTCTCCAAATACAGTTACCCTGATGTTGTTCAGTCATTTCAGTCATGTCCAATTTTTTGTGACCCCTTTGGAATTTTCTTGGCAGGTTCTGGAGTGGTTTGCCATTTCCTTCTCCAGCTCATTTGACAGATGAAGAAACTGAGGCACATGGGATTAAGTGACTTGCCCAGGGTCTCATAGCTAATAAAGTGTCTGAGGTCAGATTTGAACTCAGGGAGATGAGTCTTCCTGGCTCCACTGTGCCACCTAACTGCCCCATGTGATATAAATGTTTTACTCAGTTGGCCTCAATTTACTGTTTTCATTTTATTCTCTGAATACCCTTCACGTGTCAGTGACAGGATTAATAGAATCTAGAGATGAAAGGTCTCGGGGCAATTATAAAATCTTTCCCTCTTATTTTGTATTTATGGTGACTGAGGCCCACAGGGATGGGGTGATTTGCCTCAGGTCACTCAGCTGAGCAGATATGCAAACTCAGTTCTTTCAACTCCAAATCGGGGGCTTTCCCCACTACATCCCCCTTTCTTTAGCACAGGGGTGGTGGTTGTTACTGTTTTTCAATATTTTCATAATTATACTTCAATGTAATTGAAGTCTTTTGTAATCTTTTGTATTTTATTTCATGCTTTTAAAAACATTATTTTGAGAAAGGATCCATTGGTTTCACTGTGCTGCCAAAGGGGTCTGTGACATCAGAAAAGGTTAAGAACCCCTACTTCTTGTGTGTCAATAAGGTCTTATATCGAAAGCTCTCCAAGAACCGTGAAGATATCTAATACAACACTATGAAGTTCACCCTTAAGAAATGCTTTCAGATAATGAGGGTGAATATCATATATAGCGTCACTTCGGTAGGCTAGCTACCCAAGAGGTTAGCTCTTGTGTCCTGGAGATGGAAAAGTCAAGCAAAAATAGTAGTCAAGTAATTTTATTTATAGACAACTAAAAAAGGCTCTGAGTGAATGGCCATTTTCCTTTAAATAGCCAACCCAAAGTTCGCCCTCTGTAGCATATAGGAATTTCAGACTCCCACTCGAAGCTCAAATAAATTAAAGAAGGAAATATATACACCAGTATTGCAGCTGGTATTCTCGCCAAAGATAATGAACAGCGCAGACAAATCAACCTGACAGGTAATTTACCATTAATGGTTTGATTTCATCAGTCTGGCCACAATGCATTATGAACTAGGAAAATTAGACAAGTTGAGAGCATGATAGCATCAGTGTTTAATGTTTATTTTCCATTACCTGGCAGCAAAATTATTCTTAATAAAATATCACTATTCTCTAAGTGAAAAACTTCAAGAGTTCAGCTATTCCCATTAGTCTGACTCTGCTTCTAAGCTGTCTCAGCTCCTTAAAAGAAAGTGTCTTTTTGGGGGATGGGGGTGGGGGAGAACATGGATTAACTGCTGTGATTATTAGAAAGGAGTGCCTAGTAAACACCATTTAGACAAAATGTATTGAAAAAAGACCCTGCTGTGGACAACTTTCACACTCACCAAACAAAGGGTCTAAGTGTTTCCCCTATCCCATTAGGTACAAGTGATAATCATTTAAAAGTAGATTACTTTGCGTGGATTACTTCAAGTACAAAGTAATGGTGTAAGGGGAAGCTGATGAAAATCTCAAGTGTCAACAGGTAATCTGTCAGTAAAGGTTACGTGAACTCCTGACTTTCTGGCACTGGTCTGAAAGGTGACTGAGACTGGAGTCTGAGCAGATCCCAAGACCAATCCAACTTTTACAGCATCTGGGCTTTCAGACAAAGGAATGTATGTAACTCACATGTCCCTGTTGTCTCAACTTCCTTTCCAACCATTCTATTGGAACTGCCCTTCTCTGGGAGATGTGGGGAACATAACTAACTCCCTTCTAATAAATGTTGGCTTCTTCCACTTTAGTTTTGAAATGTGCACTGTCACTAAATGAGAGACTTGGGGTGTCCTACTTTTTGTGACTCCATTTGAGGTTTTCTTGGCAGAGATATGGGAGTAGATTGCCATTTCCATGTCCAGGTGAGGAAACTGAGGCCAACAGTTAAGTGACTTAGCCAGGGTCACGCAGTTAATAAGAGTCTGAGACTGGATTTGAACTCAGGAAGATGAGTCTGATTCCAGCCCCAGCACTCTATGCACTGTGGTGCCACCTAGCTACCCCAAAATCATAAAAACCTGGGTTCAAGTCTCTTCTCAGATATATACAGGCTCACCCTAGTGAGGATTTGAGACCCTGAGATACAGCAATAGCAAATGTGTGTGTGTGTGTGTGTGTGTGTGTGTGTGTGTGTGTGTGTGTGAAGGAGAGAGGTCCAATCTCCAAGGATGAACAAGGTTAGCCATCTCTCCTCCCCCCACATAGGAGACTAATGATACACAGACTGATAAGATCACAAAGCTGCAGAAAACTTGAGAGAAGGGCTTGCCAGGGAACTAATCACTTATTGACTTTTTTTCACCTTTTCATGCTCTGTTGCTATCCCTAGTGCTTCTGGAATTGAGACAAACATGGTAAGAACAGCTTGGTTGCATGTAAATAAGAGAATCAAAGATGACTTGTTCTGGGTTTCCAGACACAGCTATCTGTTGGGACACTGCCTGGTCCCAGAAAAATTCAAATTAAATTTTTCTCGGGGCATAGGTGAGCCAAATACTACCTGATGGTCAGAGCTCAGGTCATCCAGAAAAAAAAAAAAAAGAATGGTACCAACTGAACAGGTAGAAACTACTCAAGCCCTGGTTCAACACCATCAACAGTTTTGGTCAACTCTTGGTTCAAAATTCCAATTTGTGAAGTAGTTTATATTCAACTCATTCAACATAGCAAGATAACAAAGGCTTATCTTTTATGGAGAGAAGACTGCATCGCATATCCAAAGACCTCTCTAGTAGAATGAACACTGGCTTGGGGGTCAGAGAACCTGGGTTCAAATCCTATCTCTTACATGTGTGACCTTGGCAGCAAAGGGGTAGAATAAATAGAATGCTGATC
This sequence comes from Potorous gilbertii, assembly GCA_028658325.1. Taxonomy (NCBI): domain Eukaryota; kingdom Metazoa; phylum Chordata; class Mammalia; order Diprotodontia; family Potoroidae; genus Potorous; species Potorous gilbertii. Next base: position 54,449,538 of record CM053770.1, read on the forward strand.
TTGGAGTCAGGAAGTCCTAAATTCAAATCCAGTCTCAGACAGCTGTGTGACCCTGGGCAAGTCACTTAATCTGTTTGCCTCAGTTTCTTCATCCATAAAATGGGTACAATAACAGCACCTACCTGGCAGGGTTGTTGTGAGGATAGAAAGAAGTAATAGTTGTAAAATGTCTAACACAGTGCTTGGTTAAATGCTTACCCCATTTTCCCTTCCCTGGGGCAAGTCACTTAATCTCTCAGGGTCTCACTTTCTTCATTTGTAAGCTGAGAAGGTTGAAGTGGAAGTGCCTTAAGCTTCCTTCTGACTTAGCGCCTTTGATTCCATGACTAACTTTAGGTTTGTGATCACAGGCTTTCGGTCTGAGAGCTTCAGTTTCCTCATCTATAAAATGGGGACAATTCCTAGATTGCCTAACTCACTCAGTTAAGAAGATGAAAGAGTGAATGAATATAAAGTTTCCATGGTTGCAATGCTGGACTTGGAGTCAGAAGACCCTTGTTGAAATCCCAGCTGTCTGATTTCCTACCTTCACGACTGAAGGCAATTTACTAAAACCCTACACTGTCTGACTCCAGTCTCATTTCGCATGACTCATGTCTGGAAGGCTCTGCCTCTGCATCTTTGCCTCTTGGAATTCCTACCTCCCAGTCAAAGCTCATCTCAGGTGCCACCTCCAACACAAATTCCCCTGTTAGCAGCCTCTTTTTTCCCTTCCTGTAAATATTTTGTATAAATGCTAGATTTACTTCTCTGTGCACATGCTGTTTCCTCTTGGTAGGATACAAAGGTCTTGGAGGCCAAGACAAGTAACATTTTGTGTGTGTGTTTGTGTGTGTGTGTGTGTGTGTGTGTGTGTGTGTGTACCTGGCCCCTCTTGAGCGTATCCGATGCTAAGCATCTCTTTAATAGTATTAATAGATGTGTTGGGTCCAAAATTAAACAGGAAGAAGAGTGGGATGGATTGCCTTGGGGAAATTACAACATTCTCTTAATGACCTTTTCCCAGAAACAAAAGCTTATCTTTTTATATATGTCAATATTCCAGGGTGCTGTATGGTTATGAGACATGGAGCATAAGTCATCACACAATGGAGGAGGGTGTGGTGGGTGTGGGCAGGTTGTATAACCAATGAGGGACTTCAAGGAACAGGAATAAAGAGTGGCATTAGGAAGATGCCTCACAGGGGAAAATAAGATAGGCTGGTCACTTAGCCAGAGCATGGCTTAACAGGTAGGCAAGTGGAATGCTCAAGGTCAAGAGAAAGGAAAGCCTCCAGAATGTTGGGGGGACCCCTTGTGGTGAACTTCTGGGAGTGCATGGATAAGAGCTGTACAGGACAAGAATGGTTTTCTGAGAGCTCTATCTTTGGAAAGAACATTCAGATCAATTAATTTACACATCCCTTTGTACACTGGGTATCTGAGCATCTTCAGCTACAGTGTCTTGCGCACAGTAGGTGCTTAATGTTTGAGTTAAAATGTAAGACACAAAAGAAATAATCTATTAATTTCTATTAAAGTTCAGTATACATATGCAAAGGAATTTGTGCAACCTGGTGCCATTTTCCTTTCTTGCCTACCACTCCAGTTCCCAGTCTCTAAGTATTTAAATCTTGTGAGCAATTACATGTTCACTACTCCTCCCTCCTGAAGGCAAGGGCACACACTGAATCACTCTTGATTGGAAGACACTTTCCAGGTCACTTCCCTGGTATGTCCTGCTCCACCAGTCTTCTAGTAGGTACATATTATAGAGCTAGAGGAGGAAATATTTTAGAGCTAGTCAGAAACAGTATTTTAGAGCCAAAAGGAATGTTAGATGGAGGTAGTTACTCACTTTAAACACGGGGAAATGGGTTTGAAGGTCAATAGAAGGGATTTGGGTTGGTTATAAGGGCAAATTTTCTTTTCTAAAATATTAAGCATGTGAGTTGGTTGCTGAGGAAGTGCAATCTTGCTGTACATAAGGTAAAGACAAATACCTGTGTAATGGTTTCCATATTTTTGCACAGTGACAGGAAAGTAAACTAGATGACTATGAGTGCCCCCCTCCAGTCCTTTTACAATGACTCCATGATATTCCTTTTGATGTATAGGAATGAGAAAAATGGCATCAAGCTATCTACCACTAAGAAAGCTGGAAGAAGCTTGGAAAATAAGATGACTTCTTTTAGTTTTTGGTGAGACATCATACAATTGATCATGTAATTGAATTAAAAGGGTTTTTAGATGTTATCTTCTCCAAACTCTCTCACAGTATATTATAGTATAAAGAATTCACTAGAAGGGGGTCAGATAACTAGCCAGAAAGAAATTAAGGGAGATACTTTGCTAGTACTGGGTGCAGCTGATGCTGATGGCAACTCTGTTCTCCATAAATAGTTCTGGGCCACAGTTCCAAGGTGGAGACGAGTGCTGGAGGGGTTGGTCACAAGGGATCAGCGGTCCTGGTCACAGTTCCAGGGCCAAGAAGAGCACCAGTGCTCATGGCCACAAGGTAGCATGGGCCTTTTCTGGGTCAAGATGAGAGGGAAGACCAGAAGAGCTGTGACCCCATCTGTCCCCTGATCATAGCACCTTAGAAGCACTGAAAACCTGTAGACTCTCAGAACTAGCTCTGAAAACAGAAGCATAAAAAAGCCTGAAGCTTAGGATAGTGCCTCCCTGTCCCCAAATGAGCAGAGCCCAACTTAACATAAAATTCATATCAAGATATAGGCTGGGAAAATGAGCAAATAACAACAAAAGAATTTGACCATAAAAAGCTACTATGGTGGCTGGGAAGACCAAGACAAACTCAGATGATGACAACAATGTGAAAATAGCTACAAGCAAAACCTCAAAGCAAAATGCTAATGGTACCCAAGGCCAAGAAGATTTCTTGGAAGAGTTAAAGAGATATGAATAACAGAGAAAAAACTGGGAAAAGAATAGTAATGCAAGAAGATTATGACAAGAGAATTAATAGTTTGGTAAAAGTGGTACAAAAATACTGAAGAAAATAGCTTAAAAAAAGAATTGATCTAATGGTAAAAGAGGCACAAAGATTCAGTGAAGAAAAGAACTCCTTAAAAAAGCAGAACTAGACCAAATAGAAAAGGCAGTACAAAAAAATCAGAGAAAAGAATTTCTTATAAAACAGAACTGACCCAGTAGAAAAAAGGCACAAGAACTCATTGAAGAATTAGGCAAGCTGAAGCTAATGACTCCATGAGACATCAAGAAAAAATAAAACAGATGAATGAAAGCATGAAAAAGTAAGAGAAAGGTGAAATATTCCATCAGAAAAACTGACCTGGAAAATACATTGAGGAGAGGGAATTTAAGAATTACTGGACAACTTGAAAGTCATTATAAAAACAAAGAGCCTGAATATCACATTTCAAGAACTTATCAAGGAAAACAGTCCCAATATCTTAGATTCAGACGGTAAAACAGAAGTGAAAAAACCCACTGATCATCTCTGAAAGAAATACCAAAATAAAAACTCTAAGGAATATTATAGACAAATTCCGGAGCTCGTCGAGAAAAATATTACAAGTAGTCAGAAAGAAACAATTCAAATATTAGGAGTCATAGTCAGGATCCCACAACATTAGCCTCCAACACTAAAGAGTGGAGGGCTCGGAATGTGATATTCTGGAAGCTAAAGGAACAAGCATTATAACCAAGAATAACCTAACCAGCAAAACTGAGTATAATCCTTCAGGAGGAAAACAGATATTTACTGAAAGACTGTAGTAGAGAGGAAAATGGAGGGGGGCGGGGAGGGTGGTAGGTGTCAGTTGAGTACAGATATCTATCTTACTCAATAGGCATATGAGAAGGGAAGGGGATAAGAGATATGAGGGGGAGGGAGTGATAAAAGGGAGTGCAGATTAAGAGAGGCAGTGATCAGAAGGCGAGACAGGATAAAAAGAGAGGATAAACAGAAGAAAATAGGATGAAGGGAAATAGGCAGTTAATCATAACTGTGAATGTGAATAGGATGAGCTCATTTATAAAACAAGAAATGAATAGCAGGACGGATTAGAAACCAGAATCTAAGAAAATACGTTGTTTACAAGAGACACACTTGGAACGGAAAAACACATACAGAGTTAAAATAAAGCACTGGAGCAGAATCTCTATCATGAGTTCAGTTCAAATAAGAGATAGGGGTAGTAATCATAATCTTAGATAAAGGAAAAAAAATAGAGCTAATTAAAAGAAACAGAGAAACTGCATTTTGCTAAAAGTTACCATTGACCATGAGCATAAAAATTTTTTTTTAGATTTCGACATTTCCACAAAATTTTGAGTTCCGATTTTTCTCATCTCTCCCCTCCCCTTACCCCATAATACCTGCATTCTGATTACCCCTTCCTTCAATCACACCCCACCCTTACCTTATCCCCATCTTCTCTCTTTTCTTGTAGGGAAAGATAAATTTCTATACTCCATTACCTGTATTTCTTATTTCCCAATTATATGCAGTAATAATCCTCAACATTCATTTCTAATATTTTGAATTCCAACTTCTCTCCCTCCCTCCCTCCCCATCCCTACTGAGAAGGCAAGCAATTCAATACAGGCTATATGCATCATTTTGTTTTGCAAAACATTTCCATAATAGTCATGTTGTGCAAAACTAACTATATTGCCCTCCATCCTACGCTGTCCTCCCCCCCCCCTTTTTTTTTCTGTTTTCTCATTTGACCTTGTCCCTTCACAAGTGTTTACTTCTAGTTACTCCCTTCTCCCATTTGCCCTCCCTTCTATCATCCCCCTCACCCTACTTGTCCCCTTCTCCCCTACTTTCCTATAGTGTAAGATAGATTTTCATACCAAATTTAGGGAGCATGTTATTCCCTCCTAAAGCCATATGTGAAGAGGGTAAGCTTCACTTTTCCCCTCTCACCTCCTCCCTTTAACAAGATTTTTCTTATCTCTTTTATGAGTGATAACCTGCCCCATTCCATTTCTCCCTTTCTTCTCTCACCCCTTAATTTTATTTATGGATATCATCTCTTCTGTCTTCTGTACTCTCTGTCTATATGTGTATGTGTATGAGTATGTGTGTGTGTGTGTGTGTGTGTGTGTATAATCCCTCCACCTAACCAAATACAGAGAAAAGTCTTAAGAGTTACAAATATTATCTTTCCATGTAGGAATGTGAACAGTTCAGCTTTAGAAAGTCCTTTGTGATTTCCCTTTCCTGTTTACCTTTCCATATTTCTCTTGATTCTTATGTTTGAAAGTCAAATTTTCTATTCAGTTCTGGTTTTTCATCATGAATGCTTGAAAGTCCTCTATATCATTGAATGAATGGCCATTTATTCCCTTGAAGTATTATACTTAGTTTTGCTGCATAGATGATTCTTGGTTTTCATCCCAGTTTGTTTGACTTCTGGAATATCCTATTCCAAGCCCTTCGATCCCTTAATGTAGAAATTGCCAGATCCTGTTATCCTGATTGTATTTCCACAATACTGGAATTGTTTCTTTCTAGCTGCTTGCAATATTTTCTCCTTGACCTGGGAACTCTGGAATTTGGCCACAATGTTCCTAGGAGTTTCTCTTTTTGGATCTCTTTAAGGCAGTGATTGGTGGATTCCTTGAATACTTATTTTGCCTTCTGGTTCTAGAATATCAGGGCAGTTTTCCTTGATAATTTCATGAAGGATGATGTCTAGGCTCTGTTTTTGATCATGGCTTTTAAAAAGGTAGACCCATAATTTTTAAATTCCCTCCTGGATCTATTTTCCACATCAGTTATTTTTCCAATGAAAGGTTTCACATTATCTTCTATTTTTCTGTCTTTTGGTTTTGTTTTTTAACTTCTTGATTTATCTCATAGTCATTAGCTTCCCTGAATTCTACTCTCATTTTTAAAGAACTATTTTGTTCAGTAGGCTTTTGAACCTTCTTTTCCACTTGGCTAATTTTGCTTTTTAAAACCTCCTCCTCATTGGCTTTTTGGACCTCTTTCTCCAATTGAGTTGGTCTATTTTTAAAGGTGTTATTTTCCTCAGCATTTTTGGGGGTCTCCTTTAGCAAGCTGCTGACTCACTTTTCAAGCTATTATATGGCCTGAACGCATTTCATATTCATTTTGGAGGTACTGGAAGCAGAAGCCTTGATTTCCTCTGACAGTATGCCTTGTTCTTTCTCATCCTAAAGGATCGAAGGAGACACCTGTTCACCAAGAAAGTAACCTTCTATGGTCTTATTTTTTTCCCTTTTGGGGGGGGGCATTTTTCCCAGTCAGTTACTTGACTTCTGAATCCTTTGTCAAGAGGAGGGTCCTAGTGCTCCTCCTCCCCTCAGTATCATGCTGAAGGCTGAGATTCAGATCAGCTGCTCAATTCCTACATGGACTTTAGGTGGGGGTAGGACCACCACTGAGGACTGAGGTTCGGGTCAGCAGCTCAATTCCCGCAGAGGCTTTAAACTGAGCTGCCTGGACAATGAAGGACCACCATAGCCGCCTGCCTGCCACTGCTGCTGCTGTCTCCTCTGCCACCTCCTGTGGCCATTGCTAGAGGGACCTGGCTCCCCTCTTGCCCAGCTGGGAAAGCCCTCCCACAATGACCTTTGGAGCTTTCTTTGTCACTTGTGGGTTGAGGGATCTAGGACCCTCCCTGCTAGGAATTCTGCCCTGGAGGTCTGCTCAGGTCCTGTTCCTCCCAGGGCCTCTTGGCCAGAGCTGGGTGTAGTTCTGCTCAGCATCCTGTGAGACAGACTTTTCCTGTTGGCCTTCCAGATTAGATTTGGCTAGAAACCTCTTTCACTCTTGTTCTGTGGCTTCTGCTGCTCTAGAATTTGTTGAGAGTCATTTTTTACAGGTATTTTGTGGGCTGTGGGGAAAGCACTAGAGTATATGCATCTTTCTACTCTGCTACCTTGACTCTGCCTCAAACTGCAAGTGAGTCAAATTTTAAAAAATAAAAGTCATTACCCAATTGATAAACAGGTAACAGGCAGTTTTCAGAAGATATTAAGATATCAATATTCATGTGAACAAAATGCCCTAAATCACTCTTGATAGGGCAAATTAAAACAACTCTGAGGTACCACCACACACCTATCAGAAATGACAAATGCTGGAGGGGATAAGGGAAAATAGGTACACTAATGCACTACTAGTGACACTGTTAACTGGAAAAACAATTTGGAACTATGCTCAAAGGGTTACAAAACTGTAAATACCCTTTCACTAATACCACTACTGGGTCTATTAACACAAAGAGACCGAAGAAAAAAAGAAAATGACGTAAATATATAAATACATTGATAGCAGCTTTTTTTATGATGGCAAAGAATTGAAAATTGAGGGGATGTTTATCAACTGGGAAATGGCTGAATAAGTTGTGGCACATGATTGTGAGGAAGTACTATTGTGTTATTAAGAAATAACAAGGCAGGGTGGTTTTAGGGGGGAAGAAAGCACAAAACGTGGCAAGACCGATATGAACTGATGCAGAGTGAAGTAAGAACTGGGAGACCATGATGCACAGTAACAGCAGTAATGGTCATCTGTGAAAGACTTGGCTACTCTGAAGTAAAACAATTCGAAAGGGCTCACAATGGAAAAATGCTACCAATCTCCAGAGAGAGACTGATGCACTCTGAGTGCAAACTGAAGTACAGTTTTCTCACTTTTTTTTTTGGCCTTTTTTTGGCAATATGGCTAACAGAAACATTTTCTGTGATTTCACACATATAATTAAATCATTTTGCTTGCCTTTTCAGGGAGTAGGGAAAGTGAGAGGAAGAAAATTTGGAACTCAAAATACAAAAAAATATTAAAAATACGTTTATTTTTTAAAAACGGTATGTCAGGGGGGGGGAGCCAAGATGGCAGAGTAGAAAGACTCACATATGCTAGCTCCGAACCCACAGCCCATGGATTTCCTCCAAAAAGAACTTCCAACAAATTCTGGAACAGTGGAAGCTGCACAACAACACACTGAAGGAGATTTCCATTCCAGAGAGCCCTGAAAAACCGATCCCAAAGGTCCATCACGCACTGGACAGGAGCAGAGCCCTCCCCTGCCCTGGCCACGCGGCACTGAGAGGAGCAAGCAGATCCAAGCAGGCTTCAGGGATGGAATCTCCAGCGGCCGCGAAGGTCCCTCCACCCACAGACTCCCAGGTAAGTGAGAGAGATGGGCAGAGAGGGGAGCGGGGTGTCTCCAGGACTCAGGCCCCCTCGGGAGGCAGCGGCAGAGGCAGCAAGCGGCCAGAGGCTCCCAGAGCAGGCAGGAGCTCTGCAGGAGCTCCATTACAAAAGGTCTCTGCATAACCCCCCCGAGGGAACTGAGCCTGGGAGGCGGCCCTGTCCCTACTTGAGCACCAGAAATTAAGCTCAAATTGAATAGCAGCCAGGCCTGCCACCTAAAGTCCTGAGGCTGGGGAGCAGCATTTGAATCTCAGACCCCAAGCACTAGCTGGGCAGACCTAGGTTGGGGGTGGAGAGGACTCTCAGAAGTCAAGTAACTGTCTGGGAAAATGCCCAGAAAAGGGAAAAAAAATAAGACCATAGAAGGTTATTTTCTTGGGGAACAGATGATTGCGCCATTCCTCTCTGATGAAGAAGACCAATGCTTACCATCAGGTAAAGACATAGGAGTCAAGGCCTGTGTATCCCAAACATCTGAAATAGATACCCAATGGGCTCAGGCCATGGAAGAGCTCAAAAAGGATTTTGAAAATCAAGTTAGACAGGTGGAGGAAA
>CM053770.1:54458756-54507389 GCA_028658325.1 Potorous gilbertii
ACAAATGGGGAGAAAATTTTGGAACCCAAAATCTTGTGAAAATGAATGTAAAAAGTTAAATAAATAAATTTATAAAACAAAACAAAAACAAAAAAAACCGGTATGTCATCACTGACAAATGGGTAGCCACCTTCTACCTGGATATTTCCAATGACAGGATAATTGAATACCAATTTTGAAATCTGTATTTGAAAAGTATTATTCATACCCTCTGTATGGTATTTGTGGTCTGTAGTATAGAACCAGAACTCTTTTTCTTTTATTGCAAATGTGAAAAATGTTCCTTATTATACTTAGAAGACTCAGGTTCATGGATTTTGGAGTCACTGAATAGCTTTTACACCATGCTATTCTCCTTTACCTTCTAATAGATGTCTTTTTAATAAAATACTATCTCAATTTCCACATTCCAGTTATTATGCTCAAACTGACAATTCCCATAGATAAGTTAAAGAGATGCTTAAAGAGTTGTGGAAGTAAATTTGAAGGGATACCTGCAGAAAACTGGGAGGCAATGGGAAATAAGCAATGGACAGATCAATCTGGCATGAAACACAAGTGATGGGATTCTTTGGAAATAAAGGTGTCACCAATAACAAAACCAATGGGCAAAGATGTAAAACTGTGGTAGAACATATTCACCTTGTGTAACATTTTCAAGTTCACTTTATCATCTATATTTTTGTGATATATCTGAGGCCATGAGTATTATTCTCAACTCAGTTTCCTGTTAGGCTTATCTGAGAATAACTGGGGACTTCTCCCAGTATATTACTTTTTCTTGTGTTACATACACATATCGCTCATCACAGCTAAAGGGCTTGCATTATGTTTGGGCTTTTCCCTTTCATTTTAATTTCAAAATTCAGCTCAATGCTTCTTAGATCAAGTATTGTTAAATGCCTCTTGAGCCTTACCGGAAGTCCAAGGAGTACCAGGACACTATATTCTCATCACCACCCTCCTAAGCAACCAGTCAGTCTTTCTCCTCATCTTCCTTTATCTTCTAAGCTTCAACTGCCAATGAAGAGAATAGATTCAAGCCAGGAATATAGTGGTGGTCTTAACGTCCACCACATTAGATTTTCCTAGCCATTGGGAACAGCAGACAGTTGCCATCCCTAAAGCAAATATAGCAATGATGACCACCAGCTTTAAACACCACCTAGGTTCATATTCCTAACAAGATCACTACTGAGCTCAAGTTTGGTGTTTAAAGGAAGTGTGGCAAAACCTTTTGTACAGCTTATATTACTCCCTACTGAAAGGATTAATAAATTTCTATTCGCAAAACTACTATGTTAGCTTAAAGCAAGGCACATCTGCACCTAAAGGCCTTAATTTTGCTACAGAAACCATAATTTGCAAAGCCTGTCATGCACTGTATTTCTGCTTTGGTTTGGCTGTTCTTTACACCTTTGTTTCATAACAGCCCCAACAATTCTTCTTCTATGTGCCAGGTTGATTTGTCCACCACTCATTTCCCATTGCCTACCAGTTATCCCTTGACACTGTATTTTCCCATCTCCTTCAATTATTTCTTCTATATAACCTGCTTGCCCTTTCCCCCATTTCAGCTCTCCAATCAGGTGATATTTAAGAATTCTGTTAATAGTTCTCTATATCTGGCCTAGAAGTAGGCTTGAAACAAACACGATATCAATATTGATTGTGAGCTGGGTGCTAAGATGTTGCTCCTGGCCTGAGAGCACCAGCCGGACACGTTGTAACTCTCCTATTCCCCAGGCCGCTCTTGAATGAGCGCCATCCTCAAACATCAGTTTGTAGTATGAGTTTCAATCTCCATGACTACACAGTTGACCCCTTGAAGTTGGGCCCCTTCACTTGCTTTAAGTAGATGGACAGACAAGCAGGCTCCCTCACAGTCCAGAATAGAACCATAGTTCTCCAGGGACCATGTCATTGTTTTCCAGCATCCACAGCTAGTCACAGCAGAATTGACAGAAATTCCCTATGTCACAGGCAGAAAACTAGTCGTAATCCCATCAGCTGTAGGACTGAAGATGAAAGCTGTGGTGTGATAAGTGCTCCCCACCCCGCCCATAGTACCACTACTAGGTGACCATGAAACATCACTTTTTTTCAACAGGGCTGATCCAGCAACTTTTCCCTAATGCACGTTGCTGGGGAGCATCCCCATCAAGTCAGTACCTCAAACCTTGCTAGGTTGGTTGATGGAAATGGAAATGGAAAGATTCTCTTTGGGACAAAAAGCCTCAGACAGAGAGCAAGAGTAACTCTTAAGTCAACAATGCAAATAAGAATCTAGATCATAGATTTAGAGCTGGAAAGTACCTTAAAGGTAGTCTAGTTCAACTTCATTATTTTACAAATGAGGAAACTGAGACCCAGAGAGATGGAGGGAGACTTGCCTAACATACCACAGGCAGAGCTAGAAGGCAAAGCAGCAGATTCCAAATTCAAAGAACTTTCCATTACAAGAAGAATTTAGCCTAGATCTTGAAAAAAAAATAGAGTTGTGGGGAAAATGATTTAATAAAAACGTAAAATACCACCCACAGCATCTGCTGCATTCTTTTTCCAATGCCTGCTAATGGACATCAGAAGTTTCACTAGGACTTTGTTAAGTATTACAAGGAAAACACATGCTTTGAAGCTATCATCAATTTACCTAGGCACTCTGGTTTTCCTGTTCTCACTTTACAAATAACCTTACTTATGGGTTCTGGGAAGACTTGGGAACATTTACTATACCACACCCTGCAGTTAACTCTGGATAAAAAGCAAAACTGATGAATGATTGATGATTCTATTTAACTGGCTGTTTAGACAAGAGGTTGACAATAAATCCAGGGGATCTTCCTTCCCTACCCTGGTTCTCCTAGCTTCCCAAATATGATGTGGCCAACTTATGAAATACCAAATGCATAAGAATTTAGCATTCCTAAGTCTCCCAAAGAGAATAAGCCTTCTTCTTGGCTTTAATTCCAAACTGGCTGCCACCAAACTATGTGAATGAACTTTAGAATCTGTGACCACCAGAGGGCCTGGAAGTGAATCTTATGTGGCCCAAAGAGAGCTTATAACCATTAGGCACAGATATTAATGTTTAAACTCAATTGCTATTTTTCTTTCAAAATGCATCCAATGCTTGACTCGTAAAATTTCACAGATTTTTTTTTTAAAGGAAACCAGTAACAAAAAAGGGGTCTAAAGAAGCCATGAGCTAGCGGAGTTATGACAGTTTCTGGAGGTCAAGCATTTCTTTCTCAAACCTTTTATTGGCATTACACATTCAAGTTTTATTGCTTGGCCCCCATCACAAGTCAGGTGATGAGTGAAGTCTCATATCTACCCGAGCCCAACCCACAAGGTCAAGGAAATCAATTGGAAAAACCCAAAACAAGCTCCTTTGAGTCCTGTCGGGTAAACATGCAATCAGTCTGCTTCTCTGTTAAGAACTTCTTAGTTAAGCACTGAGGTCACTGACCCAGGCAGACCCCCAAAAGAAGTAGGACATATAATGTATATTGAAGGAAAAATGAGGCATGTTCCAAAGCTATCAAAATCAGTTGTATTCTTAGGTACATCATCATAATAGTTGGCAGAACAAATCAAACGATTCAATTTTATTAAGCCGAATAGTTAAGAGTGTTAAAGCAGAATGAATATAGTAGTGCAAATGCACTTAGTACGATAGGTGCTATATAAATGCAGTTCATACTAGTGGTAGTAGTAGTCAATTTAGACATTTCTTCCCATTAGTACTCCCTCCTTTCGCTAATCACAACTCTGTCACTACAACTACCTAAGTCTATAACTTTGGGCAATTTATTTCCTCTCTTAAGACTTCAAAGTTCTCTTCAAACTCTTTGCTTTTGAATTATGCTGGGTTTCCCCTTCCTTTTCTCAACATTGCTGTATTACTCCCATAATACCAAGGAGGGGAGGGAAGATAGGGTTTAAATGATCAATCTTCATAATTCATCTCCTATGTGCTAGGTACTGGGGGGAGGGTAAAGAAAAGTCTCTACCCAGAGCTTATATTCTGTATACTGAGAGAATATGTTCATATAAGTATATGGAAAAAATTTAACGTGATTTGGGCAGTATGCACTAGCAGATGGGAGGATAAGGAAAAGCCTCGAATAGAAAGTGGCTATTTGAGGTTTGAAAGAAACTAAGGATTAAGTGGAAATGAGGAGAGCAAGTTTTCTAAGTGTGCAGGGTAAGCTAGGAGGCGTGGAGGTGGGAGATGGAATGTCAAGCGTGAAGAATAAGAAGGCTAGTTTGGGTGGACTGCAGAGTCCATGAAGAATAGCAGCTGGAGGCAGGTTTTTGAATTCCAGGTATTTCCCCTTGATTCTAGAGGTAATAGGGAGACTCTGGAGTTTCCTGAGTAGGGGAGTGGCATAGATTGACCTGGGTGTTAGGTATATCACCTTGAAAATTGTGTGGCTAAACTGGAGAGGGAGACCAAATATTACACTTAATAGTTCAGGTAGGAGGTGGTGATAGAAGCCTTACCTTCAAGAGTGGGGCTATGAGCAGAGGAAAGGGTACAAAGAGATATTTGGGAGATAGATTTGAGAAGATGTGATGTGGGGCAAGGGAAATTGAGGATGACTGAGATTATCAATCTGGGTGACTGGGAAGATGGCAATGAGCCCTCAACTGACAGCTCTAAGAAACCCCCACCACTGATACCAGGGTTTCTAACTTTTCTCTCTCCAAAGACTCTGCTTGTCTCCAATACTAAAGCATAAGCTACTATTGATTTTGCCCAAAGAACCTGCAGTCGTAGAGTTCAAGACAAACAAATCAATCCTTGCTATACCAAAGCTGTCAGAATTGCCTAAAAGCTTTGGTCATCCACGTAAATAGGTTACAATATTTCCCACCAAGAACAGCTTCTGAAGGACTGACTATAAGAGGAAGAGACATAAAGCTTGGGGGAAGGAAGAGGTGGTGCAGGAGGGGCCTGACTTACCCTACATGATTGTTGCAGCGATTTACTGAACAGTGATCTTGTTCTACAAGTACTTTGTTGATGAGAGCACCAGGAAAGTGCTGGGATTTTTTTTTTCATTCCTTAGTGAACAAGTTCATTTAAAACTTCATATTCACATGCAGCTAATTTGTAATGGCTCAATCTGGCCAAATATAGCTGCAGCAATGGCTTGCCCACAAAACTGCAGTTGTGAAGGCTAATTGAGATTCTTCAGGAGAACTCCTAAGGCTTTGCTAGGCACACAATGCCTCATTAGGCATTCTGGACCTCCCCCTTCTCCAGAGCCCAGTGTCTGACTCTGCTTGGCTGCAGTTTATGGCTTGTTCCAATAGGCTGCTGCCAGGTTTGGGGGTGGTAGTTTCTTTTTGATTCTCAACTAAAGTTTCATGTAAAAGAACTGAATTAATTACATTAGGGCAGAATAAATGTAGAAAGAAAAAAAACTCCCCATCCCCTCCCTAAAATTTATATACAAGCAACTACTCTCAGTATAAAGAGCTTTCATAAAAGCAGATTTTATTATAACTGAGGACTAAAGTTCAGGAGACTATTATACTCATAAAATTAATTTTGTTCCCTTTTCCAGTTCTCCATAGAAACTAGTACTTTAATCTGGACAATTTGAAGCGGTATTTTTGAAGCAAGTGGGACACTTTAAAAAACCACACACAAGCACCTCGAACTAAAGTCTGTAGGAATCTGCAGAACCAGTCATTACTGGCAAGAAAAAACTTAATTACTAACTAAATTTTCAAAATTTCAATTGTCACTTCACAGGAACATAATTTAAGAAACAGAAAAATGCCCCCAGGCAAGTCCTTTCCAACCTTGTGCTTCGCTTTATCAAGGCAGATTTAAATACAGATTACCTGATTATCTTTTCCTAAGACTTATTATCTGAGGACTTGTATAATTCTGAGGTGTTATGTCACCAAATGATTAATACTATTAAGTAAAAATAGTTAAATCCCTTTGATATATGTAATATTTTGGAAGACATTTTCTTATCTTTAAAATCATCTTTCTTTTCCTGTTTTTTTTTGTATCTTTCAAAATGTGGGACCAAATTTAGATTTCTCTTGACATTTTAAGAAAGATTATAAAATGAAATTCTCCTGATAATAGATTTTAAGCTTTTAGTATGTTTTCTACTATAAAATGAAACCCTCTTAGAACACATATTACTAGTTTGGTGGTTTACCAATGAAAGTGACACTGGCAATTTTTAATTCACAAAGGATTAAACAGAGAAGACATTCATTGTACATACAATATTACAATAAAACAGATTAGCCATGGAACAATGCACACTAAGACAAAACACACAGACACAAACAAGAATCACAGGACAATTGTACCTTTGGATCTCTCCATAGTATTTCTATGGCTACAGACAGAAAAAAATTATGTTAAGTCTCCCATTGTTTTCCTAGTCTGAAACTGCTGTGGAGTTCTAAAACACATCGTGTCATTAAATAAGATTTTTGCAAATAGGAAGGCTATGATTTGTCTTGCTTCGCTCTTCCTTTGAACACTCTGATAGCAAGGAAATAATTTGGCTTATGTACCCAAATCCACAAGTTCCTAATGGCAAACATTCTTATCATTTAAGTCAGGTGGAAGGTTTTTAGAAAGATCAGACCAAAAATTATTCTCCCTCCCACAGAAACTATCCTATAAAATACAATGTATCTGTTTATAAATCAGATCAGTTCAAGATATTAGGACATTAAAAATGGACAGAGAATGAGATAGGGGAAACAGTGATATTTACCACAGGAAATACCAGTTTCAACTGATATAAAAACAGAAAAATGAGGTATAAAGCATGCTTACCAAGTTTAACAAAAAAAAAATTCATGCAAATCTGTGATGGAAAAAAATCTCTAAATATCTTATAGTTTTCTTTATTCAGATTAGACATCTCATATATAGCAGTTAGTCTAGAAAAATACATTTTTAAAAAAAATTTTCAGCAGACCAGGCTCCCTGTCACAAAAGCTTCCAAAACCTGTTTTATTATACAAGTCAATCTACATTAGTAATGTAAAAAGAAATTCTCCAGGTTAGCAATCTCATTTTCCACTCAACAACCAGTCAATTTACACATGGGTTTCCACTACTATATTGTAGAGTTAGAATTCTGGAATACATTTTCCCAATGTATTCTGTACATATTAAATAACCTAAAAGGCTCCTCATGTAGTGCATTAACCATTTAGCAAGCCTATTCAGTATTTTTCCAGTACCATTTGCATTACAGTGATTTGCCTGCAAATGTAATTATAATCTAAAAGTGCACACAGTTAGCTTTCCCAAATAACAGTCTGTTTCTTGGAGGAAACCTAATATTCACTGGAAGGATTACCTATAGCTAATACAACCATGATTAGAAATGTGTGGCTAGAATGTACTTTGAGACTATACAACACAATCATATACATGAGTCATTAGGTCTTTAGCTTATATTTACAATCAAATAAGTTCACTACCACAGGCTCCTATCAAGAACTCAGTATGGCAGCAGATAAAGTCAGCATTTAATTAGGATTATTAGCTGTAATTCAGAATAGCAAACAAGGTAGGCCAAGAAATACCTTGAACTGACTACTGTTAGAGGAAAAACTCCAGTATGTCACAGAAAACATCCTTTGATGGAAATCCTTATGAGTTCAGTGTCTGAAGTACTATGAGCATGCTGCTCTATCAAGCAGCTAAGACATCCAGTGTGGATGCTGTGCAGCAGAGTAAAAGACAACAAGCCTTAATCAAAGGATTATATCTGGGGAACTGTAAACTACACTGACCACTGCAAGCACTGGCTTACGACTGACAGCTGGCCATTGCATGCAGAAATCCTGGAAAGGGAATACACAGGTTTCAAAAACTGATTCACTTTGTTCTGCTCAAAACTCCCTGAAAGAGTTCTCAAAGTAACCAATAGTGGGTATTATCCTATCAAGTGATAAGCCTAGAAATGAGGAAAAACAAATTCAGACCATTCAGTCTTGGATCAACCTTAATCTTTGTTTTCTCTCCAAGAAATCCAGTGTATATGCCTATGCTATAATTGCAAATGTTAATTTTGACAAATTGTTTAGAGTACACAACTCCAAAATATTCAATGAAATAAAATCAAATGATTAAAAATGTCAACTCGCAATAACAGCAACAAACATGAGGGCCTAGACATGTCCTGACCCTCCTCCCAGCCATCCTTCTTCCCCCAACCCTCCCAAAAAAGTGCAAAATCATTGAGCTGTTGGCTTGGTCCGCAAACGTAACACATCATGTACAAAGATTTGCAGTCTGATGGATTCTGACTCCCATTTCTCCCTGGTTCCATCTCCAGTAAGCCTCAGCGCCCAAAGATGGAGTTCAATTCCAGAAGAATTAATTCCACAATCTGATTCTGATATACAGTATGAACTGCTATGTTACCAGTCTCTTTCTCTGGCTTTAACAGAGTGGGACCAAAAACAATTGCGACACTCTGATAGGTCATTCGGTTTTTTTCTCCATTTTCTACAACTCTGAGGAAGAAAAAAAACATTTTTTTTTCAGAACTGGCAATGTGTTAAAAAGAAAAAAAAAACAGAAAATGAAGGAAAATTTTCTTCCAAATGTATTGTGGTGACAATAGTTTACATTTGTAAAACAAACTAGTAATTCTGATTTCCTTTACTGAGGAGAATGTTACTGAGCCAAGCACAAATACTATATATTTAGTCAAGGTAGCCATTCAGTCCAGTTTCATCTGTGACTATTTTGGGTTAAGCACAACTTGAATGTACATGTATAAATACTTTCAAAAAAATTTTTTAAAGTACAGCCACTTAGTCTTTTTTTAAAATAGAGAACCCGTTCCTGAATTGAGCCTAACTTCAAGATATAGGGATCTTACAAATAACATTTTGCTCATTCCATGCTATTTTTTTTAAATTTAAGGGGGAAAAAAAGATTGCCTCATGTTTTTCAAGGAGTCATCCTAGTATCAGAAGAGTTAACTCTTTCAGTAAGTGGTTCCATATTAAGAAAAAACAAACCTGCATAACCCTAGTTTAGGAGATGTCAACAGCACTTCGATTTCTAAGATCTGTCTCCTTTTAAGGGCGATGCTTACCGTTTGAGGTGTCTGAAAAGAACCTGCATGGTGTCTTGATTTGGCTTTGGCAACTGTTTAATTAAATCTCTGACAGCAGCAACTCGCTGTCTTGGTTCTTGTTCTGAAAAAGACAGAAACCAACCCAAGATTTTGTAGCTAATTCTTAAGGAAGTAAAAGTCATAATGAGGGTGGGGGGGAGGTGACGGGTGGAGGAAAGGAAGCAGCGGACATTCAGTAATACACAGTGTCACCTAGTGGTCATATCTGAAATTGCTGAAATTTGAAAAATCTTTTAAAAAGCTTAAGTGCTTATTAAGTTTCAAATAAGGGAAAGATGCACAGATGATGAATTAATTTCTGCATAGAATTCATAACTACTGCTCTTTTAAGTTTCTGAATGTATTTTATACTTACTAATTGCATTAACAAAGTCATTAAAATGATTAAATGTAAAGAGAGGCTCTGGTAATTCTCTAAAAAACATTTTGAGTGCTCCAGTGATGACATGAATATCTTCCCATTTACTATCATTCAAATCCAATTTCTCATCTGAAAGAGAGTAAGAATATGAATTAATTTATTCAAAGAAGTTATAAAATTGTTCATGCCCTCTGACTCAGTGTTCTCATTACTGGGTTTATAAAAAGAGGTTACTGAGAATAAGAGCCCTAGTTACAGGAAAATATTCACAGAATCGATGTTTGTAACCTCTAAAAACTGGAAACAAACTGTGCATCCAATAACGGAATGGCTGAAGAAATTGTAGTTTGTGAATACAGATGAATATTAATATATCATATAGAACAAATGATTCAAAGGTATTTGAGTACACTTGGATGGAGTTATAGAGAGAACCAAGATGAACTAATACATACATCATTATGCAAATGAAAACAACTTTCAAAGGCAACAAAACTCACCTTAAAACCACTGGACATTACTGTACGAGCTTACAAAGCATAGCCCTTCTCTTTTTAATAACTAGAGAATTCATCAAGAGTAAAACTGCAGAATATCAGTCATAACCACTTTTATGCTACTTTACTGAACTGTTTTAGAGACTATACATTGTAGATGATGCTACTGGGAGTATGATATACATGATATATTAAAACAATTTATCCATTAAAAATTTTTAAACTATAAATTCAATAAAAATAATTTTAACCAACTACCAAATTAATATTTGTCTTGGCGAGAAGCAAGAGAAAGACCCAAATTTCCAATTATGGGAAATATCACTGCAATATATAATGTGCAACAACAGTACTTACCATGATTTACTGCAAATCTTAGTTTCTGTATCACTGCAAGATTGCCACTTACTCTGTATATTCCATCAATATCCAAACCTAAGAGACAGACGGAAAATGTGTTGGAAATTCTACACAGGGTTTGTGTTAAAAGAATCATTTTTGTCTCCAGGTTGTATTGTCCTGATTTTGAAAAGTAATCATTACCTAAATAAAACTTAAAGAGACAAATACTTTAACAAAATGGGTTTTTTGGGACCAACTTTTAATTTAAAAACTGGCTTTAGTATGTAAGAAAAAAATTTACCTGCTAATAGTGTGCCCTGTTGACTAACAGCTACCCAAATGTTCAACTTCATAAGAAATAATTTAAATTAATGATAGTAAAACAGTGTAATTTTAACATTTATCACTCCTGCTTTCAATCTCTTCAGTACTTAATAAGCCAGGCACTGTGTTACAGGACACAAAGGGTGTGGAGTACAAAGAAAGGCAAAAACAGTTTTTGCCCTCAGGAAGCTCCTGGTCTACTGGGGGAGACAACATATGAACAACTATGTGTGAACAAGATATATACAAAATAAATAGGAAACAGTGATTTGAAAAATTTACAGTGTAGCTGACACTAAAAATACATTTAAAATATATTTCAAAAAAACCTTGATAACAATTAGGTTGACATCCAGATACATGAATTTATTTTATAAAATTCATCAGACTATCCTTAAAATGTCAATGTACATACAAAACATACGTATGTCCCACCTCCTGGGAGCTGAAAATAGTGTCACAGGAAAGGTAAATTTGACTTTCAAATTTAATTCAATCAGGAGATCAAATAAATATGAGAAGAGTTGAATTATTTGACAGAAGAACTTTTATGATTAGATTTATATCTTTCTTCAAATTTACACCATTAAACCAATTAAATTTTTTTAAAGCTAATATATGTATAAACTTGCCAGGAACATTTTATTCCACTGTTATGCATTTAACAATTATGATGTGTGGGAAAACTTACTGTTAACTATTGTTATAATAAGAAGAGTTCAAAGGTTGATGAGATACTGTCAAGAATTAAAGTGGTAAGAACTGAATATTTTACCTGTGCAGGTTATTTCTAGTGTTCTATTAGTATAATCAATTATAGAGATAGCTTCAACATACTACTGCTACTAAGCCTAACCAAGATACATGTAAGAAACGATTAAAATCAACACAGAGGTATATTAACAATGTTAAAACACTTTCCCCTCAGTAACGTGACCTACACCTACCTGCCACAGTCAAAACACTCCTTCACAGTTAATCTTCTCATCTCTACTTTCCTTACCAGAAGTGACTGGGATTCAGTATCTACCTGTACTATGTTTAGTTTAAAACAAGTACATCCATATTCAGGGTTCATCATTCTTCAATGCCAAAATGCTTCCCCATCACAGAACCTGTCTATTCTCTTTGCAACTGGAAATGGAAAGCAGGACCCTCTCTATCCCCACTTAACAAATTCCCAAAAATTAATGTTCTGCAAAGCAATACATGGTAGATTATCTTATTTTAAAGAATATTTATTTTTCCTACCATGTTCCTCAACATGTTCGATGCATAACTTTACAAACTTTGGCACTGTGCTGTTCTCTTTCTGACACAGATTTGCAAGATTGGAACCAAACACCTGATCTGAAACACAAAAGAAAAGGGCAATTTCAAAAATAATACTCTTCCAATAATAAATAGCAATGTGATTCAAAATCAAATGTATGAAATTAGTAAAATTATGGAAATAATAAAACTTCCCAATGCAGTTTTCTAATTCCAATCATTCAGCAATAAGACAAAAATCTCTTTTAAGAGTAATAAAAGGAAAAGAACCTACATGTACAAACATATTTATAGCAACTCTTTTTGTGGTGGCCAAAAACGGGAAACCTAGGGGATTCCCATCAGCTGGGGAATGGCTGAACAAGTTGTGGTATATGAATGCGATGGAATACTATTATGCTGTTAAGAAATGATGAGCAGGATTTCAGAAAAACTTGGAAAGATTTACATGAACTGATGCTGAGTGAAGTGAGCAAACTAGAATGTTGTACACAGTAATAGCATCACTGTGTGATGATCAACTACGACTGTGACTTAGCTCTTCTGAACAACAACATTAACGATTCAAGATAATTCCAAAGGGTTCATGATGGAAATGCTATCCACATCCAGAGAAAGAACAGATGGAGCCTGAAGGCAGACTGAGCATACTATCTTTACTTTCTTTGTTTTTTTTTTTCATGGTTTCTTCCTTTGGTTCTGTTTCTTTCACAACGTGATTAATGGGGAAATATGTTTTACACAACTGCATATGTATAATGTATATTAAATTGCCTGCCATCTTGGGGAGACGAAAGGGAGAGAGGGAGAAAAATTTGGCACACAAAAAATGAATGTTGAAAATTGTCTTTCCATGTAATTGGAAAAAATAAAATACTACTTAGGTTTGCGAAATAAATTAAGTTGTAAAGATATGCAAAGCTCAAAAATCAACAATTTCAATACAGTAATTCTAAGGCTGAGTGTAGATAACAAGTTGGGGTGTGTTTTTGGTTCATTTCTCAGATTAAAAAAATTTAGAGTTAATTATAACAACCTTATGCTTTCTAAGGAAATTCATTTGTTTATTCATAATGTCAAATATTTATAAGGATATTCCTAGCATTTTACTTAGGTTAGTCAACTAATTAGTTTAATTCTCTACAAAAGTCTTTTCCACAGTCTCTGCTAATAAATTTGCTTATGTTTTAGTCGAAACATAATTCGGTTAATGATGGTATACCTCTATTAAGGAAGAAAATAAATTACCAAAGACACAGTCTTTGTTGGAAATTACATAATTGGAGACAGAACTAAAATATAGGTTTAGGTGTTCTAGAATGTAGGATAAATGGAAACAGTCATGCTACAAAATTATTATAATAGCAGAAAAAAGGCCCAATTAAGAATAATAAAAAAATGGCAACCTCTCCCAAAGTATGTATCCAAGCGAGTTTTGAGGAATAAAGATGGGAGGGTAAAGATATGGTGAGAGGAAGGGATTCAATCTGTGCTCAGGCTGGAAAATTTACTGGTAAAATTTGGGGGTGGGGGCTTGAGGGAGTAGTTGCAGAAGGTTGACCAAGAATCCAAATGATAGCTATCCTTTGACATTCGCAGGGATTAGGAGTACAGCACCTCTGTCAAGGTGAAAAAATGAGAATAAATCTAGCCCCCATCCCAAACATTTATTCTCAATAATTCTGATCTTCTTTAACACACAAAACAAATAAAACACACTGCACCCATAAAAAACCTGCAATTTCTAGAGAATGGAGTTACAGTGCTACACAAGTCACATGACTGACTCTGGATGGTACAGATAAAGAGGTGCTCCCAAAGAGAGTACACATAGCCCATACTCTTTTAGCCCACTGAAACTTTTAACAAAATTTAACTGTTTGTAATAAATTTATGTATGTGGTATTAAATGACAAAACAGATTATTAACATGCAGCATTCATGCATAGATGACTTACTAAATTTTTTTAGTTTTCTTTACATATACATTCTGTGACTTTCTGCGGTATGTCCCAAATCTCCAAAAATTCCCATTTAGTCATCAATGGCCAACCCCAAAAATATCCAAACCCATGAACGTTGAGGGATGACTATACTTGGAAAAGGGGAAATTCAGCCAAAGTGTCCCTCCCTGAACCCAAACACCCAGAAAGTCTTTACTGATGGAAGGGCACAACCGCCATTTTCTCACCATCTGTTCTGCCATGCACCCTTCCCACCACCAGATCGATCTCAAGAGAGGATGGTCTTGGGGGCTCATGTGATGTAACTTTGGAATTGCAATGCGGGGGCCTGCACTGCCCAGACTGGGGAAGGGAGGGTGCCCTGGCAGAAGTCCTAAACAGAGCTAGGCAGTTCCATTGCCCCTGGAAGGGCGCTCCAGTCAACTCTCTAAAGGCTCTACTCATCTTGGTGACTTCCCAAACCCTAACGCCCATCTCCAGCCACAGCTCCTTAAAAAGCAGGACTATCTTACTATTGCATTTCTGTTCCCAACACCTGGCACACAGCAGTAGGTAATAACTGCTCAGTCAGTCACAGAAGACACCTTTTGGATAACAAAGGTAACAAATCAGCACTGGAGGTCAAGAAGACAGACTTGTGTGTGTCAATCCAGAAGAATCTCAAGAAGGGATAAATGATGGAGAACATCTGGGTGAGGATGAAAAGGGCAGAGAAACAAAGCGATACTGTTGACATATAAAACAGAATGCCAGGTCAGATGGGAAAAAGGGTGGTTAGTTTCTGATAAAACTTATACAAGGTTAAATAAAGGACTTGTTACCTGCTTGGCTCAGAAGTCTCATTCCCATCTAAAGGACATTGTCTCTATGAGCCTTTTCATAAAAAGTGGTTAAGGATGAAAAGGGTAGGAAAAGTGATTTTTGTGTAAAAGAATAGATTTGTATTAATTGTAAAAAGATACTAAGTTATTGTTGCTGTCACTGCTGAATATTTTGACCTATTATAAGAAACGAACTTTGTTTTAACATATAGTGCTAATGCTTGTGTGTGAAGAAACAATCTTCAGATAAGAATAGAGCAGTTTTGGGAAGAAAACAAGGTGTGATATGGCTTGGATCTTGTGTCAACAACGTAGAATGATGCCCAGTGATGGAACACTTTAATTCTATAAAGAAAAAGATCTTTACTTATTAAAAACCAAAACACGAGTATAAACACATGGTATTAGGCATCACCATTTTCAACAATACCTATAAACTTTTGCTTACCTCCAGACTTCCCAACCTTGTACTACTTGACAGGAGACTTCCTTATAGCAAAAAGCCTTTCCTCTTTGGTGTGCTTACTTTCATCTACTGTACATCACTCTGCCCTTTCAGTCTGCTCCCCTCAGTTTCTTCCCAAATCCTCAGAAAGCTGCCAATCTACTGCTAGTCTCCCCATTTTTTCCCTAAGTTTTCACCTGATACTCCCTCCATTTTCTGACACTAGGCAACTGCTCGCTGTATGCTGCAGTTATTTTTCTAATAATATTCCCTGACTCACAGAATCAGGAGTTGAATAGAGAACAGCAACTAAGACAGTGACAGTTCATGAAACTACATCTTACAAAGATCAAAGTGAGTGAGTGTACTTGGCCTGAGGAAGAAAAGATGTGAGATGTCCTCAAACTTCACTTTAAATGAGAATTCATCCTAAGTATTATTTATATACATGTACCTATCCACATTTGTGTGTGTGTCCTGCAATACTTCACTGGAGAGGCCTCAGACTAAGAGGTGGAAATTATAGGGAGGCAGATTTTCACACAACAGAAAGAATGATTACAACTGTTCAAACACACCAAAGTATTTATAGCAGCACTTTTTACAAAAGCAATGAACTAGAAACAAAGGAGATGTTCTTCACCAGGGAGAGGGGAAAAAACCCTACATGTCAAAAGGATATTTATTGAAGGATATAGATAGATATAGATCTAAATGTAGATCTATATTTATCTCTGTATATATCTATATAGATTATATACTAAGACCTATATATATATATATATAATATATATATGTATCTATATTTTACAGTAGGCTAGGAGGTAAAAGGGGGCTGATTTGTGACTCCAAAACAGCAAGTTGGTGGGGTTGATATTATGGCTGTTCCAAAGATGCTTTCTCAGCTTTCCCATACACATGTCAGAGATCCTTGTTCCAAAGTTTCTAGATTGGTGATGGGTAGGGAGCAAGGTGCTATGTGCTATCTCCATTTCAAAAGCTACACTTGGGGATCTCTGAGCACAAAAATTGGTGGACAGGGATGAGAATATGAAAGTGGAATGTTTCCTGGATTATTAAAGGTTGGCTAACAAAAGGGATTTTGACAGTCTAATCTACATTTGGACCCAGACAGACACTTTATTTATGGAGTTATTGATGAGAAAAGACAGACTCTTTTGGGGGACTGAAAGCAATAAGGAAAGGACTTATGGAATATATTTCAATTATCTAGCAAGTGCCAAGTGGTTTTGAATTGTTCTGTAAAGGACTCATCGACATGCTTATATTTTTCCCCATCTCCTTGGCATTCTACATGTGAAATGCTAACTAAAATTCCACAGGAAAGGGGGAATAAATTTGTCCTACAGAGAGATCCTACACCAAGAGATAAAGACATTATTAACATAGCTATGTAAAAATTAATACATTCATTCATACATTTTAGAGCACATAGTATCTACTCATTAGTATTTCTCAAAATGGAGGCTAGTACTTACAGTTTTAAAATTCTAAGAAGCAAAATCAGATCCTTATACACATAAAAAGAGAGGCAACTAGAGGACTAGCGAGGTCAAATTCTGTTGGACCTGCCTCAACTATTAAAAGATGTTTGGTTCAGCCAACATGCATCTGCTGAGCACTTCTGAAGCATAGCTATTCTTTCTCTTGTGAAATCTCTTTTACAAGAACTAATTTCTCAGGTGGGCGGCAGAGGAATTACTGGAGTCTTATTCCTTCTGTCATTTGTGCTGGACATAACTTTATAATTTAGTTCCACCATCACAAACACAGTTGAAAAATGTCATACTCAATTCTCTTATCTCCAGATGAGATAGAACAAGTATGGTTTTAACAACTACGTTAATTTAAATGGAGTTAAACCAATTTCATTTCTTATTGATACAAGGTGTTCTTAAAAAAACTGGCATTTTGAAAACAATGACATCATTAATGATAATAATGACTGTTCTCAAACACTCACGGCGTCTGCTTAGGGAATCTACACCCTCAAAATCCAGAAAAACCACAACTACATCAAATACAGTTTGTAAGTGGGCACTGCCATCAACGTTTGCGTGCCAGTGTTGTGATGACCTTACCGAATTAAAAGTCAATCTTATTTAGCTAACTGAATACCTACTACATGAGATGGTGTACATTTACTAATAAGAACAGCTCCATTAAGTCAAATTTCCAAGAATACAATTTATCCTTAAAAGGAGAAGATTTGATTTCCATTTTCAAACATCAAAATCCTATCACTTCTAACAGTATAGTGCAAACAACACTGGACTCAGAAGAGATTTGGGTGTATGTCTTAGCTTAAAAATTTACTGTACAGGAAATGCTAGGCAAGTCAGTTAAGATTTCATTTCCCTTATTTGTCAAGTGACATAACATTTATATCACACAGCCCATTAGAGTGCTGTGAGGAAAGCATTTCTAAACCTTAAAATATTCTTATAAATGTAGGCTCTTATTTCCTAATGAACCTTCTGTTCAAGTGCTTCCCAAACCACAAAATACCTCAGAGCTAAAAATTTCACTTATTTCATTTAAAAAAAAACTATTATTTACATTAAATTAAAAAGATTTTGTGCAAATAAAACATGTAGCCAAGATCAGAAGGAAAACATAAAATTCAGGAACAGATTTTATAGACAGTTTATCAGATAAAGGTCTCACATCTAAAATATATAAAGAACTTTGCCACATCTGTAAGAATACGAGTCATTCCCCAGATAAATGTCTGAAAGATACGAACAGGCAATTTTCCATAGAAGAAATCAAAATGATTTATAGTAATAAGAAAAAAATACTTTAATCAGTATTGATTAGAGAAATATAAATTAAAACAACTTTGAGACATCATTTTACATCTACCAGAATGGCTAAAATGATAGAAGGCAGAAGTGACATATATTGGAGGGGATGTGGAAAAACTGAGACATTAATTCACTGTTGGTTAAATTGTGAACTGATCCAATCATTTTAGACAGTAATCTGGAATTATGCCCAAAGAATTCTTAAACTGCCCATGTACCCTTTGACCCAGCAATATCACTACTTGATCTATTTCCAAAGATAACTAAGGAAAAAGGAAAAGAACCTCTCTACATTCTAAAATGTTAATGGCAGTTCTCTTTAAATTGAGAAATGCCCATCAGTTGGGGAATGGATGAACAAGTTGTGGCATATGATATTACAGAATACTATT
Organism: Potorous gilbertii; assembly: GCA_028658325.1. Taxonomy (NCBI): domain Eukaryota; kingdom Metazoa; phylum Chordata; class Mammalia; order Diprotodontia; family Potoroidae; genus Potorous; species Potorous gilbertii. The sequence continues at coordinate 54,477,161 of CM053770.1, forward strand.
GTGCTCTAAGAAATGATGAGCTCAATGACTTTAGAAAAATGTGGGAAGACTTGCATGAAATAATGAAGAGTGAAATGAGAACCAAGAGAGCATGGTATACAGTAACAGCAATATTATTTTAAGAATGACTTTGGGGAAATAAGTTATTTTGATTATTATAAATACCAAAATTAACTATAAAAGACATATGAAGAAAGACTATCTGTATCCAAAGAACTGATAAACAGAAATATGTATAGAAAAATTTTACATATTTTATATATATATATATATATATATATATATATATATATATATATATATATACACACACATACATACACATACACACACACACACATCTAAATGTATCTAACATGTATCTAACAATAGTCATCTCTAGGCTGAGGCAGGGTGGAGAAGAAGAGAAAAAATTTCCATGATGACTTTGTTGTATGAATTACACAGACTTACAGTTTCATATGCAATCACATCTTTTTTATTGTTCTATAAAAGAAATGCTGGTCATATTCCATAAATTAAAAGATTTTTTAAAAAAAACCTATTGTATTAATCTAGAAACCTCATTTATTGTATACTTTTTAATACCTTTGTTTGGTATTTATTACTGATTCACCATTTCAACTGAAAATCTATTTTTACATGCCAAACAAAAAAGGTAAGTTTAATGACTCATAGTAACAGTTGATAATCACAATGAAATCAAAAATTTGATAAACCAAGAATAAAATTGTGACATTTGAAAATACCCTAAAGTCACTAAACCACTATATAGTCTATGGTCAAATGAAATAACATATGCAAAGCACTTTACAAACCTTAAAGTGCTATATAAATGCTAGTTACTGTGATTATTGACACTACTATTGAGTACATACCTCAAAGACAGAGGGTAAAACACAACTGACAAGAATATTTAGAATAGCCTTTTTATTGTAGCTTCTGAAAACTAGACGCAAAGTAGGCGCTTATAAATTGGAGAATGGCTGAACAAATTGTGGCATATAAATATAATGAATTATTGTACCATAAAAAAATTGAATGACAAATTCAGGAGCTATAGAAAGACTTGTATAAACTGATACAGAATGAAATTAGCAGAACCAGTAAATTAATACATATAATTACCATGTCAAAGGACATGACACTGAAAAACCTCAGAACTCACAACTTCAAGATTCTAATGATCAAACCCACCTCTCTCCTTTTGGTATATCACATTTCGACATTTTCTGAGTTTTGTATAATTCTGAGCACAACTGCATAGGCTTTCCTTTCAGTGGCTTGGAAGCTTTGGAATTTTGGCAAGGACATCCCGGGTACTTTCAATTTGGGGTTTCTCTCAAGAGGTGGCTAGTGGATTCTTTCTGTTTTCACTTTGCCCTCAGGTACTAACAGATGGCAGCTTTCTTTTATTTCTTAAAAAATGATAGAAAGGTTTTTGTTTGGTCATGATTTTTAGGAAGGCTGGTCAAAGTAGCACCCTCGACCTGACTCCTAGGTCAACAACTGCTACCTCCCATGCTCTGGTGTTTCAGCCCTCTGATTTGATTCTCATCCATTTCATCTCCCTGGATCACTCAGTCCCCTACCTCTTCATTCCATTTGGGCAGAAAGTCGATGACTTTGTATCTGTTTAAGCCCTTTATTTTCTCTGCCCTTTATCCTCAAAACTTGTGGCTTTAATTCATTTCATTTTCTCATTCCCTCTCAGTACATTTGTGACCAAGTCATTCTCTTCCTAAGGCTCTCCTGTTTCTCATGTAGAGTTGCTCTCTTGCTCAGAATTCACCACTCAGGCTTCCCACTCCATGGTATTTCTTCACAGTATTCAGTCTGTTTTCTAGCCTCTCCAGCCTCTGTTTCTACACTTTGTCCCAGAGGCTCCCTTGACTACTTCCTTTGAAGGAGGTTTTCATGTCACCGCTGCTACGTTGCTGCAATTCTGAATGGGATGGCTGGGTTCTGGTCCTTTTTTCCTGCTGTTGTATAACCCTCCCTGGGACCTTGAGGTGAGGATCCAAATAGGCCTTCCTCTGCAGTTATCCCTTGTTTCTGCCTTAGTCTCCTAGTGAAACACAGCAGGTGCTGCAGCAAACCTTTTCTCTACCTTCTTTTCTTGCTATCCATTTAAAGCAGTTTCCCTTATGGATCTTTCCAAGAGCTGGGAGTTGGATCTGTCCCCAGGATGGCACCCAAGGAGCCTCTCCCTCATCCCTGTCTCCTGGATCCCCTGTGCAGTCACCAAATATCAATGATGGCATTCAGAGGGCCCCAGGCATGCATGCACTGCGTCTTCTTGCACCCCTGACCTGGCTGTTTGTTAGGGGAGCAAGGGTAAGTTTGGATCTTTGCTAGTGCTGTCCCTCCCACCTCCCGGCAAAGAGGCCACAATGCACTAGGACAAAGGTACAAAATGAGACGTGCATCTGGTCATTGTGCTGACCTGTTTTGCTTCACCATAGACTATAAGAGAGAGCTTCTACTGGGGGGAGTAAGAAAGGACAGAATGGTGGGTATTTAGTGAGTATTGACAGACATGGGAAAAAAACCCTGAAAAAAATATCTATTTTTTTAAGAATGCATAGAAGAAAACAAAGGTGCGGATGGGACGCAAACACAGACCAATTCTGTAACGATCTTGTAACAAAATAACTACTGTAACTACCTTGTATATTTTTTAAAACATACAACACTGATGTCTATAAAGCTAATTTTTAAACAGACATTTCACTGATTCATTTCCATTTTCTACTACAGACGTACTAGCTCTGAGGCTGGCATGTTGATAGTCTGCCACTGAAAATCTACGTACCTTTAATGTAACCTTTCTCGCGTACAGCTTGCAAAGTAGGTCGTCTAGTAAGAAACTTCTTCAGATTTTTTTTCGTTTTCTTTTGCTCTGAAGAATCTATGCTCAAAATTTTCATTGCTTAAAGGGAACAAACATTAATTTTTAATTTTAATTAATTTAATTAATTAATTTTAATAAAATATTAATTTTTTCCTCAACAAACCAGACAATTCACTTCGCATGATGAATAATAACCTTACAGCTAGTTGCTAAGTCACACCTACCTAATCGAACACAATTTAATGTGATCAAGTACTTATAAAACAGTATCTTGAAACCTGAAATTTAAACCTCAATGGTCAGGATTAGCCCAAAGGAAATGTATTTGTGAATATTATTTTGTGCATGGTACTTACTGTTTCTGTGTCAGTGTTTGTAGGAAGGGCAAAAATTATTTTTCTCAAGCTCATCTTATTTCACTTAGGCAATTATTGGGGTTTGAAATAAACTAAGTATCTTCATGGGGAATAGGACAACTTGGAAAGTTTAAGAATCATTTTATTCATCACTAGGATTTTTTAATCACATAGTACATTACTTGCATACCTGCATGTCAATGACTGCTACAAGAGAAAAAAATTTTTAAAGAAAAATTCATGAAGATGACTGTGCATGCCCATAATTGGGAAAGTTGAGAGCACATCAAAAGTAATCCCTGTAGCTTAGCAACAACTTTCAAATAATAAAAACAAATCATCCTGTGTATATTACTAGATATTCACAGTGTAAGTAACAAATTCAAAGCAGAATGTGTATGGAACATACACTAGACCATATTTTCCAATCACTTAATTAACCTGAGAAGTTAAAAAAAAAATTCAGTTTAGGTTAAAAGGAGGAAGGTCAAATTCAAAATGAGCAAGGCCAGAAGTCAATATTTCATGGTCATTGTACTCTGTCTGTGATCTCCAGATTCTGACAAAACAGTGGAGGAAGTGTCCTAACAGACACTATCCTAAGGTAACTGGTCATAGTTTGGCTTTCTGAATCCTCTAAGAATCCAGGCCCATTGTGACTACTAAGTGAGAATAAATGAGTGTTGCTAACATTACGCTGAGTCCCAAACAAAAATACAAGTATTTTTAAATAATTAAAGACTGGTCACTTAAAAGGTATCAAAATATAACAGTACTTCAATACTTCCTTCTAGTGTATCAAATCATAACTGTAAAATGATGTCCTAGATCTCCATTCTGTAAACTACTTTATGGGAGAACTGAACTTCCAATTAAGTTTTCTGGCTACATTAGTAAATCTCGGATGGCTGAACACTGTCCCAAAGTTATACAGTACAGTCATGGCACAAAAGAAAAAAACTGTTTACTTTGGAGACAAGTCAATAACAATGACAAAAAATGGGCTGAGATGATTCAATGAAGCATTTGTTTTAGAAAAAATGACAGAAAACTAAGGAAAAAAGAGGGCTAATGTATCCAGATAATTTGCTTTATCGTATTATTAGATTCAGTCATATCAATGTGTCTGACTCTCATTTGGGGCTTTCTTGGCAGAGCTCAGCTCATTTTACTGATGAGGAACTGGGGCAAATGGTGAAGTGACTTGCTCAGGGGCACACAGCTCACTAAATAACTGAACTTGAATTCAGGGAGACAAGTCTTCCTGACTCCAGGACCAGAACTCTATATACTGTGGCATCACCCAATAGCCCCACTGGTTTAAGGAGTGAGGGACACAAACTTGTATGATGAGGGTAAAAGCACAAATGAAGATAAGGGAGCTCACAGCGTGGCTTCTTAGAGTCTTTATGATCCTTTTCTTTGTCATGCTTTTCCACTCCTGGGGAATCTGGCACCTCTTCTTCAACTGCTTCATCATACTCAGCAGCCTAGTGATTAGAAAATTCCCATACACATGTTGATTAAATTGAGAACTAAATTATTTTGTAACTCTATAAGAGGAAAAATTGGTTTTCCTGTAAACCATTAGTAAAAAAACAATTATTGGCTCTATGCATGGATATTCAAAAATTGCTTTTCCTCCTTTAGATAATACTGAGTGCTATCCTTTTGTACATAGAGACAGATGTATGTCTACTATCAGCAGGATGGTTGTGGATCAAGTTCTAGCGACAGGTTTGCACTAATTTATTTCTATGGGTTGTACGTAACACTGAACAACAGCGTCCAACTATGACACAAACAGGGAGGATGTCACACAATGATTCCTCTTATTTTTCACATGAGACAACAGACAGAGAGGCTCACAAGGTAAAAAATAGGACTTTATTTGCCCAAGGTCAAACACAAATTAGTAGCAGAAACAGACTAGAATTCTCCTCACCTCTGCCTATCAGAACCAGTAGCCTCCTTCAGGAGCCTCTAGGTGTCACAGTATCATAGGCCTCAAGACTATATTTTTATCATGGAAAGAGATTAGAGGGGTGCTATCCTTTTTTTTTTTTTCGATCACTGCAAACAGTTCATATGTTAGACTTAAGTCCTTTGAATGTTTGATAGAATTCACTTATAAATCCATCATTTTTTTTTGGAAGTTCATTAATGGCTTGTTCTAGCTTTTCTTTTCCCCTAATATTGGATTATTTAAACAGTCACTTCTTTTGTTAATATTTTTGTAAATATTCAGCTATTTTCCCTACGTTATCCACTTCATTTCCTCTTCAATTTTTGTACATTCTTTTGCATTCTTGATAAGTCTGGTTTTTGTTCCTCTCTTTTTAAAGCTAGTCAAATGTTTAACTATTTTATTAGTGTAACTCTATTTTCAAAAAAAAAATCCACCTCCTAGTTTTATCAGTTCTATGATCTCAGTGCTTTCAATTTTATTAAACTCTCTCTTTTTTAAAACAGGCATGGGTTTGGGAAAAGCTTGGACTAGATCTGCCTAGAGCACTCCAAATTCACTTTTCTATAGCCACAAAACTTTGAGGATGGCTCTAGCTTACTGGGCCTGGCCATCTTGGAGCTGAGAGAAAGGAAGGCTCGAGGGGCAGCTACTGTGCTTCAGCCTCTCTGCCTGGCTTTCAGTCTGCTTCAGTGGCTTGTCTACTGCAGGATTTCCACAGAACTTCCAGGATCCCTCCATGGATTCTGAGCTGAACGAGGGTCTCTAGCAGATCCCCTCCTAATGGAGTGAATGCTTGCAAAAGATCATAGTACACCACCATCTATGCACAATCCTCTCTGCATATTACTTCAATGCTGTAGCCAACTGCTTCTTTGGTTATGAGTGATCATGTACATGTATTTAGAATATTGATGAGAATGCTAATACATTCACTGGTCTCTGGGAACTCCTGAACTAAATGACAAATGCTGTCACACCTTTTTTTTTTTAGCAAAATATTCACAATATAAGACTTGTCCAGTTATAGTAGACATAGAATCTACATGCACTGAAGAGTAAAGAGCAACTAAAAGATTAAATCAATTTTGAAGTTATAATTTGAATAAATGAAATGCATACCTGATTACTGATGGTATAATTAAGAACTTTAATCCAATCATTCATAAGAGTGTCATTGTCACACTGAATTAACAGTTCAGTTCCTTGACGTGTTTTTAGCTTGAAAGAGAAGGCACATACAAACAGTTAAAAAACAACTCATGCTGTTATGTAATCAGCAGTTAAGGCTATATCCATTTTTGTCTTTCTCTCCCCAGAGTTTCCCTATCACATGATAGGTGTTTAATATTTGGTGATTAATTAATGCTATCTAAGAAAATTAAGAGATAAGAATTATGGAGTTTTAAAAAGTTAGAAGAACTATATTAATTTATTTTAAAGACAAAGGTACTATAGATATAAAGTTTTCTTGTGTAGGAATTTATGCCCTGCTATGTTATTGTATAGTTTTTACAATCATGTCTGCCAATATATCTATAAAACCCGGGGTGATACACAAGTCGGAGAATTAAGGATTTAATCTTCCTTTGTATAAATATAACAAGAGATTTGTTTAGATAATATTAGGATGCAAATAATGTCAGAATGTCTTTGTTTCAAGAATAAGAAACAAAGCATGCAAATATGCAAAGAAATCATAGTCTGACACACTAATGTGTTGAAAATAGGGATTCTGAAAGCCTAAATAATTATCCTTTTCTTTTAAAAATGGATCAAGTTTTTGTGGTTATGTCTTAATAAATTCCTATTACATACAACAGAACACAGTAAAGTATCAAATAACTGTTATGTGGAGAGGCTACTAAATTGAATGAATGAAATGAATATACTACATTTAGTAAGAAACTAAAGACATAAGAATCAATGTCACATGAATAATTTAATTCTATGTTCTTCCCTGAAATGTCTGAAGGGGAAATTTGTAGATAATAAACTCCGGTTTCTCAGAAGCTGCTATCCTAACTTTTCTGAAGTAACGCTGACAGTGACACCATACTACCATTTCTCCTGAAGTGTATGAGGGTCAATGTTCAGATTATTCTCTCCAATTATCTCTTTATGTAACAGCATCAAATAATAGGTATCCAAGTCTTGGTCAACCACATTGATATATTCCTTTGGTTACTGTTAGGTTTTTGTTGTTTATGTTGTAGGTGGGGTTAGGAATAGGACCACCCACGAAGGATGGTAGTGGTATAAGTGCTACAGAAGGGGTCTTAATAAAAAGTGAAAATACAATTTATGTAACTTAAGTCCAAGATTCTGACACCGTAAGTTATTTTAAAAAATTGGAGTATTGCTCAAATAAAACCACACAGGAAAACAATATTAAAAAGAAGACTAGAAGATTATCATTTTCCAAATAACTTAAAAAAAAAACAAATAGGTTTATAGCCAAGGATGCAAATTGTACTTAGAAAACATAAATTACCTCATATACATTCTTTTTGCTGGATTTATCTTTTGAAGCCAACTCAATAGTTGCCCCTTTCAGGTCCACCGTGAACTCTGGTTTAGACTGATTACTCCCAAACTTCAATTTAGAAAAAGAGAAACAAAACTTTTATACAATAGCTTATTTACCTTTTTCGGTCAGACTTTCTTTCAAGTTCCCCATACTATTAATAAACAATGAAGCAGAAGAAATATCATGAAGTTATAAGTTTTACTTGTTAGTAGTATAAATATCTCTAGGTAAGATGGTCAAAACCAAACTGAGATATAGGAAACAAGATCAAATTAGTTCTATGAAGGCTGGAAAAAGTGTTAGTTTGAAAAACTTATCAACAAAAAATGACACATGAAAAATTAAATTCATAAATTTTCTCCTATATTCAAATTTTAAGACATTTCAAAATTAAGTCAACATATTTATTATCTTTGAAGCTGGTCATTCCAGAAAGCCTTTATGGAATTACAGATTCTCTTCTTCTTCTACTATTTAGAAATATTCTCTAAGGCTTTCTAAACAGGTTAGGGCATTTTCCCAGATATATTGGAGTTTGTTTTTCCTCTAAAAAAGAAATTCTCTGAATTTTCATTAGATTAATCCAAACTTTTGAATGTCATGATGATAATCCAAGTAACAGTAAGGGAATTATTGTTTCTTCCTCTTTTTTTTTAAAAAAAAGAAATTTATAGTACTGATGCTAAAAATCTCTAATAAAATCATTAGCCTACATGGAATTACTATGTAATTCAAGTGGTTGGTTTGGATTAGAGATCCATGCTTCTTTGGTAACAACTTAGGAAGCATGCAATTATGCAAGTCCATTCATAAATATGACTATTAGCTCAGATACAAATATTCTAGGTGCCAGTTTTTTTCATCTTTTAGTACAAGCTGAGAGCCATTTATTTTATAGCATGTCAGATGATAGATTGTCAGTATCCTCGTACAACTTTCTGAAAGGTTCTATTGCCAAAGGAGATAAACTAAAGTGGACTCTGATTCAACAGTTGTAAAGATCAAAGAATAGTTTTATGAAATGGAGCCACATAAAGGTATTTTTAATTCTTCAATCAAGCATTTTACACTAATAACTGGAGCGGGTGCATTAACAGTTTCACACATAGCATGTGGAACTAAATGACTAACTTCTAGGACCTAATGCTTTATCCTGACAGAAATTGCTATACACGAACAAGACTACTCAAAATAGATTATCTGAATTGGTACGCTATGACCAGTCCCAAATTGTAGTGTCCACCATCAAAGTTCACTAAAAGGATGACATAAACCTCAGGTTCTAGGGTTTAACTGCAGAATTTCTCCAACTATTCAGCCACAAATTCTTTTACCCAAATAGAACCACTAACTCCAAAAGTAGCTCATATATAACATTCAGTGTTTTTGAGAAGATAACCAGTCTTTTCTCTGTCTTATCCATAAATATCACATGTTCAAATGAACTCAACAGAACTGTGCTTGGCTCAAGAGCAAACAGACAAAATCTTATTACACTAACTACAATCGCAACCATTTTTCTCATTACCTTAACAAGACTGTGTTGATGCAGCTACAACAAATGACCCAATGAACAACCTCCTAAAATTTTTCTTGTTCTCTCTCATTCCCTATAGTTAAGATTCTGAGCATCACAAATCTTCTACTCCATCAAGACCCTTCGGTTCACTCTTACACACCACCAATGTTGTGAAGCATCCTCCAGAGAAACATCTCTAGAAGCTTTCTAACCACCCACTGAAACAAAACACCTGAACACAAAATGACCCACAAGCCTGGAGGAAGGCAGGGGGAGAGGAAGAAAGGGAAAGAGGGAGACAAGATGGCAAGATGGCAGCAAGGTCCAGGTGAGTCACCACTTTTTCCCTGCTAGGATCACAGCATCCTCCTCACTGGTTAGTGCACAACCAAGAGCTTGGGTATCCTCTTTGAACCTCAGGTCTATCTCATGCCCAGCCCAGGAGACTGGGATGTGAAATCTAGATGTGTACTCCTTATTATAACAAAATTCCACAACAACAACAAAATAATTTTTTTTTTGCAATATCCTTCCAAAATTGCACCTGTATCCTACAGAAATCTGGTGTCTTCTCTACGTGTCCTCTGCAGATGCTGCAGAGAGAATTCCTATTCAGAAACATTAGATTAAATAACCTCTCCAGTCTCTCCCAACAAAGATCCTAATTCTGTTATGTTCAACAAACGCATTATTTGGGTCACAGATCTAGAGCCAATAAAGACTAGAGATCATTTAGTCCAACTCTTATCTTACAGATGAGGTAATCAAGGCTCATAGAGGTTAGGTGAGATAGTATTCGCAGAGTTGCCTGACACAAAGCAGACCCTTAATATGTGATCCCTTCCCCTTTCCCTAACATCCAATGGGTAAGCAGCATAATCAATAATTAAACTCAGGTCTTCTGGTTCCAAGTCCAGCATGCCTTCTCTTGAACCAGTAGGCCTCCTTGCTATGCTATTTCTATTCATATCACAAGAGCATATATTTCAAAGCAGAACTGAGAAGAGAATTAATAGACACATGACAAAAACACCAAAATTATTTTTAAATTTCCCAAAAATTCACTTTTGGGGAATCAAAACTGTTAATATATAAATTATGATTAGATATAACTGACATCTAAATAGAAACATTTCAGCAACAAAATTATGAATAAAATGACATGAAATGGAACGCCAGAAAGAATCAATCTGCTGAGGAAACTTCCTTGTAACTTTTCTCATCCAGTCCCAGGGACTCCCATCCCATTTTTTCACAGAATGGTAGAAAGACCAAATTTGTGCCTGGAAGCAACCTTTGAGATCATCTACTCCTCATTTGGTAGATTAGACAGCAGACTTACATTAGTGAGGTGACTTGCCCATGGTCACATGGCAAGTTATTTGGCAGAACTGGGACTAAACACCCAAGTTTCTGGGTCCTCAATCTTTTCTCGTCATCGTATTGCCTCCATTTCATTGCAGCATTTATTCCCATGAATTCATGTCAAAGAAAAGAACATTGTTGTGCGTGGCAAGTGGCATGCAACAGAACACATACAGTGACAGCTGAAACAGGGTCAGAGTTTACAGAGGTGACAGCAGGCCGACGGCTCACAGAATCTTTCCAAGAAGAAAGCAGCGAGAGGAGGAGCTCCGGAATTGAGCCCCGTGGGCAGAATGACTTGATGGGAAAAGGGAAGAGAGGGATGATGTCATAACGATGCATAACAGCACGATGACACATGAGAGAGGAAACCCCGTGGACAAAGCACGATTCTACAGCAGACACATGACACCCACAAAACTGAACTTTGGAGCTCATCTTTCATACTCAGAAGGCAGCAAACACAAGATTTTTTTTTTTTTGTAATTTGCCACTATATTCATTCACAAGACAGTGTTTTATAAGATTCACAACAGGTACAAAAAATCTATTAGAAGAAATGGATGATCATTAAAAATTAATACTTGAACAGAATTTAAAGTCATTTTACACGTCTAGAAATTTGAGATGGAATTTTTAAAAATGGTGCTGAAATCTTTAAATTTAAACTATCTGGCACCTGACTAGGTGACAAGGCATACTTAGCAGAATGATTTTATAAAATTAAAAATGAGTATCTCATGTGAGTAAGCCCATTTTTATTGCCAAAGAACTGTTTATCTAAAGGAAGAAAAGGAAGGATTTCAATGTTAGAGATTGAAAGATCAAATCTTTCGTTGAGTATAATATCCATCCTCTATTACAATCAAATTCTAAAATCTAATCAGTGATTAGCTAAGAAGACAAAGTTATAATCTTCCAATTCTTGTTCTGTAGAATAAGGTCTTTGACATCAAGAACTAATTTTATTTTTGTCTTTGTATCCCCAGTACCCTGAACATAATAAATGTTTACTGACTTGATTTGAATTAATCTGCCCTAAAACCTAATTCTACGAACTCTCAAGACCTGTGCTTTTGAAGAGATGATCCCTAAGAGCATAGTAATACTAAAACTTGGAATACAATTTTCCCCAATTTAACTTTCTCTAAATAGGCACTAGATAATTTAAATGGCAAAGGGAAATCATTCTAAGGTTTTCAATTTCACTCTAAACAATACTTTACTACATCCAAAAGCTTCCTATACCTTCTAGATATTAGGACATTCTAGGCATTGTTTTCCACTGTAATATTTTGAATAGCCTAACTTTAAGTAATGATTTACACTGCACATTTTTAACTATCATGATGCAGTGGAAATTTATTTTTAGTTTTTGAAAGTATTTTAATAAATTTAAAATATTACTTGAGTCTACACATATAAAAATGCCTCTGCTCACTGATTGCTTGACTACATTTTCAGAAGCACATTATATTCTTTCAACCTATAAGTAAATGATGAGAAATTGAGAGACTGTGACCTCATCACCTAGTAATCTAAGACTATCCTAGGATTCCTTCTTAATGCCTTTAAAAATTCAATCTTTAAAATTTTGTTTTCAGTATTTTTCTTTAATTTTCCCTTTCCAATTATTCACTGACATAATAATTACTTTATCTTCTAAACAACTTCCATTCCTCCAAAATCATCTATTCAATTCCAACTATCAACTGAACAAGAAAGATACATCAAGAGTTGTGTGATTCTCTAGAAACACACAAAAAAAACCCAAACATGTTTTAAATAAAAAATAAAAAAAGCATTAGGCATAATTAATTTTAACTCACCTCAACATCTATTTATATTGAAAACCAAATAAAATCAAATTTTCAATTCTCATGCAATGGGAATTATTTCATTGTCTTGGTTGTAAAGAGAGAGATCAGATCAGAGTATGGAATAAAAATAAAGGGACATTCTGTACGTTTGAGTTTCTGATCAGGTTGTACTGATATTAAGGTTATGTTACACTAGAATCTAACTTGTCTGATGATAGGGACAATGCTCATATGGATGTAGACAACTAAAATTTGTTGTAAATCCTGCAAACTAGATTTGTTTCTTCACGTAGTCTAAGAATTCCTTTAATATTGCAAATTCCCATTAACTTTAAAGAAACTTGGCCGTTGAGAGAAATAATTAGGTAACTGTGCAGGATAAAAAATTGGTGAAATGTTCATATTGGGAAGGTATGCATTTCAAATGCATTTAAACTAAAAAAACAGAGGGTTCAAGAATAACTCTTTAATGATGCATGGATAGTTGTTAATAATCATTTTTATAATTAATGTTATTTCAAAAGTTAATTCAATTCAACAAGCACTTATTCTTGTGCGAGGTAAGGCAGCCTGGCAGTGACAGAAAGTGAGTTGGAAGGCCTGGGTTCAAATTCATCTATGACACGTACAGCTATGTGACCCTGGTCAAGGTTCTCCAACTTTGTTTCTAAAGCAATTTGGACTTAACAACTAAGTTATAGAGGACATTTTTATCTATTTAGCTCATAGCACGATGACTTGCACAGAAACTTTTTTGCTTGCATGCATGCATGCATGAATAAATGAATGAATGATATAGGCATGGGGCAGAGTCTATGCAAAGGCCTAGAGGAGGGAGATGAACTGGAGTTCAGATAAAATGTAAATGAACAAAGGGCAGTAACATGAAATGAAACTGGTAGGGCAGAGTGGAACCAGTCTTGGTGAAGGGCTTTAAATGTCAAAAGGAGAAAACTGCATTGTATCCCAGACACACCAGGGAGACCATGAAGCCTCCTGAGCAGCAGTTACTGAGCTATGGTTATTTTGATAGCTGTGTTGGAGAACAACTGCAATAATTCATGTGTGATAGGAGCTGAGGGCCAGGAGATGGGAACATGGAGAAAAAGATGTTATAAAGGAATAACTGACAATACGGGGCCACTAAATGGACAATGGAGAGTGAGGAGTCTGAGATGATGCAAAAATTGCAAACACATATGCCTCTGAAGTATTTTTTTTAATGAAATCATAAAAAGGGTTTCAGAATTATTCAAATTAAGATAAATGTCTTTTTTTCTTCCATGGAAAGGAGCATTCAAAAATGACTTTCAACATTAGAAATGCATTTTAATGCTACAATTAGACTATCTGCCAACACTCTCTCAATGCATGGCATTAGAGCTTGCTGTACTACTGGCTACTTTCTTTGCCTTTCAGCTGGAACTAAACCTTTCCCTTTTACTCTTTTCTTCCCAACATACCTAAACTCAAGGCCTAATAATTTAGAAGTAAAGTATTTGTGAAGGTATCAACTGATTCCAGTGTTAGAATCCTGGTATTGAGCCAGGAATATGGTTTTTCTACAGTGCTAAGGAGAGCCAGATTTTTCTAAGAGAAGAGCAAATATTCAGACTTCTTCATTAAACAGAACTATATATTGAAAATTTGCAAACTAGTGTCAAAATTTATATATAATATAATATACTTTCAAATCAAAGGCACAAGTTACTGGACATATAGCATACTTACCCAACTTGTGCTACTTCCTTGGGTTTTGGTAAATAGTAAAGATGAACCTTGTAATACTGCCCAGGAAGATAACCAGTTCTTTCTGCAATTATAAAAAATGACCATTTATGCCAAAGGTTCTTATAACCTGGAGACTGTGAATTTAAAAAATTTTGATAAGCATATTTCAACATAGTTGATTTCCTTTATTATCCCATATATTTTATTTTATGCATCTAAAACATTTTTCTGAGAAGGGGTCCACAAGTTTCACCAGACTGCCAAAGGGATACACGATACAAAAAAAGCTTAAGAATCCCTGACTTATGCCAATTAAAGCACAATTATTTCATTTTTTTTAATGACAGTTTAGCAATTTCACATATGCCTTCATGTTAACATAGTCTACAATCCTAAATCACACAAATAGATGATTACTAATAAAAGTTGCCAGAATTATCTGGAGAAGTACACCATGTGAGAAAGGAATGTGTACAGCAGGTCTGTGATGCTTGACAGTGTTTTGTCACTAATGATCAAAATACTAACAAAAAAACCAAACCCTTCATATTTAAATGACACATATTAAACATACTTGACAAGGACTCTTATTCATATTCTTAAAAAAAACAATAAGCTTACCTACATTGTAGACAGGAACAAGTGCCTTAACTTTTCCTTTTTAACTCCCTTTTTCTCATAGCAGAGCACTGTAGACATAATTGGTGCTCCACAATACTGCTTGTTCTCTTATCGCTAGCAAATCTCCTACCTCCAAAAATATTAAGTAATTAATCCATAAACTTAATCATCACTTTGCTTTCAGAATTTGAGAGGTTCCCTTAGAAATCCTTAGTCTTCTCTTAATCCCCAAACTTTTCAGAAGGATGCCATCCAAATTTTAAAGTTAGACATATATAAAATCTGATTATTGAAAGATTAAGCCTATCCATTAAGAGTTTAGAAAAGAGAATACTTCCTCTAAGATTTCTCTCTCAGGGATTTTATAAGGTAGTGTTGATGAAATTACTTTTTCAGACTTGCTAGAACAGACATTGAAAAATACTTCATCTGAAAGATCAATGAGAAAAACGGATGGAGATCATGCCAAGATAAAACTAATACTCCGACAGATCTGTGATCTCATCCATTAAAATGCTTCAGAAAAGAAGTAACAGCCCAGACGACAAACTCTTCGGTATTCTCTAGCAGTCTTCTTCTTTAGGAACCTCTTAGCTATCAAAGTCTGGCCTAGCCCTGAAATCAAATGAGGGAAAATATCTGGAAGACAAAATAAAAATGGCTCCTTCACACTGGAAAGAGACAGAAAGATGGTAAAGGAGATAGAATGGTAGGCCTGGAGTCAGAAGGACCTGAGTTCAAATACAGCCACAGATACTTCCTAACTGTGTGACAAATCACTTAACCTGTCTGCTTCAGTTTTCTCATCTGTAAAATGGGGATAACAAATAGCACCTAGTTCCTATGATTGCTGTAAGGATAAAATGAGATGTTAATAAAGAGTTTCACAAACTATAAAGCATTAAAAATGCAAACTGTTATTAGGATTAACATTATTAAAATTTTAATTAGAACCTAAGTCCTATAATAATTTAGTTTTCAAGGTTCTCCCTAGAGGGCATTCCCTCCACCCTATGCCTAAAAAATTTCCAATTCCTAATTCTCTATTCCAAACTGTGATTCATAAACACAGTGGGTTAAGTCAGAAATTCAGTTGTTCTGTCATTTCTCAGTCTTCTCTGACTCTTCATGACCCCATTTGGGGTTTTCTTGGCAAAGATATGGAGTGGTCTGCCATTTCCTTCTCCAGTTCATTTTACAAATGAGAAACTGAGGCAAACAAGGTGAAGTGACTTGCCCAAGGTCACACAGCTAGGAAGTGCCTGAGGCCAGATGTGAACTTGGGCAGATGTCCTCCAGACTCCAGGCCACAGTCCGAGCGTGCCTTTATCCTATTGCTCTGCTCCCTCGGCTGCTGTACTGAGACCCCACTTATGCTAATCCCACTCAGTAACTTCTACTCCTTTGAGATGCTATCACCCTGTCCAAGTTCCTTGTTGCTTTATCTATGAAGCTCCATTTTGTTCAACAGAACTCACTGTGTGCTTCCTCTCTACCTCAAGGCCAGCCTTCATGCTGGGTGCCCTCAGTAGTCAAACACCCTGTTCTCCAAGTTCATCAACCTCAACGCCCATGACATGTGTCAGTTATGTCTGCACTATCCAACATACCTTATATCAATAACAAACAGGTTTATCAAGCCTTTGCCCTCAAAAAGCTCACACTTTCAGATAAGACAATACATACATAGTGAAGAATATACAAAATAAATAGAAGGTAATTTTTGATAAGAGGTAATAGTCGCTTAAGAGAAGGACAAACAAGGTCTCCTGGAGGCAAGGTTTAAGTTGACTTTGGAAAGAAGACAGGGAATCAAGAAGGCTGTGCAAAGGAAGTTGTTTCAAGGCATGAAAGACATCTGTGTAAAGGCCCAGAGATGGTAGATGGAATGTTGTATAGAAGAATAGCAAGGTCAGTTTTGATGGTAATGTCTTTATTATACAGTCTAAGGCAGCTAGATGACAGAGTGGATAGAATGCTGAGCCTGAAGTCACGAAGATTCATCTTCATGAGTTCAAATTTGGCCACAGACCCTTACCAGCTGTGTGACCTTGAGAAAGTCATTTAACCCTGTTTGCCATTTGAAAATGGGCTGGAGAAGGAAATTGAAAACCACTCCAGTATTCTGGCCAAAAAACCCCAAAACACAACAAAGGGGGTCACAGAGGCTCAGCCATGTTCAAACAACAATTACAAAGTCTAGAAAGGTAAGTACCTTGATTGGAAAGGGCTTCAAACGTCCAGCGGAAGAGTCTGAATTTCTATACTGGAGACACAGAAGTACACTTTTTGAGTATGAAAGTGGTTTAATCATACAGAAGTTGGACTTGAGATGGAGGAGATGGCCAGCAGGGAGGTTAAGTAAGAAGTTACTGTAATAACCCAACAGAGAAAGGATGAGAACCTGAACTAGAAGAGCGTCTGTGGTAAGTGGAAATAAGGGAGCAGATGGGAGACATACTGTAGACAAAGAACTGACAACAATCAGTAACTGACTGGATATGAGAGACAAGGTAGAGGGAAGTATTAAGGATGACTCAGACAACATCAATCTGGGTGAAGTGAAAGTTGATGCTGCCCTTAACAAAAACAGGGAATTGAGGCAGATGGAAAAATTGGAGGGAAAAGCTGTTTGTATATGATGAATTTGAAGTGCTTAAGGGACAGTTAGCTAGACATGTCCAACAGGCAGTTGATGATGCAATTTTGGAGCTAAAGAGTTAAAACAAGGGTTAAATATATCGAGTTGTGAGTCACATGCATAAAGGTAACTGAATCCAAAGGAAATGATGAAATCATCAATAGTGAGATGGTAGAAAGAAAAGAGGGCTTAGAACAATATCCCCAAATACACTCACATAGAGGAGGTCATAGATGATGACCTGTAGGAAGGAAGGAGGAGGCAGACAGTGTGATAAAAATACAAAGAAAACAGGGTATCCGGGTGAGGAGAGTGGTAAAAAGAGTCAAAGACTAGAGGGAGATCAAAAAGGGTGAAGACTGAGAAGAGGCCACTGAATTGACAAAGTTAATTCATCACTAACTTTGTTAGAGAAGTTTCACTTGAAAGATGAGGATGGGAGCTAGATTGCAGAGGCCTGAGAAATTCTTGTTGAAATTCTTTCATCATAATTTCCTATTCTTTCACTTCCAAGACGTGATTCTCCCTAAATCTGCTCTTCATCCTCAAGATCACCTCCCCCTACCCTTAATTTTCCCGTTCTCTCCATCTGTCACACTTGTTCCAATACCCTTGTCATGATTCTGCAGTTAATTAGTTCAAAGAGGTACTTGTACCTGTCTCGAATCCTTGACAACTTGTTCACTGGATGTTCACTGCTAATCCTCAGCTCTGGTCACTTTCTCTCATCTATCTTCTTCATTCCTACTTCCAAAAATGAACACTGCCACCTCCAGGTCCTTGGCTCCCACTGACTTCTCAATCCCTTGCAATAACCCTACCATTCAAATGAAACTTTTCTCCAACGTTACTAATAAGCTCATAATTTTTAACTGAATGACCTATTCTCAGTCTTCACACATCTTGGTGTCTTCTGCAGCTTGTGACTCTGTTGACTCTTATCTCCTTGAAATTATGCCCTCCCTCAACTTGAGTGATTCTGCCCTCTCCTATTTCTTTTATATATGTGACTGTTCTCAGTTTCTTTTGCTAAGTAATCGTTGACTGTATGCCCAATCCCTTGTGTGAATATCTTCAATCTGCCGGTCTCTTTCCTCATAAACTTTCATGGCATCACACTAAAGAGAGGTTTGGATTTGTAGTCAGAAGACCTATGAAACCTTAGACAAGTCAGCTTAACTTCCCTGGGTCTCAGACTCCTCATCATGGCCAGGGTTTGTAAGGAGACTTCAACATGTATATTGAAATTCCTACATATGAAGGCAGGGGTTGGGATGGAAAGAAGATTGTGAGACAGGTGATGAACTAAGGAAAGGAAGAAGAATCACCTGGGGGGAGGGAGGGAGAGAGAGGAAGAGGAAGAGAGAGGGAGAGGGAGGGAGGGAGGGAGGGAGGGAGGGAGGGAGAGAGAGAGAGAGAGAGAGAGAGAGAGAGAGAGAGTGTGTGTGTGTGTGTGTGTGTGTGTGTGTGTGTGTGTGTGTGTGGTATTAGTCCCTGTCTACAGTTAAATGCCAACTTTATCATTCCAGAGGGTGATACAGATGGAACTTCCATCCACCATTACTACTTTAGTGTGCCAGTGCCAAACAGAACAAGTCTAATCTCTCTTACAAATGACAGTCCTTAAAATGATTAAGGACAGCTATCATGTCCATAATTATTTCACAAGATCTAAAGTTGAGAGATCTCCTAGGCATCTATTCCAACCTCATTTCACAGATGAGGAAATTAAGGAGTAGTGAGATTATGTGACTTGTCCAAGGCCAAACAAATTATAAGTGACAGACTAGAATAGGATCCTTAACTCCACACCCAGTACTGTTTCTACTAAACAAGAATCACAGAATCTAATAACAGAAATATAATTCAATGACCATCTTGTCCAACCCATATACTAAATCAATGTCCCCTCTATCATCTACATGACAAGAGGCCATCCATGAAGACCACCAAGGAAGGGGAACTCCTCAGCTCTGGAGGCAACCAATTCCACTTTAGGATAGCTCCAATTGTTAGGAAGTTTTCCCTGACATCAATTTGCCTCTTTTCAACTTTCACCCATTGCTTCTGCTCCTGGGGACCAAGAGAATAATCCTTCTTCTATATATCTCTATAAATGCTTAAATATGGTACCTATAGTAACTACAGTGCCCCAAGTCCTTTTTTCTCCAGGCTAAAGATGCTCAGGTCCTATAGCTGGTCTTCACAGACTATGAATTCAAGGCCCCTTCCCATTCTGCCTGCCCTCCACTGGATTTCCTGCTTGTCAGTGTCTTCTGAAAACCATGATGATCAACACTGCTCTAGAGAAGGTCTGATAAGGATGGAGTACAGTGGAACAGTCAGCTCCCTACTCCTGGAAGCGCCGTCCCAATGCCAGCCAGGATTGCATTTTTGGCTGCCCCCTCATGATGCTGATTCGTTTTGAATTTGAAGGCTGCTAAAACTCCAAGAGTCTTTTCACAACAACTAGAATCTCTCCATGAAACCCCTATCTTACACTTGTGAAGTTGATTATTTTTGGACTCAAGTATAAGACTTCATATTTATCCATATTAAGTTTCATTTTATACCTGATTCTATCATCCAGCATGTAAGCTATTCCTCTCAACTTTCTGTCATTTGTAAATTTGATAAACACACCAACTATGCTTTTATCCAAATCACTGATAAGAATGGTATACAGCCAAGAACAGCTCTGAGGGGGTACTCCAGGGGATACCTCATGTTACAGTGAGACAGAGATGTTAACAAGTAAAGTCTCTTGAGTCCAGCCATCCAATCATATTGCCTCTTTCAATTTGTATGGCATGATCTTAAGGACCTTCATAAACATGGTCCACTTCTAGCTTTCTTTCTAAAATGTAGAGCCCTGAGCTAAAAATCATATTCAAGATGTGCCCCTACCAGGGCAGAATGTAGCAAAATCACAGCTCCTCTTATCCTAGGTGCTGTGTTTCTCAGTGTGGACTAACAATGAGTCTTCTGTGATTCTGCTGCCATCTCTTTTTGATTCACTGAACTTTACAGTCTACTGAATTCTCTGGTCCTGTCAGATGAGCTACCATCTATTGAGATTTCCCCAAATCTGGAATACGGAGAAACTGATTTTTAAAATTTTTTGAATACAAGTGTAAAATATGACATTTGTCCCTGTTAACAGATCTGGCCCAATGTCCTAGCCTTCCGAGATCTTTGCACATCCTCTCATTCAATACGCTAGTTGTCCTTTCTAGCACTGGGCCATTTGTTAATCTGACAAAAACACCATCAATAAATGCTTTAACAAATAACAATGATATCTATATATAGTAGCGCTTGCAAACCATTTTACAAATATTATCTCATTTTATCCACACAATCTTGTGAGGTAGATTCTACTATTATCCCCCTTTACACATGAGAATTGAAGCAAACAAAGGTTAAAGGATTCACCAAAGATGAATGGGAGCTTGGGTTTTTCTGACTGCAAGTTCAGTGCTCTCTGTCCATTGTACCACTTAGTTGCCTCAGTTTTATAACTGGGAACAATAAGTGTATGAGGTAGTTCACCTTGTATCTTGCATTACAACTTTTGTTTTCCTTTTTATTTACATATGCCAGTGTTTGGGGGATAATTTCAGTTAATCACATGTGCACCTAAGTTTGGTTCATAAATGCCTTTGTAATTATCCTGGATTTAACAACTTTTAAAAATTGGATAATCCACATTATACACTTTAGGGTAAATAGAAATAAAATGAAATTAGAAATAATGATATTGCCTTTCTTTTGCATTTGGGAATGTTATTAAAATTAAAGACAAAAAATATTGTTATATCTTCAGAGTCAATTATTGGCATTTTTGATTTCTTGTCTCTTCAAACTTCCCAGTTTTACCAACTTTTACTGCAGTGGATCTAGATGCAAATTTATACTTCAAAAAAGTGTTATTATTATGTATTACTGTATACATTCAATGACTTGTTTTTCTCAGAAAATTCTTAAGAATTAAAGTCCGACTGCCTATTCTGCACAACGAATAATTTTATGTTTGTACTTAACTGCCATTTTAACTATTCCTCATGGAACCACAGAGGTTCCTTGAAAATAAATTGGGAAATAATGTTTCATGTAACATCAACAAATATCTACTAAATGCCTGAGCCCAACAGAGTGTTAAGTATAGCATAAAAATACAAAATGTAAAAACTGTTCTTGACTTACAGGACATACCCAAATAGTGAGTTTGACCTAGAGGTACTAGTTTGCTGACCACTGGATTAGACTAAAACAAATGAAACCATTAACTTACTAGACAGAGAGACAGAGCGAGAGCCACAGTGAGAGCGAGAGAGAGAGGGAGAGAGAGAGAGTGTCTATGTGTGTGTGTGTGTGTGTGTGTGTGTGTGTGTGTGTGTGTGTGTGTACTTGCATTTCCTACACTAATAAAAGAGACAGAGAGTGTGTGTGTATGTGTATGTGTGTGTGTGTGTGTGTCTATGTCTGTGTGTGTACTTGCATAATGCTTGTTTTGATTTCAGAGGATATAGTTTCAATCCCAGCTCACTTATGTACTACTTGTGTGATCTTCGAGGGGTCACTTAATTTCTAGAGGGGCCTAAGTTTCTTTATCTCTAAAACAGGGGATAGACTAGATGTCCTTTTAAACCTATGATCTTATAAATAATTGGACAGAGAAAAAACACAGCTGACATCATCAGGGATAGCTCCATGGACATAACAGAACCCAAAGTGTACCCTGACTATGAATATGTGGAGAGTAAAGGCAAGGTAATCTAGGTAGAGAAAACAGTATAAGAGAAGACAGGCAAGTAAAACTGAAGGGATCATATGAAGACCAGGTTAGCTGAAGCAGAGGTCCATAATTTTATGTATTAGGAACTTAAAACTCAACAACACTTAAAAAAATCTATTTCCTTTAAACCTGGAAAGACTTGTATTAAATGATTCAGAATTAAGTGATCAAAATAAGGAAAGTAATTTATAAAATAACAACAATGCTATAAAAACAATCAGCTTTGAAAAATTTAAGAACTCTGATCAATGCAAAGGCCACTAGGTGATACAGTGGATAGAAGGCTTGGAGTAAGAAGAGCTGAGTTCAAATACTGACTGGGACATTTACCAGTTGTGGGACCCTGGGCAAGTTACTTAATCTGACCCTTTGTTTCCACATCTGCAAAAGAGAGAGGATAATAAGAGCTCTATCTCCCAGGGCTGTGGTGAGGATCAAATGAAACAATATGTGCAAAGTGCTCTGTAACCTTTAAAGCATTATAGGAATGTTGGCTAATATGATTTTTTGACCACACAGGATTCCAGTGGAACAGTGATGAGCATGTCACCTATCTCTACTTGATGTGATGAACTTAAGAAGCAGAATGCTTATGATTTTGTTTCCCTTTTTTCAGTGAAGGGTAGACAAGCTGAGAGAGAAAGCAAGTGTTTTCCTCTCCCCCATATCCCACTAAAAAAAAGAGAACAGAAAGGAAACAGATAAGCAGAACAGGAACAAATCAAGCAAAACTATGTGGAAGGTGACACGCTGAATTTATTACACAGGTAAAAAGAAAAGAGTTCTACATAACAGATATTTGCAGTTCATGTATAATTCCCTCCCACTCTTTCACAATATACAAGGATATGTCACTTTATTTGGTATTCAAGTTCAGAATAAAAAAATAAAATGGAAAAATCCCTATTCTATGATTATGACAATCCCCACATCTACTATCCAAATTCAATATAATATCTAACTCTCTTCCTCTTCCTTAAGAATAAACAATCCTGCAAGAGTTTTGTCAGCATCTTTCAGGTACTTTAACTTACAAATCAGAGCAATCCAGTAGATTTCAATAGGTTTTCTTTCTACCAGGACAATATTTCTCTCTTCCAGTTTAATTATTTCCCAGCATGGTACAAGTAGCTAAAAAACCAGTTGTTGGGTCAGGAAGACTCAGGCTCACGACCTGCCTCTGACCCACACAGGCTGAGTAATTATAGGAATGTCATTTAATCTTTCAGTACCCCAGGCAACTCTCCAGCACTAAATGACCTAAGATGGAAGGAATATCAAAACTGAGTTTCCTACACTAATAAAATCACAGGTACAGATTAAAAAAAAAAATTCTGTCTACTTTTATGGTAATGAGTGATATTTTACATGCCTGCTTCTTCTAAAATGGGGCAAATACACTTTGACTCAGTAAAACTAGGCACTTAACTCAGAGATGAGGGAAAAGACTAGAATGTACAAAAAGATATTCAAAGCAAAAAAAAAGACTAAAAACGGAAACAAAGGGGATGCTCCTTAGTCTGTTGTAGCAAAGGACTGCCAGCTAAGAGGTCAACTATCATTCTAAGATTCTGGGCTCAACAAACTGTAGTATATGAATATAATGGCTTGGAGTCACAAGACCTGGGTCTGTCTCCCCTCTCACACATGTTACCTGTGTGATCCAATCAGTTATCTCTCCCCAGGCTTCTTTTCTTCATTTATACAAGGAGGGATCAGAGAAGATCACAGACCTAGAGTCAGAAGGGAAAGGCCATGGAGTCCAAAACCCTCATTCTACAGATGAGGAAGATGAGGCTTAGGGAGCTCAGAATGGGACTAGATGGGTTCCTTTCTGCTTTAGAACTAAGATCCTGTATTCTGTTTCTAATGCGTATCTCTTATTTCCGAGAACACTAATTTTGATGTAATAATTGTTGGTGTCACAGTCTTAGGATACGTGGATGGTATGTAAGAAAAGCTAAGGTGTTTAAAGGACTATGAAATCTAGGGAGTGAAGATATAAAAGGAAAGTTTTTAAGGTCTAGGGAGTGAAGATAAAAGGAAAGTTTTTAAGGTCATCTATTCCCATCTTCCAGACAACCCTGTGAACTTTGGGATCAAAGATACTATCTAAACAAAGTAATATCAATTTTATCAGACTTATTTCAAGGTTACATTACCTTTAAGAAGTTATATAAAAATATCCTGATACATCACAATATGGGAAAATTGAAATTCACCAACAAAATTCAAGATTTAGAGGGGGAAAGAGCCAAGTATAACTAAAATCATGAGCTCTGACAATTTTAATAGGCATGAACTCATGTACAAATAAAGACACAGAGCATTTTTAAAGATCTTTTTCTAGTTAAAGTTATTAATTTTTTTTAAATTTACAGAATAAATTGTAGCTCAATAAACCTAAAGGTTAACTCTTCTGTTTATGTGCTGCAGGAAAAAATACTGTCATAAGAGATTAATAAGCATGATTTAAAGTCTTTCTTAGTTGAAAAGTTTAAAACAGTTTTATACCACTTAGGATTTGTTTTTATTTTTGTTTTAGCAAAGACACAAGAGTGGTTTGCCATTTCCTTCTCCAGCTCATTTTACAAATGAGGAGACTTAGGCAAACAGGGTTCAGTGACCTGTGGAGGGTCACACACTCAGTAATTGTTTGAGGTCACATCTGAATTCAGGAAGATAAGTCTTCTTGATTCTGTGCTTTCTCCACCGTGCCACCTAGCTGCCTAAGATTAGAGAAGGCTTTTTAAAAAAAAGCCACGATATACAAATGTACTAGAATATTATTGTGCACAAAGAAATGAGGAATATGAGTAATTCAGAGAAGCACAGGAAGATACAGTCATACTTAAGTAGAGTGAAATAAGCAAATACACAAAAGAATCACAACAAGGTAAATGAAAAGACCATTCTACAGGAAGCCAAATTCTGAGTCACTGAAAACCTAAGAGCCTGGAGAAGAGATAAAAACACAAACCTCCCTCTAGCAGAGGCAGGGGATTACTAGGACAGAATGTTGCAGACTTGGTCAAATGCCATCACTGTATTTTCCATTACAAAGAAGGTTCAATTAGGAGAAATCAGAGCAAAGGAAGGTTGTTTTTTTTTCACCCAGAAATAACTGTAATCTTAAGGTAAAACATGTCAATAAAACAGTTTTATATCCTTCTAAATATCAATGTTTATATCCTGCTAAAAAGTCTTGGGGTAATTTACTTATAACGACTTTTTTTTTTTAATCTAAGCAAAATTTCCACTGGGTTCACCACTTTTGATATACCTAAGAAATGGCAAAGTAGACAACCCTACTTTTGCTTTGATAATCGCCTTTGCCATCAGAATACCAATTGAGATCATAAAGCCATGCCCAGAGTACTGGCATCCTTTTGAGTGTTAGCTTCCCTCCTCAGAACCAAAGTTCCTTGAGGGCAGACAGTGTCTTTCTCACTGGTAGTACTCATTATCTACTGGCCTCAGCACAATGCCTCAGCACTTCATTTCCTTCCTTCCCTCCTTGAAACACAGGAGTAGGTTCTGTACTAAATGAACATGAGATGACAGTCTAAATCAAAAGTTCCAAAGAAGTATAGAGTGCAGGGCACACTGGGAGGACAAGGAAACATGTTCAGTTCCTAAGTGAATCTGCCTAAGAGAGTCTTCTACCTTAAAAACATCTTAACTATAGCCTACTACTTACTATAAAACCTAATTCTTTCTGATATTTTTGGAAAAATCTTGGCTGTATTAACCATTATATGGACAATTTTCAATAGGTGTTACCCCAGTATCTTCTAGAAACAGAGCAGCTTTAACTATCAATCATAGTGTATGCTATATGATTACATAGAACTTCATCTTGAGGTTGGATTTGATATGCACAATGATGAACAGCAAGAGGAAATTTTTTCATTAGTTTCATATCAGAATAAAAATCTATATAAGCTTATATAATAGAAAATGTATGCTTAAAGAAATGTTTACACTTTATATTAAGAAAAACACCAAAAATTTAGTGCACTTACCTAACTTTTTTCCCATTTTCAGTAATTTTTGTTACATTTAACAATCCATATTTTTCTTGGCCCTAGAGAACAGAGGAAGACTGATTATAGACATCCATTTCTATCTTCAGCTTACCAGCAATCAAAACAATCTAATACTTTAAAAATTAGTATATATGAGAAAAAGGTCTTGTGGGGGGGAGAAGGGAGGGCTCAGGCCTGTAATTTTGTTGGTGTAGGGAGCTCTAGGGAACTAGAAACTGGAAACAGCGAACTGTTTTTACCAGAAGAGATCAGCAATTGTTCTGCAGTTTGAAGGGGGCTATCTGGGGCACTGAGAGGTTAAACAACTTGCTCAAGACAACAGGCGGTCTGTGTCAAAGGCAGTATTAGGCACAAGTATCAAAAGCCCAATTACATAGGATGATGATAACTACAGTTAGATTTCCTTTCAATTTAATGATTCCGTGACATTTTTTAATTAACATTTTATAATGAGAAAGACTGAAATAAAGTTGATATCAAAAACAAACCCTTCTAAAATAAATCCTTATATCTGGGCAACCAAGAGTTCATAAGATCACAGCTTTAGAAGTGGAAGAGACCTTAGGTCAACCCTTCATTTTATAAGGCCCAGAGGCCTTAGGTGATTGATCTCTTTCAGGTCAGACAGGCAGGAAGGAGTAGACTTGGAATTTAAATTCTCATCCTGTAACTCCAAATTCAGGGCACTTTCCATTTGTATCTCACACAGATGGTTTAAAAGCAGCACTTCATCTCTGGTTTGGGGAATTCAAGCTACAGCTCTCTCCCTTATCCTTGTAAAATACATTCAAAATTTAGATTTTAGTGTAACAAAAACATCAATACAAATTACAAAGAAGCACAATCAAACTTCCTCATGAAATGAGGGTGTCATAGTAAATAATATGACCTTAGGATGTCCCACTGCTTCTCAGTCAATAAACATTTCTTAAGTGCCTACTGTGTTAGGTGCTATGCTAATAATGACACCAAAAAAAAGGCAAAAGGGTCCCTGACCTCAAAGTTCACAATCTCATGGGTGAGACAAGTAAACAAACATGCACAAACAAGTTTCATACACAATAATGAGGAAATAATTAAGAGGGAAAGCCTTTCTGTAGAAGACAGGATTGTTGTTGGGACTTCAGGGAAGCCAAGAGGTAGAAATGAGAGGGGAGAGCATTCTAGGCACTGGGGATAGAGAAAATGCCTGCAGTGGAGAGTTCAAGGATCTTGTTTGTGAAACAGCCAGGAGGCCAGTGTCACTGAAAGACCTAAGAGTAGAAAGATAGGCTGCAGAAGGACTTGGAACACCAAGTGGAGGACTTAGGAAACCACTTGGAACATGAGTAAGAGGGCAACTTGGTCAAATGCATGCTTTAGGAAAATCATTCTGGTAGCAGAATGGAGGCTACAGCGGAGGGGGAGAGCCTTGAGGCTGCCCCACCAACAGCTACTGTGATAGTCAAAGTGTCAGGCAGTCCAAGTCTCTCAGCTCCCACAGACTATGCATCTATGCAAATGATTCCTACATTTATCTAGAGAGCCCTAACCTCTTTTCTATGCTCCTGGGTCACATTATCAACTGCCTCTTAAGATATCTAGAACTGAAAGTCAGTATGTCTACAACACAACTCACTACTTTCTTCCCCAAACTCACTCTTATTCTCAACTTCCTTATTACTTTCAACAACAACACTACCCTACCAGGTCCTCAGTGTCACCCCCCACTCCTCATAGACTGCTGCCAGTCTGGTCACTTCCACCTCTACATCTTTCCCTCCACCCTCATGACCTCTCACCTGGACTTTTACAATACTCTGCTGTTGGTCTCCCTGTCTCAGCTCTCCAACCTATCTTGCACTTGGTTGCCCAAGTGCTTTCCTACAACTCAGGTCTGGCAGAGTTAGGCTCCTGCTCAAATTCTAGTGGATCCTATGAAATCTAGAGTCCCAAGGAAGTCTTTTGTTTGGCCCTTTACACACCAGTCACACCCAGCTATTCTGGTCTTCTCACACTTTACTTTCCCCTCCAGGCACTCTATGATCTGGCAGCTATGGCCTTTTCTACTCCTAGAATGTGACACTCTATGCACCCACTCTGTGTGTTTTTGCTGGTTATTGTCTGTACCTGGAATTATTTCCTTCCTCACCTTCACCTCCTGGCTTCCTTCAAGACTTGACAGAAGGACATATGTAACATATACAAAACAAATACAAGGTAATAACCAAAGGTAGAGCTATAGTAACTGGGAGAGGAGAAAAAAGAGAAAAGTCCAGAAAGTCTTCATACAGAAGGCAATGCTTGAGTTGACTCTTGAAGGTATTAAGGGAATTCTGAGACAGAGGAGAAGAGGGAGAAGATACCAAACATGGTGTGCAGGGGTGCCATGCAAAGGCAGAGAGAGCATTTCATGTGTGGAGAAGAATAAGACGACACATTTGGCCAAACTGAAGGAGGAATGAATTACCATGAGGCTCGAAAAATAGGTTGAACTAGTTTGTGAAGGCTTTGTGAATGCCAAATAGAAGCAATTGTGTATACTGAGTAAGGTGAGATGGTCAGATGAATCTAAGCTTAAGAAAAATCAAATTTTCCCAAATAAGGCATTCTCAAAACATAGTCAAAAATGTAAAAGATAGTTTAGCAAAAGGATCCTCCCACACTGCTACAGCATCACTGAGAAAGGATGGTTGTTTTATCATCCTCCTCCTCCAAAAAAAAAGGAAAGAAAGAAAAAAACATTTTGGAAGCTATTGAAATATTTTAAGTGACATATGACTTGTGCCTGAACTTTTTCATCTGTATTCCCAGCACTTAGCTAAGTACTTAATAAATGCTTTTTCATCTGTTCAAATAAAGTGAACTTGTAACGTTTAAGGATGTTTCTTAGTTCACAATGGTAAATAAGAATTTACCAAAATAGATTTTGTTAAGTATTTGAAAGGTTGTCATGTGAAACAGAAATTTGACTTGTTCTCCTTATTTGGAAGGAGGAGAGCTAAGATCAAAAAGTAGAAATTTCAAAAAAAACAGATTCAGGCTTGTCATAAGAAAAAACTCCCTAATGCTTATAACTATCCAAAAGTGAAACGAGGACAAAGGTCCCTCTGCACTGACATCCACTTTCTTAGCTATGTCATAGAGGGCAATTTCTGTTCAGGTAAAGACCTTCTGAGCTAGGTGACCTCTAGAAGGGAGCTTAGGGATTACCTAATTCAATCCCTTTGTGGCCACAGCCGCAAACACTTGAGAACTAAGTGAAGTGCTTCACTAAGGTTACGCTAATCAGTTCCTCTCCCGGACACTGAGATTCTCTGAATGATACGTATGCTGAAAATGCCCTCTCTTAAAAGGTCACCCAAGAACTAGCTTGCCCAAGCCTTCTGTTGTTTTAGGCCTTCTTCACTCTGACCTCTCTGGACAGCTGGAGGATGCTACTGACTACATTCTGCAAACTGTCTGCCTTCTTCACTTCAGTAACACAACATCTAATGGCACCTTCTTCATCAACTTTCCAGTCCCCTCAGGCAGTTGTTTATGCCCTTGGCCCTTTGCCCTCTTCTCTCTCCACTCTGTAACTTGACAATCGCATTCCCTTCCACCTCAGCTCCATGCAGATGCCCAGATCCATACCAACAGGAAAAACAAGGCATTTCCCTCTGAGCCTCCCAGTGACCACCTGAGTCTTAGCACATCCCAGACCAAGCTGATTTCTCCAAAGACACCTGCTCTTCCTTGTCATTTCACTGTCTGTGGCACCACCACTACCACTCATCTAATTTCCACTGTCAGAAAATTTTACATTAACTTTGAGACTTTCCTCTCCCTTCTAATCTTATCTGTCTCACTCCTGCAACATCTCTTACATCTTTTTTCCTCATGACTCCTATGCTACTGCCTCTGTGGGCATTCATTAACACCACCATGAAATGCTGAAATATTGGCTTCATGACAGGTCTTCTCCCCAGCCACATGCTTTCCTCCACTACATCCTTCA
>CM053770.1:54507889-54535766 GCA_028658325.1 Potorous gilbertii
CATGAACTGATGCTGAGTGAAGTGAGCAGAACCAGGAGAACACTGTACACAGTAACAGCTACAGTGTGCGATGACTGATTTTGATAGACTTAACCCTTCTCAGCAATGCAAGGTCCTAAAACAATTCCAAAGGACTCATGATAGAAAATGCCATCCACATACAGAGAAAGAGCAATGGAGTCTGAACATGGAATGAAGCAGACTATTTTCTTCTTTTTTTGTTTTGTTTTTTTCTTTCTCATGGTTCCTTCCATTCATTCTAATTCAGATTGCATGCCTCTTGGGGAGGGAAAGGGGAGGGAGGGAGAGAATATTTAAAACTTGTGGAAGTGAACATTGAAAACTAAAAATAAATAAATTAACTTTAAAAAATCAGAGTAAGTTTTTCAAATATTTTAAAAGGGAAAACTGGTTATGAACTTTTTTCTTTACCTTTGGTAATTCCCATTCTGATCGAGATCCATCTGCACTATAGTAATACTGTCTGCCTTGATCATCAACATGCTTCAACCACTATAAAAAAAAAATGAGGAGGAGAAAAGATATTTTTTAGGTTTGAGAGGTATAAATCCATGATCTTGAATCCTTTTCTTTCCTAATTTTTTTCTCCATTATTTGATGAAAAGAATACAAGGCACATGGATAGCAAAAATTTAACTTATTCCCCATACTAAAGAAAAGTCATACCACAGGTTAAGTGTTTTTTTCCCTTCTTTTTCCCAATGTCACCCACCTAACTTATGAGACACAATGGCATCTTGGAATGGATTTTCCAAGTGCTACAAATATTATAATCTCTATTACAACAAAGAGAGGACATGAACCAATGGATGGAAGTTTTAGGGAGACAAATTTCAGCTTACTAGGAAGGAAGCTTTATAACAGTCAGAGCTGCCCACTGGTAGCTGGTTCTGCTGCCTAGCACAGGCATGAATGATCTCTAAGGTTCCTTCTTACTGTAAAACATTATATTATCTAGGCATAGAAATGTGCATAAGAACATGCACAAAGAGAAATAATAAGGCAGGTATAAAAAAAAGTGGATTTTCATTCTTCTTAATTTCAAGGCCTAGTAACTTGGATTAATACAATTCTCCTTGACCTTTACCAGGATAGGCTGTCCTATTCCGTGCATATCAGTCAGGGTAACTACTGTAAAAACACAAAAGTAGTACACTTGTAGCCATTTTAAACAACACAGAGAGGGCAAAGGAAAAAGAAAGTGAATATTACCACTTAAAACATTTAAGACGGACCACTAAATAAAAACTCTGCCAAGTATAACTACCAATCACTTAGCCATAGATGATACTAAATGTCTGAGACACCTGAGCAAATGTTTCTTTCCAAATAGAAACTAGAATGAGTTTGAAACATTATCAAATTGTTTTTAAAGTATATATTACTCATGATACATTCTCTTTCCATATCTATTATACTTGTATGTGAAAAATCAATGCCCCAAACTAAATATATGACAAATATCTAGATACAACAGAAAATGAATTGGAGGTCTCACAGCAATGTATATGACTGTCTTACAAAGCACAACATAAAAAGTATGGGACTACAAGAAAGGTCAGGAAAAAAACAAAGACAAAGAATAGATTACTTTGACAAAAGTGCTAAAAAAGTAGGCCATGTAAAAAATGGTCATCCTCTTAAACAGATGCTGCTAATACAGCAATAACAATAACTGGTCATAACTTAACATCGTGACTCTCATTTAACCAGACTGTTTTAACAGTCATTAACAGCACAAATCTAGAATTTATGTCGTGAATATTTTTGGCAAATTCTATGGTATCAACAATATAGTACTTACTATACTGTTACTTTATACAGATTCCACAAACTTAGATTAGGTGATGAAAAAAATGTACCTTTTCATTAGTATAGTCACTGGTATATAAGGTGTGCCCACGTTCATCCAACTCTTCTGACCAGCCCCTTGGAGGAGACCCACATTGACTATCTGACTGGCTGTAACAAGAACTGTGGTAGTTTTCTTCCGATGAAAGAAGCTAGAAATAGTCAGAAATATAAGGATTGTTTCTTTCAAAAAGGAACATGTAGGATTTCAAAATTTAAAACATCAATTAAATGGGGCTTGAAAGATCTGAAAATGGGAGAGGATATGGGGAAAGTGTCATATGTATTTTTAAGAGATATATGGACAGCTCTTCAAAAACCACTTATTAATAAAAAAAATTAATTTAATTAATAAAAAAACTTTAAACATAGTAGTAAACATCTTTTAGTAAGAAAATGTTAGGTGAGGCATATTTTTAAAACTGAAGAGTTTAAGCACTGGTGAATTCAATTTTAAGCACACAGACTCAGAGTTACAAACAGTTACAACAACATTTTAAGTACCCTTTGAGGGAAGCTTGAACTTTTTAAAAATCAAAAAACAAAACGAAAAACTAAACATTTATAAACACTCACACAACCTTTTGAAAACACTCTCAGACTAATATTCCTTTTTTTATTTCACTAATTTTTTATTAATAATACTAACTTACAAGACAAGTACAATATTAAAATATTTCTTGGAAGAGTTTTAAGATGATATTTAGAATTAGTTAGATCACTCTTTATTGGGCTCCCATACACCAATACTTAAAAATACATGAAGTATTTTAGTATTCTATTAGTTTTAAATGTCCCTGGAATTTTGCCAACAGATTTGAAATCATCATATAACCGCCAGAAATACCGGGAAAATGTAACTCTCTTCTGTTCTCTCTTAAAGCAACACACATTTCACAAAGGTAAGGTAAGCTTTGTGTCTTAAAGACGCATGGATTTAACCAACAACACTCAAGAGTAGCAGGCAGGCCCAGTGACATTACTCTCAAGACTACAGATGTCTGGGGGAATCTAGTTCCTTCCTCAGTATCATTACCAAGGGCAGCACTATGCTTCTCTTCCTAAATTATCCAGTCACCTTAGCTCAGCATGGGATTTAATATTTGAGGGTCAAGTTATCCTGTGTTTTGATTCTGGAGGAAGGAAAGTTTTGAGTGAACAAATAATTTCTCTTTCACTAATTCTAAAGAGAAATCTATTGCCCAAGCAAACATCAGACTCTTAATAAATGCTTCTGAACTGACTTGAATATAGGAATCTACAGGAAATTCTAACTGAATTCCCAGTCAGAAGAACACAGAGGTAAGGCAAAAGTAAAAATTAATGTAAATATGGAATCTTTAGTTTTTAATATAAATTAAAATTTTTGATAGACGTCTATTTAAAAAGCCAA
Organism: Potorous gilbertii; assembly: GCA_028658325.1. Classification (NCBI taxonomy): domain Eukaryota; kingdom Metazoa; phylum Chordata; class Mammalia; order Diprotodontia; family Potoroidae; genus Potorous; species Potorous gilbertii. The sequence goes on from CM053770.1 coordinate 54,511,155, forward strand.
CTTAAAATTACTCTATAACTAGGTAGTAGATAGAGTGCTGGCTCTCCACTAAGAAAGATCTGAGTTGTAATCCTGTCTCTGAGGCTTACTAGCTGAGAGACCTTAGGCAAGTTACTCAACATCTCTCAGATTTATTTCCTCATCTGTAAAATGGATATAATAACAATATTTACCTCACAATACTGTTGTGAGGATCAAATGATTTAACATATGTAAAGTGCTGCACAAAAGTTAAAACACTGTCATATTTTACCTGTTATCATGTAACATTATTAAATGTAAATGATAGACCTACCAGCTACCTATATTTATGAAATAGCATTTATTACATACCAAATTATTTTACTACACAATTCACTTTACTTTCAGTTTATTCAGGTCATGAAATGCAAAATTAAATGTTCATTTAGCAAATGTACCAGCTGCATTAATACAAATTTTTTTTACTAATAGGTTTCTCTAGTTCAATGAAGACTCAAATAATCAACGTATTTAAAGAGATCTAGATAAAAATTCAGAACTTTCAAACTAAATAGCACTGACAAAAAATTAAAAGTAGAGCAAAAAAATTTAAAAAACAGGTCCTATTAAATTTAAGTTAAAAACAAGCAGCAGAGAATCTGAGGTTTATCACTGAAAGTTTATCACAGAAAAAAAATATCACTTTAAGAAAGTCCAATAAAATTCAACAAACTGACAAATTAGAAATATAAAATTATAAAGCCCCTTCCCTTGTGAAGACCTCCTGATCTTAAGTAACAGTTCCCCAAACTGTATTTAAAACTTAAAAATCTAAATAAGTCTCTTTCCTACTTTTTGCTAAGAAGGAAATTTTATTCAAAATATAAAAAGCTCCATAAAGATCTTCTCTAAGAAGAAAAAAAATAAGGGGAACGAATCATCTCACAAGTAAAAAAAAATAATTAAGCCACAATTATAATTAATTATCCCCTTGATAAGCATGACACTATCTAGTTGAGGATAAAATTTCCTATTTCTGCGTATTAAAATCAGAAGTAACACTGAATATATTATTTAAATTATATATGTGTGGGCATTTATATACTATATTGTAATGATCTTTACATGCTAAATGCACCTACAGTCTTAGGTACCACAAGAGAAAGACAATAATTCAGTTATTTCAGTTGTCAAAATGTAAAGGGAAAACATGACAAAGCACATGGATGGAAATGTTTCGGGTAGCAACCAGGCTACAATATTTGCCACTGTATACGTACAGTGATGGTTCCCACAGTCAGTGTTGTCTCATTCATCAGAATTTCCCTTTCTACAATCACATTATGATTGGGAAAATGAGGATGGCAGCTTTTATTGTTTGAGAAAGCAATACAAACACATTTTAAATCAAACCTAATGAAACCATCTCCAGCACAAAAACTACTTTATTGCTTCATAGGTTTTTACAAATATTTTAAAAATCACCTTCATTCAGATTTTATAACCTTGTATGTATAAAATCATGATAATATACATCCCACTCTTATCAAAAAAGACCATTCTTCCTGCCTTGCAAAACAAGCATAGTTTAAAAAAATTTTTTTTTAAAAACCCAACTTGATCACATACACATATTATCTAGAATACGCCCTGGATTTTCCCCCAATTATTATTAACAAGTATGTACTGATATAACCAATCAGATTGATGAGTGGTTGGATACTCAAAAGACTCGAGGCTATCTTTTACATAACAATATGACTTATTTAACCATACATTTAATAATATCTGCCTCTTTTTAAGAAAATAGAATCAACTGTTATTTGGAATGTCAATAATTCCAACAATTCAAAAAAGATGGAGTTGGCTGACATTTATACTAAAACTGAAAACTATTTGTTGGGTAAATTACTGTTATAAAAGAAAACCAGAAAAGAAATGTTTACCAATTTGAGGAAGAATTTTCAACCAATTTAGCTTTACTGGTTATTATAAAAGCAAGGCTATTCCTTTTAAGGATGATGCTTTCTTTGATATATAAATTCTAAAGCATTCTTACCTATAAATATTAAAAAAGAAACTCGCTAATATTTATTTGTCAAATGGAATTTGAGTCATTACATGTACTTGAAAGGTAAAACTCCTTCCCAAATTGTCTTTCCAACTTATCAAGATTTTCATCTAAGTGATGGGATATCTTCCCAAGCTGGAATGGGTTCCATATATGAATATGCTGTTGTGAGAGGATCAGTCTAGATAATTTCAAAGAGGTTCACCACCAAAACATTGACCTGATGTGATGAATTTTTTTTTTTGGCCACAGCAACTCACATAGATCATCCATTACAATCTGCATCAAAAATATTTCACCAAAGTAATAAAGAAAGAAGGATATATTTAATCCCAGAGAGAACATTGTATATTTTCATTTAGAATGGAGGAAAATATTGGAATGAGTAATTGAGCATTTGAAAGAGTAAAATGGTGAAAAGAGTTATTTTTACTGAAGAAACACAGAATCTTAGAATTCGTTCTCTAGCAACCTCTCTAGAACCTTAAATAGGTCATTCAACTCTTCAGTTTGCAGATAAAAAAACTAATTTTGAAGAGTAATTTGAAAAAATATCTGCTGGCCATAAATTTATTGTTAACTAAACATAATAAAAATGTTTTCTCTTAAAAATAAAAAATTTTAATATAAACCTAGGAAAAAATTTTTAAGGCACAAAAACAGCATGGTACAATAGAATGAACACTAGATTTAGAAATGGAGAATCTGGGTTCAAATAGTTGCTCTGTCACTGCAATTTATTACCTATCCGAACACCACTTACTCTGTCTGGGCCCTAGTCTGGCTACACTAGATTAACTGCTAGATTATTTCCAGCGCCAAATCTTAACAATCAGTAAGCACTTACTAAAAGCCTACTATGTGTCAAGCACATAAGCACATTACTGGTGATACAAAGAAAAGCACAACTAGACCCTGCTCTCAAGGAACTTAAATCTTACATTATTTAGTGATCCTTTGATCTTAAGTAATGCTGCTATCTAGTTGACTGGGTTAAGTTACATAATTGCCTTTTCTCCACTTCTTTCATGAGTCTAAAAAACTGGGCTATTTCACCCAATTATTCAGAGCTGGTTGTGCTCTGAATGTAAGACGGCAATAACTGAGCTCTGCAAGTAAGTCATGTTAAAGAAGCTAATTTTATAAAACAGTAACTACTAAATTATCTACTTAATACACTAATAAGTGTATTATCTTTAGACAAAATATGAGAAAAATAACCAACATAAATAAAATGATGAGGGGTAATAACATTTAGCATGTTGACGTCATGGTTGCCTTACTACTTGACTATTACACAAATGTAATCGCTACAGAAAGGAAACCATTCATTTACCTTTCCTTCAAATAATGAAAGAGAAAGTTCTGATGACTGTCCCTGCCTGATTGCTTAAAACACTCCTACCTCCTGGTCTCCTGAGTTCTGGCAGTCTCCTTTGTTTACATTGGCATCTCGAGTCCATCGAGGAGGCTTCCAGGTTCTTTCCTGTGTTCCTCTGTTGTAGTAATAACAACGTCCTGTACTGTCTTTATGAGTTTCCCATTCTCCATTAATCTGAATAGCAGGATTGCCAGGAAGAGGGGGGAGTGCAGACTGGGATATTTTCAATTCTTGTAGATTAGCATAGACAGGAGAATCTGGTCTTCCTTGATTTGGTGGTGTGGTCGGCTATTGGAACAAATTCAGAATATTTGATTTTAGGATGAAATTATGTTCGTAAACTCAGTTAACAAAAGGTCATTTATAAAGTAGGCATATTACAATACAATTTTATTAACAAACATGCATATATTCTTTAGGAATACATCTGCTATGTTGTTGAAAAGGCAGAATTTGGACACAAATAAAGACAGATCTAAATAATAGGGAAAATATTACTTGTCTATGATTAGGCCGAGCTAATATAATAAGAATGACAATTCTGCCTAAATTAAATTACTTATTCAGTGCTATACCAAACTACCAAAAATTATTTTACAGAGCTAGAAAAAAATAACAAAATTCATCTGAAAGGACAAAAGGTCCTGAATATCAAGAGAGTTAAGGAAAAAAATGCAAGGGAAGGTATCCTTGCTGTACCAAATCTTAAATTGTATCATAGCGCAGCAATCATCAAAATTACTTGGTACTGGATGAAAAATAGAGTGGTGGATCAGTGAAACAGGTTAGGTATATAAGACACAATTCACTATTTAACAAAAACTGCTGGGAAAACTGGAAAATGGTATGGCAGAAACTAGGCATAAACCGACACCTTACATCCTATACTAAGATAAAGTCAAAAAGGGGTACAAGATTTAGACATAAGGACTTATACTATAAGCAAACTAGGAGAGCAAAGAATAGTTATCTATCATTTATGACCAAACAAAGAGATAGGGAACATTATGAAATGCAAAATGGATGATTTTGATCACATTCAATTAAAAGGGTTTTGTACAAACAAAGTCAATGCTACCAAGATTAGAAGGGAAGCAGAAAGCTGGGAAACAATTTTTACAGTCAGCATCTCTGATAAAGGCCTCATTTCTAAACTATATAGAGAACTGAGTCAAATGTATAAAAATACAAGTCATTCCCCTATGGATAAATGGGCAAAGGATATGAATAGGCAGTTTTCAGAGGAAAAAACTAAAGCTATCTATAGTCCTATGAAAAAAATGCTCTATATCACTATTGATTAGAGAGATGTAAATCAAAACAACTCTGAAGTACCACATCACACCTATCAGACTGGCTAACATAACAAAAGAAAATGATAAATGTTGAAGAAGATGTGGGAAAATTGGAATATTGGTGGAGTCGTTCTAGAAAGCAATCTGAAACTATATGCAAAGGACTATAAAACTGTGCATACCCTCTGACTCAACAATACCACTTCTAGATCTGAATCCCAAAGAGATCATAAAAATTGGAAAAGGACCACATGTACAAAAATATGAGGGCCTAGTTTCAAAATTCTATGATTATATGCAAATAATGGAAAAAACATTTGTTGAAAATGATACAGTCAGAAATTTATTTAAAACAAAAATTTTTAATTGTTTTTGCAGATGAGCATTCTAAAACTGTAAGTTAAAAAAATCTGCTAACAAGTCAACAGTTAGTTGATGGTATTATGACCATAAATAAATTACTTACTCAGATCTAGTTGTTTCTTTACTTGTGGAACTAATTTACTACAACAATATAATTTCATGTTACCTAACAATAAAGCCGTGAGATGAAAATTAGTGAGATGTGAAAAAATAAAAACAAAAAAACCCACCAAGTTTCTTGGAGACAAGCAAGCTCTCCTCATCTAATTCAAATTAGTGAGTGAGAAGATGGTGGTTACCTCAACAGAAATAAGGAAATATGGAAGAGGGGCTGGTTGAGAAGGAAAGATAGTCAAAAAACAATAACTAGGAAGTTCTCAACGTGATCCAGACAAAAAATAATAATTACGATAATCCAAGGGCTCACAGTAATGAATCAAATCATATCTGATGTAGGATGCTCGGTTTTAATTAGGCATTCACCATTCACCATTCATTCATTCATCATTCATCATTCATTCATTCATCATTCATTCATTCACCATTCATTCATTCAACATTCATCATTCATTCATTCAACATTCATCATTCATTCATTCAACATTCATCATTCATTCATTCATCATTCATCATTCATTCATTCATCATTCATTCATTCAACAAGCACTAAAGACTATTTCAACTAATTATATGTCAATAAGAATGACAACTTAAATAGTATTTACAAAAATATTAAATGTCCAGACTAACAGAACAAGATATAAAGAACTTAAATAAAATAATCCATTTCAGAAGAAGAAACTGAGCAAGCCATATTTGAATTCCCAAAGGGGGAAAAAAACAACCTGGGACAAGATGGATTTATACATGAGTCCATCAAATTTTCAAAGAACAACTGATTCTAATATTACACAAACTGTTTGCAAAAAACAGGAAAAGAAGGGATCCTACTAAATTCCTTTTATGATACAAATATAGTCTTGATACCTACAAGCTAATGAATCGAGAGAGGGAAAAAAACTAAATCAATATTGTTAACATTGGTACAAAAATTTTAAGTAAAATTTTAAAAAAGAAGCAACAGCAAGATATTTAAAATACTGTACACCATGACCAAGCAAGACTTATTTACAAACATCTATTAAATGTCTATGTCAGACACAATGCTACGTGTTTGGTAATACACATTCGAAAGAGTTCTGTCCTTAAGGAGCTTACAGATGGAGTATGCCCAAAGGAGGGTGATCATGGTATTTCACAAACTTGAGTTCATGATATTTAAGGATAATAAAGTAATCAAGGACATTTGAGGAGTGATAATAGAGGGAAATAGGATAAAAGAAATGCCTCCAAATATTTTACAAGATGTTATGTGGAAGAAGAACTAGACTTGCTCTGCTTGGTTCCAGATGGCAAAATTAAAAGTGTCAAAAGGCAGATTTAAACTCAATATAAAGAAAAAGTTCCTAATAATGAGAGCTGGCCAGAAAGACCACTTCCCAAGGTGAAAAGTTCTCCAGCAGTGAAGATCTAGCACAATGAAGACCCATCAATTAAAGATCAGTGACCACTTTTTGGATTTGTTCTGGAGGTGACTGTCATTCATGTGTGTACTTAATTAATTACATGGCTTTTGTGTTCTGTTCTAATTCAGATTCTGAGATCCATACCAAACATTACGATTAATTTATGATGAGTTACTGGAGTTCAGGAGAGGACTGTTATTGTATCAATCAATCTGGAAGTCATCTACATAGAGATGACATTTGAACCAATAGCAGATGACAGGGTTCATTGGGGAGAGGTGAAGAGAAAGAAGTGGGAAAATGGTCTATAACAGAGCTTTGGGGCTCAAGGTCCACCAATGGAACTTGAAAAGCAATCAACTGGCAGGAAGTGACATGTGTTACAGAAGCCAAGGAAAAAGAATATGTCAAGGAAGATGAAGACTGAAAAAAGGTCATGTGATTCTGGAATTGGTGACTTCGATGATAGTAACTTAGAAAAGAATAGGTTCAGTGGAGTGGTGAGGTCAAAAAAACGTATTATATAAATATAAAAAAGAATGGGTAATGAGGAAGTAGAAACAATGAATGCAGATGATGCTTTCCAGGTGTTTAGCAGTGAAATGGGAGAAATAACTCACAACAGTTTGAGAAGTTGGCAGGTTCAAATCGGTTTCTTTTAAAGCTATCATGGACCTGAACATCTTCATAGGCAGCAGCAGGAAAAAGCCAATAGATGGGGAGACTGAAGATGTACAAGAGAGAAAGAATGATCAACAGGGCCAGCTCTAGGAGAAGAGAGGAGATGGGAATGGGGGTCCAGGCTGCCAAATGATTGGCCTGGGCAAGGGCAAGTGCCAACCCCTCTATTCTAATACAGGATTACACAAACTGTGGCCCATGGGATTGCAGCACCAAAGGATTTCTGGAGGCCTGCAAAAAATGTAGAGGAAAACATCTTTATATGTAGAGGAAATCCTTTGGCTGGCATCAGAAAGTGGCTGTAAGCAGTGTGGGCTACAGGTTGTACAGATCTGCCCTAATATGATACAATAAATATTTATTAAGCATTCACTACGTGCCAGACACTGTGATCTCCTCAGACACAGGAGTAAAGAAGGCAGGAAGTAAAGAAGATGTAGATGGGTTTTAAGGTAGGAGGGGCGAAAGAGGCTGAAAGGCTTTAATTTCTCAGTAAAGTAGGAGGAAGAGACAACTGCGAAAGGGAATTTAAAGTATAGGAGACAATAATGGCTTGAGAATTGAAGGTTTTGAATAAATGCTGAAAAGAGATGGAGAGTCAATGATGAAAAAATAGGTTTTGTGTATAGTACCAAAGGCCCAGTTCAGACTAAGTAATGTGAATCTGTAGTGAAACTTGCTGGCCTGGGCACAGAGAAGATATCAATTTGACTGGAGTGAAAGAATTTGTGTAGAAAAGGACTGTGGTAGAGTGGAAAAGACCAGGAATTACAGTAACCTGGAGTTCATGCAGGGGTCTGTGCATAGGTTTCAAAGAGTTTGTGAATTTGGGCAGGAAAAATATATTGACATCCTGATTTTTTACTAACCTCTATGTAAAATTTAGCATTTGCTTAAATTATGAATTTTTAAAATAACACTATACCAAGAGGGATATATAGGTTTCACCAGATTGTCAAAGGGGCCTAAACATACCCACATAAAAGTGAAGAAACATTGATTTAGAATCTAAAGACCCAAATTCTCATCTTGGTTCTGCCATTACTAGTTAGGTACACTGCTTAATCACTCTAAGCCTCAGTTTTACCATCTGTAAAATAAGGAGGTTGTACTTAAGGGTTTTTAAGATTACTTCCATTTTCACTTGTGTTCTTCATGATCATATATTTTGCTGCCATTCAAATCTATTTTCTCTTTTTTTAAATGTCCCACTAGATGTCAGTCAAGAGCACAAAATCCTACATATGCTTTACAGGATACCTGTTATATTTTTATTAAATTGAATATAACTATGATTACTGTCATTGGCCAGAAACCCTGAAGGTTTTCCCCTCCCAGACTGATTTTTTTTTTTGGTTAGGTAAAAGAGGACAGTCTCTGTTTCATTTTTTATCTAGCCCTAGTCACTGAATAGGCGCTGCCTCAATCAAACTGAGACCTGTTAAAGACCTACTTAGCTTTTTTAAAATGGCCAAAGACTCCCCACTGCATTCAGAGTCATCTCCAATCATCCTGATCTATGTCTTACCACTGGACCCAAATGGTTCCGGAGGAAAAAATGAGACTGGTGACTCTGCACAGCCTTCCCTCACTCAAATTCAATTCACCAGCATATCACAGCATCACTTCCTTGATATCATGGTGCTCTTTGAGAACAAAGGAAACATAAAAAATATTGGACTATAAACAACATATACCTGATCCTTCTCTCTTTTTAATGTAAACTCTAGGACAAGTAAAATTTGTACAAGAAGAGAAAGATAATGATAACTACTATCCTAATTTAGATCACTTGAAATAGAACGTCAATTCTTTCACTCCAGAAGATGAGTATATGTTTCATGACCAGGTTTTTTAAAAAATAAAGCCATAAAAAGAGTTTTAGGAGACCAAATAATAAAAAAGGAAGCCAGGTATGACTACCTATTTATAAAACTTTCTTTTTCACCAAGTACATACATATTAACAGTTATAAAAGGACTTATTAGAATAAAATGTAGGATAAAAGATGATCCAAGATGTCATTCCAAAATGCTAACCACATTTAATCTTTATTACAGCTGCCTGTGTAGAAGACCTCTAATGAGCTTATCAAAAAGATTCTCTCTATTCTTCAAAATTTGGTAATCTTACTCCAAAAAAAAACCAAAACCAAAAAACAATTAAAAGAAGGAGGTAGAGTTTGCAAAGGAAAAAAAATATACCCCTCTTACCCAAATGATTCCATTTTGAAAGTTATATATAATAAAAACAAGGGCACACTTCTAAATAAAACATTCCTCGTTAACTATTTATGGATCGATTGTTAGCATTGTCATGTAAGTACTATACTACCAAAGATTATACATACTGGGTTACCATCATACATCGGAAGGAAAACCTTTTTAAAGCATTTTCAGTACAATTTCAGAATCTGGAGACTTAACTGAGGAACACAGAAAATATCCTTGAAAACTACATTTTGAGATGCTGCCAGAATAGATATATCACATTTGGTTGCTTTTTAATTGAAAATTTTGATTCAATAAAATAGAAAAGCACACATAAAGCACACTCCCTTTAAAACAGTTAAGCGAACCTGTACAAAGAACTGATAGCTCATATCAATGTGTACAGTTTGTAACAGTGTTTCTTAAAAAACCAAGTTGACTATTTTGAGAAAACAATGGGAAATAGAACAATTAAGTTTGGAATTGGAGGACCTAGGTTCAAATGACACCTGCTATCTTTGTAATTCTAGGTAGTTCACAAATTCCTCATCTGTAAAATCAAGGCTAAATGATTACTAAGTTTTCTTCAAATTCTACATCTTTACTCCCAAAGCAAACTACGGATGCATCCATGATACTTCAACTGTTGTGTTGCCACTTGTTGTCTCCTATAAAGTCCTGACGTACAAAAAGGTATGGGGGCTCTTAAAGGTCACACTCTACATTGCTGCAGAAACTTCTGGTATGGTACCAGGAACAAACCAGATCTACTTTCGAAGAGTTGATAGCCGAGCTAAGTACAGAAAGGCTTATCTTTAGAAGGTAAATGAATTATTTGACTATGGAAACACAATTAAGAAAGAAAAATACTAAAAGGCTTTTCCATTCCGTGTGGCCTATTTCCACTTCAGCTGTGATAAGCACAGTAACAGAAAAGGAATAGAGTGCTAAGAATCATTGAATGTATAAATATTACCCTACACAACATGTGGTCTGCCAAAGAATTTCAGGAGGTCCAAGAAAAATGTAGGATTGCCACTGTGTATGTACCCTCTTCTGCTTGTCACATGGACCAGTCTGTCGCTAGTTAATCTAATTGGGGTCTGGAAGAAGTTTAGCCAGTATCTTACAGCCAAGTTGCGCAGGTCTAGCCTAGCTGTTGAGAATCTAAATGTAAGATTCTTGTTCAGTGATTATGCAGATCTGGAGGAAAGGACATTCTTGCCATTAACAAAACCAAGAAACAAAGGAAGACGCCATTAAATGGAAGGATGGTGCACACATTCTCTTTGGAGGAAAATAACACATAACATAATTGGCAGAGTTGATTCTATCACACAGAAGATTTTCATGGGACTAAACTAAGTATAAATTCAATAAACTGAGACTAGTGTTGAAAAGGAAAAATTGCCACAACTACCAATTACTTCCTCTCCCTTAAAGTAATTCTTTTTTATTGACTTTTATTTTTTACATGACTCTCATTTCCCTCTACCACCTCAATTAGTCATTCCTTTTTAACATAGATTGAAAGAAGTTTATCAAAACCAACCAACATCAGTTATACATAACAAAGCATTATCATGCTATGCTCTTAATAATCCTAAGCTTTTCCTTTTTAAAAAAAGCCCAGTCTTTACATCAATGAATTAACAAATCAGCAAACATTAATTAATCACCCAGGGTGCTGAGAATACAAAGAGGAAAATGAGAGGAACTCGACATCTACACAAAGTAAATAAAAAGTATAAAGGCAGTAAATACAAAGTAATTTGCAGGTGCATAGGTAATAAGGATAGTTCACGAAAGGTCTGATGTAAAGGTCACTTGAACTGTCACTTGAACTTGAACTGTACTTTGAATGTAGCTACGAAAAGAGGCAGAGGTGAGGAGGGAGTCAATTCTAGTCAGTAAAGACAATCTATGAAAATGCAGAGACTACTGAAATGTGTTCAAGAAACAAGTTCAGTTCGGCTGCTATTCAGAGTACACGAAAAATATTATAGATAACAAACTTTAAAAGGTAGGTTCAAGCCAAATGATAAGGGTTTTTAAATATCAGTGGAATTTGGGTTTTATCCTAAAGATAAGAAGGTAACCTGGATTTTTAGAGACATGGTGACATGGTCAGACCTATGCTTTTAGAATGTCATCACTTTGGCAGATTATTTGGGGGATGGATTGGAGAGAGGATAGATTGGGGGCAAAAAACTAATTAAGAAACTATTACTATTACAATAGTTTGGGAGGTGATGGAGAAGGGCCTAAACTATGGTGGTAGCCATAGAAAAGAGATAACAGGTGAACAGAGGCAGAATTGACAAGACTAAATATGATATGACTACAAATCAGATCATAGCACAAGGAATTAGAGTGGCAGTTCACAAGGAACAAGGGAGAGGTTCACAGTGAGTGACAGTAGGTGGCAACATGTTCTTAACAAGAAATTGTGCAGAAGTAGCAGGAACCACCCCTGGAAAATGTAAACTGGTAATACAGCAAAAGTAAGAGAACTAGTAAACTGGCTGCATATCCCAATGGTATCCATGCAATGTCAAGAGACTGGGAGGACCCCAAGAAGAAGGGGAGCCTCCAGAAGAGAGTTTATAAAAGATTATCAACAAAAGTTGCAGGATGGGAAGAGGCAAATGGACTGTGATATGCACCACTAGAGAGTATACAGTACTAGTCGGATCACAGATCTAGCAAAGTCAATAATGTCTTAATTTACATACATACTTGTAATCAGTTATTTTGGATATTTTCCCTTCTCAATTCCAGGCACTTGGAATAACCTTTGAGATCATTTGTCCTACTCTCTCATCATACAGATATACAAAGCTCAGAGTGACTACTATGACTTGGCACAAACTCACCAAGTTTAATAGCACAGGCAGGAATTCAGTAAGATACTCTTAACTCCAAGAATCTTTCTAATACACCACTTTGCCTTTCACAAGGTTATAGTGTTAATCAAGAGCAGTGCTGAGACCAGAACCTAGGTCTCCTGATTTGTACTCTGGGGCTTTTTTTAGAAACAGAAAATTCCAGGAAATAAGCATGATTACAACTTTTAAAAATATGTATACATAATGGTAAGGACCTTATTTCACTGTAATCAGAAATGACTCAATCATTCAAATAAGACATCATTAAATAAATATGCAGGAAATTGCATAATATTTGAACATAAAATAAAAATTAAGCTCCATACAGGCAGTACTCCCTCCCTGGCAACAACCCACACAGTGCTTCATGTGATTCTTTGGAATGAAGTCCCTCTCCTGACTTCTCTTCCACTAATTATTCCTGGGCCCCACCTCTCTTTTGAAAGATTAAGTGTTTTCAGCAAGAGAACATCAAATCTGTTCAAACCATAATTTGATGACTTTATCATTCTCTATTTTTAAAGAGTGCAAGATGGGTAAGACAAAACAGAAGTCAAGTAAAAGAAGAGAAATTTAAATCTACAGTTCAGCATTCAATTATAACAAATGAATAAAACTGGTTTGAAAAATATTGTGTGACACTTATGTGACCTTAGCTAAGTTACTAAACCTCTCTGGCCTCAGTTTCTTTATCTGAGAGAGAAGGAGAAGATAACCTTTAGGGTTCCTTCCTAAATCCTATGATTCCATGAATATACAGCAATTCTTAACTTGTATTTGTTTATTAATGAAAATTGGTACCAAAGTTGAAAGGGCAAATCTAAGAAGCCTCTGAAACTTAAAAATATGATTACTTTGGAACACTGTATATGTTCTGTCAAAAAACACAAATTCAGTGTCATGAAAATATTTTGGCATATAAATAACATGATTATGTCATTCAATTCAATTCAACAATTATCTGATTAACTGCCTACTATATACCCTGAGCTAAGTACACAAAGACATAAACCCTGCCATCAAGGACCATACAATCTACTGGGGAAAACTGATATACAGATGAGTAAATATTACACATACACATAGACACACACACTAGAGTGGGAGGAAAAAGTACTAACAATTAAGGAAAATCAAGAAAGGCATTTTGTACAAGATTAGCCGAGCTGAGAAGCAGTAGGAAATTCCAATGGGAAGACATGAGGAAGGAGAACATTCTAGTCATATAGAATAGTTTATCAAAAGCACATTTACAAGGGACAGCTAGGTAGCAGTGCATAGAGTGCTGGTCATGGAGTCAGAAGACTTATCTTCCTAAGTCCAAATCTGGCCGAGGCACTTACCAGCTGTGTGACCTTGGGCAAGTCACCTATCCATGTGTGCCTCAGTTCCTCATTTGTAAAATGAGTCAGAGAAGGAGATGGCAAACCACTCCACTATCTCTGCCAAGAATACCCCAAATGGGGTCACGAAAAGTCAGACATGACAGAAAAATGGTTGAGCAACAACACATTTATGTGGAGGGATAATATGAAATTTCAGTCAAGTAACTACCTGGAGTTATTTTGTAAATAAATGAAAGAAGTGTTTATTTTATCCTATTGGTAAATATGGAATCACTAAAGCTTCTTGAGGAGGGAAGTGACAAATTCAGACTTACACTTTAGAAACAATGCCTAGTTCTAGTTCTAGAATTCCTTTAACTTAAAAGGAAATCTATTTTGCTACTTCTACAAAGGAAAATGACCTTATTTATGCCAGATTTGCAATAGAGATCTAAACAGTTGAGGCCACACCATACTATAAAACTAGTTATCTTAACCTTAGAATGGCTAAGAAAAAATAGTTCATGACCTCAAGGAGCTCATAATCTAAAGAGGAGGACATCCGAATAAGTATGTGCAAACAAGGTATAGAGAGGATAAGTTGGAAATAAGGCAATAAGGGGGACCAGGAAAGACTTTTTTGCAGATGGTGGGCTTTTAGGTGAGACTTGAAGATGAAAGCCAGGAAAAACCCAAGAGGTTGGGACAGGCAAGGAGAACACGCCAAGCCTGGGGAACAGCCAGTGAAAATTCACAAAACACTTGTATAAGAAACAGGAAGGAGGTAGGGAATAAAGTCTAAGAGGAGAAGGAAGGAAGGAGCCCAGTTATGAAGGGCTTTTTTTAAAAGGTAAATAGAGGGCTTTGTATTTGATCATGGTTATGATAGGAAGCCATTGGAGTTTGATGAATGAGGGTGGCAGAGATGACATGGTTAGCTCTGTACTTTAGGAAAGTCACTTTAATAGTTTAGTTGAGGATGGATGGGAGTGGGGAGAGATTTGAGGCAGGGAGATCAACCAGCAGGTTATTGAGATGACAAGAGCCCACACTAGGGTGGTGTTGGTGTCAGAAGAGAGAAGGAACACATATAAAAGAGGTCATGAAGGTAGAATCAATAGGAGTGGGCAACAGATTAGATGCAAGGAATGAGAATAAGGAATCAAGGGAGTTAGTAAGAGTACCAACAGACAGTAATAAGAAAGCAGGAAGAGGACAGGATTTGAGGGAATAATGGGTTCAGTTTTAGAAATGCTGAGTTTAAGATGTCTAAGGTATATCCAGTTTGAGATGTCCAATAGAGAGCTGGGGCTGTGAGACTGGATATCAGAAGAGAAGTTAGGGCTGGATAAATAGATATGAGATTCATCTACACAGAAATGATAACTGAATATGAGTAGAGGGAGAAGAGAAATGGGTCCAGGACATGTAAGAACAATTAAGATTCACTTTTTAAAATTTTGAATTCCAAATTCTCTCCCCTTCCCTCTCTTCTCTCTGAGACAGTAAGCAATCTGATATAGGTTATACATGTGCAATCATACAAAACATATTTTCATACTAGTCATGTTAGGAAAGAAAACAAAAATAAAGTAAAAATAGCATGCATTGATCTGCATGTAGACATAATGAGCTCTCTGGAAATACTTTAGGTCATTATATTGCTAAGAATAGCTAAGTCATTCACAGTTGGTCATCAAGGTACATAGCATTTCCCAGCTTCCTGTTTGCTACAAGAATTGTTCCAAAGATGCTTTCATTGAACTTACAAAAGATGAACTCACATTCCCTTCTCTCCTAGCTCTACTCTTGACACTACCATATTCTCTACTCCTTTTCAAGTCTTCTCACCCTGGAAAATGCCTCCTTTCTTCCAGCCACCTCCTCTGATTGGTGAGGAAATACACAATCTAGTCATGCTCACTTCTCTCCTAGCTCCCTTTCTGACAGTCTGGACTTCACTTTGCCCTCATGGTGGTACATTCTCTCCCTTCCTCGCCCCACCTTTTAGCTCTGTTTCATGAGTTGTCTTCCTCCAGTAATATAAATTACCTGAAGGAAAGAGCTGTCTTTCACTTTGCTTCTATCTGTAGTGCTTAATTAGCAACATACTTGCTTTATCCAGCTATCCCAAAACTTTTATTTAAATATAAAATATAGTTCAGGTACAATATTTCACACATTACATACAGAGGAATAATATGATAGCAACTTATCCCAAAAATATTTCTATGAATTTCTTAGAAAAAAAAATGAGAATGATATGATAATATTGTGTTATATATTGTACTAACATTATAATTATAATAATGAAAGGGAATTTCAATTATGAGTATTTATTGGAGTCTTTTCTGCCAAAAACAGAGGTTGAAAAAAACAATAATTTTGTGGCATGTCTTAAAGACAGTTTCATCCTTTAAAACTTGGAAGAATCAACAAAGAGACCTGCTATTATAAATCTGCCCCAACTGTCTTACCATCAATACCAGAGAGGGAAGCATGATATCTGAGTTCTCAAAGCTGGGGGTTCCTTAAAACGGCTTCCCAGAGTCCTCATCTGGCACTCAAACTTATTACAAAAACTAAGCCCCAAAGTATTTTTTAGAGCCAGAGGGCATTACAGCCCTTTGAGCCAGTGCCCAGAAAATAGAAAAAGAGAAAAAACAAAAGGTACTTGGGACTCTCCTACAAAACAATTCCCATAATCAAGATTCCCACAATGGGCAGGCAAGATCTTTAATCACATTAAAATAATTAACAACACAATTACATACACTATTTCTAGTTAAAGAAACTCTTTGTTTCTGTACTTTATTCCCTGCAAAGATTCTTGATTGATAGAGGCAAGATTCAGTCAGAGCTTGAGTATACTAAAACAAAAACAATAAAAGATCCTATTTTGAGTGCCATCACAAGAACTGTGGTTCACTGCCTACCTTCGTAATTATAGAAAATGCTCATTTACAGGTAGTAAAAATAAAGATACAACTGTTTTCCTATCTAAATTCACAGATTCCTTGAAATCCACAGACCCCAGGAAGACCCTAGATTAAGACCCCTGACATAGGGGAAGTTTAAACTCTACAGAGAGGTCCCATGGCCCTGATGCAGCAACAAGGCAGATGGCAATGTATCTTCTTTAGTGTCATCTCCATTGATAAAACTATCCATTTGAAAGGGCCAAGGATCAGGGTGTAGGGAACTCCTTTCTAGGTCTCCAGCACCTATCACTGCTGAAGTAGTTAAGTCCTACAACACCTAAAAAAAGTTCACAGCTACAGGACCTAGATAAAAGGTCCAAACGGTCCAGGAAAATATGAGGAGAAAACAACAAGGGTAAAGGGGGAAGGAAAGAAAATGAATGCATTATGAAGGATGCAGCATCTAAGCTGAGCCTTGAAAAGAAGATTAACATGAGAAACACAACTGAAGAAGGGGGACATTCCAAGTATGAGGGGCAATAGAAATGCCTGAAGTAGTCATCTAGATTTTGATAAATCCAAAGATCCAAGTTTTTAGTAAAGAATTCACTGACAAAAATTGCTGCAAAAACTGGAAAGCAGTTTGGCAGAAACTAAGGCACACACCAGTATTTTACACTATATATCAAAACACAATCAAAATGGGTACATTATTTAGACATTAAGGGTGATATCAAAAGCAAATTAGGAGAGTATGGAAAAAATTGTATATCAGATCTACAGATAAAGGAAGTTTATGAGCAAAAGAGATAGGATCACCAGAAGTAAAATGGACAATTTTGATTATATGAAATTAAAAGTTTTTTTCACAAATAAAACCAATGAAGTCAAAATTAGAAGGAAAACAAGAGACTGGGGGAAGGGAGTTTACAGTAAGTTTCTTTGATAAAGGCCTCATTCCTCAAAACTAGGGGAACTGAATCAAAATTTATAAAAGAGCGAGCCATAACTAATAGTCAAATGTTCTGAGCAGGCAGTTTCCAGAAGAAATCAAAGCTACCTGTAGTCATATTAAAAAATTCTCTAAATCACTACTGATCAGAGAAAGGCAAATTAAAACAACTCTGAGGTACTACCACATACTTATCAAATCGGCTAGTATCATAAAAGAGGAAAATTACAAATGTTGGAGAGGAAGTGGAAAAACAGAGACACTAATTCACTATTGGTGGAGCTGTGAAATGGTCCATCCATTCTGGAGAACAATTCAGAATTATGCCCAAAGGGCTATACAACTGTGTATACCGTCTGACCCCCTACTGTGTCTACATCCCAAAAAATCTCAAAAGAAAAAAGACCCATAATAGGTATAGCAGCTCTCTGGGTGATGGCAAAGAACTGGAAATTGAGGGGATGCCCATCAATTGGGGAATGGCTGAGTAAGTTGCGATACACAATGGTGACAGAATACTATTGTATTGTGCTATAAGAAATGATGAGTAAAGTGTTTTCTGAAAAAACAAGGAAAATGTGTATAAATTGCTGCAACACAGCAACAGCAATATCGTAGCACTGATCAACTGTGAAAACTGAGCAACTCCAATCAACACAAGGAACCAAAATAGTTCCAAAGGATTCATGATGAAAAATGCTATCCACTTCCAGAGAGAGAACTGATGAACTCTGAATACTGACTATAATTTTTCACCTTATTTTTTTTTATTTTTTGGCAATATAGCTAAAACAGAAGAGTTTTCAATGATTTCACTTGTATAATTGATACCATTCTTGCCTTCTAAATGGGCAGAGGAAGGACTATAAGGAGAGGGAGAGAATTTGGAATCAAAAAATTTTTTTATGAATACTAAAAATAAATAATAAATTGGGGAAGGGTGAATGAAAAAAGTCTGGAAGCAGAAGAGGCAATGACTACTGGGAGGGTGACAGGTAGGAATCTAGTTTGGGGGCTCCAATAGCTTTAGGTCCCAACAGACTGGACTTCTGTGTGGTCCAAAAAACCCACCATGGAATCCAAAGAACTACCAAGAATGCTAATGAATGTCACAGAAAGGACAAAGAATGGATTGAGGTGAAGTGAGGCATAAAGAAAGATGGAACGATAGGTTAGAGTAGAAGGGGATTTCAGAATTCTTCATCATGCAAGCAGAACACTTTTTAGGTAATGGTAGATTAAGGAAATCCTTAGAGTTGAGAAGACTGCGAAACTGGAAGGTCAAAGAACATTAACAGGTATGTTCAGATTCCTTAGTATAAAAACGGGTTTGGCACAAAGGAGACTAGAACCAACTACTAAACTCTGAGAAGGAAGAATGAACTAGGGACTAATAGACAGGTGCGTGTCTTTTGACAAAGTATCTGGACAGGGTGAATGTCAACTGCTGAGTGACAGTGGCAGAGAGTCTGAAGTAGCAATAGGGAGTGTATAAACTGCTTCTGACCTTACCCTGCCCCAAACACTAGACAGGATGAGGATGGAAGGGGTGAGGGGAGTGGATGTGAGAAGGA
The DNA here is from genome assembly GCA_028658325.1 of Potorous gilbertii. Lineage (NCBI taxonomy): Eukaryota > Metazoa > Chordata > Mammalia > Diprotodontia > Potoroidae > Potorous > Potorous gilbertii. The sequence continues at coordinate 54,530,303 of CM053770.1, forward strand.
AGATATATAATCAATGCTGGAACAGATGACAAGAGATGCAGCGTTGGTTGGGACTGAGAGTCAAAAGCTGGAAGGGGCCTTCTAAAATGAAAGGAAGTTTGATAATATATATGCATTCTCAAGAGCAAAACAGAAGGAGCAGGTACAGTTTGAATGGGACATGGAAGGGATGGGGACTGAGAGAAAGGCAGCTGAAGAAAGACTTGATAGATATGATAGGCATCATATTTCTTGCCTCCTTCACAGGGCAAGGGAAGGAGAGAATTTGGTACTGAAAATAAAAATAAAAAGTAGGGAAAAAAGAGAGAGAAATGTAGCTGGTGAGGAGGAAGATTTTGAGGGTTGGGAAGTTGGTGATTGTACATCACTGAAACTGGAAGTGCAAGAGGTAGGAGGCTCTTAGCCTTGTGAGCAGACTTCTTACCCTCAAGAACTCTGAGAATGGCAACGGGTTTCTTAGTTCCTGTTCAAATGTTAGAGGACAAAGGAGATTGGTAGGAGATGTCCTACAGGCAGATGGGAATGTGGGTCTGTAATTGAAAAAAGAGGTTAGAGTTATAAGTATAGATTTGGGAGTTGAGCTTAGAGGTGGCAACTGAAGACATGAAATTCCTCACGGAGAAGAGGGCCAAGGAGCAATGTTTAGAGGAAAAGATTTATTTTTAGAAGAACACTCCTAAAGTAAACAATAATCTAACTCTCCATGAAGCACCACCAAATGAAAAATGATAGCTGGTTTTTCTTCATACAAGAACAGGAAAATGGAAGAGGAGGAAAAAAAAGGCAAAGTTAATTTTACATAGGATGTTTGTTATTAAGTGACAACTCAACTGGGAATAATTCTTTTTTATATGACCTAAATTTAGATTTAAAAAAAGACTTGCCCTGTTCTACTTAAATCTTCTCTAGATAAAAGTTAAATGGTTCCTATGATCCACAAGGAAAACTTGTAGAAACCTATATTTAAGAAAGAAAGCAAAGTCAAACTTTTACAATTAGATTATGCCTTAAATACCTATGTTTTTAAAACTTCAAAGTTTATTTTCCCTACTTATTTCTCTTGGACTAATTCAAAAACTGCTTCAACAAGCACTTATTACATGACCACTAAATGGAAAGCCAAATGCTAGGGAAGATTCAAAAATTAAATTAAAACAGGTTCCTGCATTGAAGGAGATAACTGAGAAGATATGACACACATATTCTACTACCTATGATATGTAATGTGAAAATTTCAGTGACTTGAAGAATCTAGTACTAAAGAGATTTCCTGCATTGAAGGAGATAACTGAGAAGATATGACACACATATTCTACTACCTATGATATGTAATGTGAAAATTTCAGTGATTTGAAGAATCTAGTACTAAAGAGATTTATATCCTCTTATTCATTAATAAATGCAGTCTTTTAATATTGCTAATGGTAGTTATTGCACAGTTTAATGACCAAATTTAAGATACTGACATTTTTTTACTTAGATTTCTACGAATTTCTATGAATAATCCACTAAATGCATAGACTCCAAAAAATATTAAAAACATTTTATTTTACTTCCTTTGCAAACAATATATATTTAATCTTGATGATTCATCTGTTCAGATCATTCAATTCCACTGTATTATCATAATCACTGTGTCACAGGACCATGAAAAATCAAGATAAAATGTAAAAAGTATAGATTTTTGAGTCACAGGTCTGGGTTCAAATACAGGCTCTTCCACCTATTATGTGTATTAAAAAATATTCTAAGTTGTTAAATTTTAGAAAGACCTCAAACTTAACTATTTATTTCTCTTATTTTGTATCAATTCAATCTAGAAATAATTACTTTGCACAAAGAAAATTTTTTTTACTTAAATTCAAGAAATGTGTAGATGAAAAGACAAAAACTTTTAATAAATATAAAAAACTTGTAAACTCAAAATATTAGGTACTTACATTTTAAGCCATTTAAACATTAACATTCAAACTCTAGTTATATAAATATTTAGATATTGTCATTCAGCATGGAATGGTTGAAAAATGTTGTGCCTAGACTCAGAATATCCGGAGTTCAAATTCCGCTTTTGCAACTTATTATGTGATTGGGCAAGTCATCTAACCCTTTTGTGGCTCAAGTAACTTCCCATAGCTTATCTATTAAAGGACTTCTACCAGAAGAGTTCTTCACATTTAGAAAATCACAGATTTCTAAGATATTTGTTTATAGTTTTTAGCAAACAATTCTTCTTTAAGATGACACAAAACTTTCTATATATTATGATGAATGAAAGATAACTTTTCATGAAGAAGACAATTTTAAAAGTTTCAAGAAGTCTTTATTACAGCATAATGTAGATCTCAATTCATTAATCATCAGTTTAATGCTGCTCTACAATAATAATCTTCAAGTAAATTTTTTAAAAAGGAATTTTACCAAAAGACTGTGAGGTTCTCTTTTTAAAATTTAACTTCTTGAAAAGTCCCATTTGAATTATACTTTTGTCAGTTGAATCATTTTTCCTGCTCATTTACATGATGGTATCAGAGAGGCTTTGTCTTCATTTCTGATTGATCTTCTAATAACAATTGTTCTCCTAGGATATCAGCTTTAAATTCTCCTGCTCTTGAGCCTTTCAAAAGCCTTTCTTTTGGTACCATCTGTTTCCAAATCATTCTGTTCAGTTTCTGGCTTAGAAAACAATCTAAGTTGACCGACTTAGAGAACAAATGATATATGAAAAGAAATACTGCAACAAGGTCCTGTATGGACAAATAAGAGAAATCAAGAAGTCAGAAAAATACATACACTTGGTTCATCAATTCCAACAAGGTAACAAGAGTGAATAAAAAATAGATCAGAGAATACAAACTGCCTAGATTAATTTCAATCTCAATCATTCAATAGGGCAGCTAAGTAGTGCCATAGTGTATAGAGTGTCAGGCCTGGGAGTCAGGAAAACTCATTTTCCTGAGTTCAAATCTGGCTGCAGACACTTTCTAGCTATGTGAACCTCAGTTCCTCTTCTGTAAAATAAGTTGGAGAAGGGAATGGCAAACCACTTTCAGTTTCTTTGCCAAGAAAACCCCAAATAGGATCACAAATAATTGGGCACAACTGAACAACAAACATAATGCTGATCCGGGAGGGGTAGAGTGACTAACCATCACAAAATACCAATTTTCAGTCATTCCACATATAATGGAAGAATGATGTACAAAATACTTCCCTGTGAATGACAAATGAAAAACACTACAGAAGGTCAAAGGCAGCAATTGCACTAGAGGCAAACTGTCACATGAAAAGACAATAGGCAGGCCATATACAAGGAAATAATCAATAGATCAATGACAAAGATACTGAAAACTCAATGACTATTTGGACAAAAAAAGAAGATAAGGTTGCCAATTCTTACATTCAGTTGATCTGTACTCAAATCTTGAATAATGACAGGTTTAAAATTAATCATCCAAGTCAACCAGGCTCAAAACAAGCCAATCATCTGGTAAATCTTGTCATTTTTTCCTTCTTAATATCTTCTTTTACATTTTTATTGTCATCAACTTAACTAATGCCTAGATTATTAGTTCTTAAGTCATTTAGTCAGACCTTTATTTTATGTGGATTATATCTCGATACTTACTATTAGAAATTATAATGTATTAGTACTGTTATGAAAATAAATTTGACTTGGAGGATCCTAGGCAAGGGTCCCAGTGGCTGACCACATACAGAAAACTGAGGCTATTACAATACAATAGCTTCCTAATTTGTGTCCCACATGAAAACCTCTCCAGTCTACCTAAAGGACCCATTGGGTCATGTCACTCACTCCCCTGCTCAAAAACCTTGAAAAGCTCTCTAATAAATAAGTCACAGGCTTATAGAATGCCTTAAAAGCTGAAAGAGCTATAGGACAGCATCTAAACCAATCAGCTTGTTTTACAAATGAGGAAACTAAAGCCCAGAGATATTAACTGCCTTACACAAAGAGAAGTGGGTGGGCGGAGTCAAGATGGCGGAGCAGAAAGACATAGATAAAGAGGCTCTACCCACATAGTCCACAAAAAAACCTGTATAGAGGGACTCTCACTGTGGAGAGCAGAACTGTGGAGCGGCAGAAGTGGAGAACAGAGTGGAGCAGATTTCCAGCCCAGGGTGACCTGAGAGGCCCACAAGAAACGTCTGTTGCAAGGGACATGGAGCCGAGCCCAGACCAGACTTGGCCAGGCAGCTGGGGGCACAATCTCCAGTCACAGAATCCCCTGTCCCAGGAGCAGTGGTTCCCGGATCCCTCAAGCCACAGGCTCCAAAGGTCAGTGACGGGGTTTTTTCAGCTGGCCAGAAAGGGAGAAGGGCCTTCCCACAGCTCTGGCAGCAGGTAGCGGCCACAGAGGCTTCACAACAGCCCATACAGACCTGCTCCATTGTTGGACCGTAAAAACCCCTGGGGGCACTGAGTCTTACCTCAGCCCTGAGGCAGCTAGTCTTTGTTTTGCACTGAATGGCGGCCCTGCCCATCCAGCTTATCTGAAAATCAGCCCCAAGTGCTGACTTGGCAGAACTGGAGGCCAGGTGGCTGTGGAGAGGAAACTCTGCTAAGATTCTGGGCACAAAAATTCCTCTCTGTGCCCAGACCAGTACACGCTTGATTGTGCCACCTTGGAGGAACTGAGATCTTACCAGATTCCCAAAGTATACCCTACTCTTAACAAAGGACCCCAAAGTCAAGTAACTGGTTGGGAAAAATGCCCCAAAAAGAGAAAAAAAATAAGACTATAGAAGGTTACTTTTTTGGTGATTAGATATCTTCTCCCATCCTTGCAGATGAGGAAGAACAATGCTTACCATCAGGGAAAGACACAAAAGTCAAGGCTTCTGTATCCAAAACCTCCAAAATAAATATGCAATGGTCTCAGGCCATGGAAGAGCTCAAAAAGGATTTTGAAAATCAAGTAAGAGAGGTGGAGGAAAAATTGGGAAGAGAAATGAGAGTGATGCAAGAAAAGCATGGAGACCCCCCCCCAAAAAATGCTGAAGAAAATAACACCTTGAAAAAATAGGCTAACTCGATTGGCAAAAGAGGTTCAAAAAACCAATGAGGAGAAGAATGCTTTAAAAAGCAGAATTAGCCAAATGGAAAAAGAGGTTCAAAAGCTCACTGAAGAAAATAGTTCTTTCAAAATTAGAATGGAATAGATGAAGGCTAATGACTTTATGAGAAACCAAGAAATCATAAAACAAAACCAAAAGAATGAAAAAATGGAACATAATTGGAAATATCTCATTGGAAAAAAAACTGACCTGGAAAATAGATCCAGGAGAGACAATTTTAAAATTATGGGTCTACCTGAAAGTCTTGATCAAAAAAAGAGCCTAGACATCATCTTTCATGAAATTATCAAGGAAAACTGCCCTGATATTCTAGAACCAGGAGGCAAAATAAATACTGAAAGAATCCACCAATCACCTCCTGAAAGAG
>CM053770.1:54536266-54588740 GCA_028658325.1 Potorous gilbertii
AGACAATTTTAAAATTATGGGTCTACCTGAAAGTCTTGATCAAAAAAAGAGCCTAGACATCATCTTTCATGAAATTATCAAGGAAAACTGCCCTGATATTCTAGAACCAGGAGGCAAAATAAATACTGAAAGAATCCACCAATCACCTCCTGAAAGAGATCCAAAAAGAGAAACTCCTAGGAACACTATGGCCAAATTCCAGAGTTCCCTGGTCAAGGAGAAAATACTGCAAGCAGCTAGAAAGAAACAATTCAAGTATTGTGGAAATACAATCAGGATAACACAAAGGGATCGAAGGGTGTGGAATATGATATTCCAGAAGTCAAAGAAACTAGGACTAAAACCAAGAATCACCTACCCAGAAAAACTGAGTATAAAATTCAGGGGAAAAAAATGGTCTTTAAATGAAATAGAGGACTTTCAAGCATTCTTAATGAAAAGAAAATCTGACTTTCAAACACAAGAATCAAGCTAAGCATGAAAAGGTAAACAGCAAAGAGAAGTCATAAGGGACTTACTAAAGTTGATCTATTTACATTCCTACAGGGAAAGACAATATTTGTAATTCTTGAAACTTTTTTCAGTATCTGGTTAGTTGGTGGGATTATACACACACACACATGGGTGAATTGAATAGTTGAGAGAGAAATATAGTGGGAGGAGAAAGGGAGAAATGGAATGGGGCAAATTCTCATAAAAGAGGCAAGCAAAAGACTATTCAGTGGAGGGAAAAAGGGGGGAGGTGAAAGAAAAAACATGAAGCTTACTCTCATCACATTCGACTAAAGGAAGAAATAAAATGCGCACTCATTTTGGTATGAAAACTTCTCTTACAATACAGGATAGTGAGGGAGAAAGGGATAAGCTGGGGGAGGGATAATGGAAGGGAGGGCAGTGGAAGGAGGGAGCACTCTTGGGGAGGGATAGGATCAAAAGAGAAAATAGAAGAAATGGGGGGCAGGATAGGATGAAGGGAAATATAGTTAGTCTTACACAACACAACTATTATGGAAGTCATTTGCAAAATTACACAGATATGGCCTATATTGAATTGCTTGCCTTCCCAAAGGGAATGGATGGGGAAAAGTTGGAACTCAAAGTTTTAGGAACAACTGTTGAGTATTGTTCTTGCAACTGGGAAATAAGAAATACAGGTAATGGGGTATAGAAATTTATCGTGCCCTATAAGACAAAAGAGAAGATGGGGATAAGGGAAGGGAGGGATGTTAGAAGGGAGGATAGATTGGTGATAGGTGTAATTGGAAGGCTCAGCATTTAGGGGTGGGGGGAAGGGAGAAATGGGGCGAAAATTTGGAACCCAAATATTGTGGAAATGAATGCTGAAAACTTAAATAAACAAATTTAAATTAAAAAAAAGAAATCTGTTACTGTGGATGCTGTATTATTAGGTGACAGCAGAGGAACTACTATAACTTCACATACAACCTAATATACAATGAACTAAACCAAGAGAAATAGACTGATATGAAACGCAGTGTTGAGGATTTAGGCTAGACCTCAGGGAACATATTTCCAGCCTAGTTCATAACTCACTGGGAAGGACTGGAGAGGCTACAAGCCTCTGGAGAGAATGGTTTGATTAGAGCCAGGCAGCGCTGATCAAACCATTCTCTCCAGATACCCTGAGGTACCCAAATATTCTTTATGGGTGTATTCATTGGTACTTGCTTTTTCACAGTATTTCCAGGGGGTGGGGGGGGGGGGGTGGGTCTTGTACCCTTTTGATATGTGTTTCCTTCACCTGTTATAGGAGTTCTTAACCTGGGGTCCCACAAACTTGAAATATGTTGGTAACTATAAATTAAGTATTTTGATAGCTATAAAAACAAAACAAAACAAAACAAAGAAAACAAAGAGAAGTGGCTCACTCCCTCCAAATCCAGCATCACATCCTTCTTCCTCACCACCAAGTACTGCACTCTGGCAAGGCAGACTTATTCATGGCACCTCAGCCAATAAGGTACATTACACATCACTTCTGTTATCTAATTTCCACTGGATACTCACTGCTCTGTAATACAACTGATTCTTCTTTAATTCTACCCTCTCCCTCTCAGCAACTGTTTCCCCCTTAAGAGATAACAAAGAGGGTGATACAATGTAGAGTGCTAGAGCACTTACATCAGAGACTGACTGGCTGAATGAGTGGCCAATTCATTTAATTTCTCTCAGATGAGGATAAAAACAGCACCTACTTCATAGGGTCATTCTAAGTATCAAATGAGATAATATATGAAAAGTACCCTGGCTATATAAATCATGTTAATATTTTTCTTGTTCTGGTCCCCCTTACCACAGTCCTTCCCTTCTAGTCAATACAGTAAGTCAGTTTATAAGTGGCTGGCATAAAGTAACAATTCTTTTTTTCCCCTCAAATTTATTCATTTATTTGTTTTCAACAATCACTTCCATAAGCTTCAAATTTTCTCCCCCTTCCTCCGCAAGATGGCATGCAATTTGTATGGGCTCTACACATACATTCTTATTTAAACACATTTTCACATTAGTCATGTTGCATAGAAAAATTAAAACGAATAAAACCATGAGAAAAACAAAATAAAGGAGAAAACAATGTGCTTCATTCTATGTTCTGACTCTATAGTCCTTTCTCTGGATGTGGATGGCATTTTGCATTATGAGTCCTTTGGAAATGTTTTAGCTCCTTGCATTGCTTTCACAGTCCTTCACGGACTAAGTCTATCAGAAACAGTCCTCATACCCTGTGGGCGTTACTGTGCATAATGTAACAATTCAGATCAGACGCTGTTGTTCAGTCCTATTCAACTTTTCATAACCCCTTTGGGATTTTCATAGCAAAGATATTGCAGTGATTGGTCACTTCCTTCTCCGACATTTTATAAATAAGGAAACAAAGACAAACAGGAATAAGTGACTTGCCCACAGTCACACAGCTAGTATATTTCTGAGATTGAACCTCTATCAGCCTTAAAGTAACAATGGCAGGAAGTAAGACTGCAAAGGGGAACCTGTAGGTCACATACAGATCAAAGGAGCATAATTTACAAACTGTATTATATATTAACCAAAAGTCATATCCTGAGACTCTGTGCTACATCAGAGAAAGCTAAGACTTGTTGTCAGGTCCTATGACCTGTCACTCTCAGGTAAGTTCCATCTGCAGTGAGACCAGCAGAGCACCCAGCGGTGCTAACCATTTTGAGACATGTTAATGAACTACCTGTGCCATGGTGGCACAGGTAAGAGTCAGAACATCCCCACCAAAGGCCTATAAAAAGAAGACCTCTACCCCCAACTCAAACTATGGTTGACTGAGTTAATGGCTCTCTTCCCCCTCCCCACTCTTCTCCCTATGCTACCTGCCTCCCTCCAGTACCCTGTCCTTGTTGCCATCATCTGTTTGTTTCTGTATTTTCTGTGCCTTATCAAAGTGTGATGGCAGGCTCCCTTCCCAATGCATTGTGGTCTTACCCAGCAAGTAAGCAAAGAATCAGGTACACCTGCCCTACTTCTTAATTTCATAAATTAATAAGTAATTCACCAATGTTAGCTGTTATTCTGTTCTCAAATCCCTAGTGCCTCTGACCTTTCTGACACACAGACATACAACAACCCCGTAAGAAAATCACTATTGGGTATTATTCTCATCTGACAGGAGGCTCAGGCTCAGAAAGGTTAAAGACTTGACCAGAAGAAGTATCACAGTGCACAGAGCACTGGGCCTGTGCCAAGAGATTCTGAGCCCAAATCTGGCCACAGACACCTAGTATCTGCGGGACCCTGGGAAAGTCAATTCAGCTCTGCCAGCCTCAGTCTTCTCAACTGTAAAATGGGGGTCTACCACAGCACCCAGCACATAGTAAGTGCTGAAATAAAGTTGCTGTTATCAGTACTGGCGCAACCATCGTTAACTATTCAGTCAGTAAGTTGCCATCGTGGAATTCAGATGTTGGTTTCTCCTTCTAACTGCAGCAGAACAAAGATGGGGGCTAGTACAACTGAGAGCACTCTGTCACTCATGTAATGATCTACCTCCACAATATATTTCAAAAGTTGGTGAAAGCAACTGGTCAGCCAAACATGTCTAGGGTGAAAGACACTAGCTTTCTAATAGATCATTCAGGAGTCCCATTTGATATTTTTGAAGTCCTGTCACATTTGGGGATAAAGGAATATTTCTATTTATCCCTAATTCTTAAGGTCAATTCTTTAGAAGGGATTAATATCTAATGGGATTAATATCTAAAGGAAACGTTCTAGAAAGAAGAAAATGATATGAACATTATTAACTTGCAATTAAAATTTTCCCAGAACTGAGACAAGATTACAATACTCTAAATATATGAAGTCAACCAGACAACTTAGAAAGCTAGTACATTGCAATTACTGGCTAATTAATCAGTTCATCCTCTTATACCAAGCTGTGTAGGAACTACCTACAATTTAATAAGGACTCAAAAATCACCCATCTATAAGCAGTTTTATGGTTTAAGAGTAGAAATTGTGTTAATATGTAAAAACTGACACTAAAATTCCCTTGCATTTTTCATTATTGGGAGGACTTTTTTACTGCCTTAAAAAGTAATTTGGAATGGACCAAATCCTTCACAAAACAAGAACAGAATAACAAGCTATCTAATTTTACTAAGACCCTTGGGCCTGAAACAATTTCCAAGAGCACAACTGATACTAGACTACTGCTTTGGTTGGTCATTTTTAAGGACATTTGAGGACCATAAATCCATTCTTTAATTACAAAGTAATTAGGATATTTTAACAAACATTCCAGAACTAAGATAACTAAATTAATGTTGTCCTTCAAAGTAAGCTTTTTGTACCTCTGATCCCATCATCCCCTCCTGTTCCTTTTTCCATCTCTATGAAGATGATTTACAAATCTATTATATTCAGCCCCAGTCTCTCTTCAAGCTTCAGATCTATATCATCAACTGCCTATAAGACATTTCAGAGAGGATAATCTATTCAAGACATCTCAAACTCAACATATTTAAACAAATCTTTCCCTGACAAACACATTCCCCTTGTAAAATTCGCTATTTCTGTTGAGACATTTCCAGTCTCCCAGGTTTAATACATCAGTAGCATCCTCAATTCTGCATTCTCCCCCTCTAATATTCAATTAGTTGCTAAATCTTGATGGTTTTATCTCTACAACATATCTTACACTGATCCACTGCTCCCTTCATCAAAGTGTCACCAAATCTAGCTCAGACCTTCATTACCTCTTGCCTGGACTATCGAAACAGTCTCCTAATTGGTCTCTCTTCTTTAAGTCTCTCCTAAATCCAAGGCATTCTCCACAGAACTACCAAAGTCACTCTCCTGAAGTGCCTATCTGATCATGTCATGTCTCTCCTCAATGAGCTCCTACAGCTTTCACACAGAAGCTCCTTCACAAGTTGATCCCACCTACCTTTCTGACCTTTCCCACACTCTCTAGTCCAGTCAAACTGGCCTTCTTCCCTTCTCACACAATAACACTCTAGGCCTTTGCTCTACATCTCACTCATGTCTAGAATGCACTCCTAGCTCTTTCTATTTCTTAGAATTTCTTGTTTCATTCACAAGTCTGCCCAAGTGACACCTTTGACAGGAAACCTTTCCTGGTAACTCCAGATACTAGTACCCCCAAAAATTACTGTTTATTTTGCATATACTTGAAGACAAATTGTGTTCCACAAAGAGAATGTAAGCTCCTTGAGGGCAAAGACTTTCATTTTGTCTTTGTGTAGTAGTAGTAGTAGTAGTAGCACACTACCTGATATACAGCAAGTGCTTAATAAACACTTGTTGATTAATTGCTGTAGTTTCACTTTCCTTATTATAAAATGAGGGGACTCAACAAGATGATTTCTAAGCTGCCTTCCAGCCCTATTATAATTCTAAAAAGTCTATTAAGATATGTATGTATATATGTATGCTTGTATGTCTAGGTGCAATCAATCATCTGAAAATTAAAAACATGAACAGAAATAAATGTTGCTATAAGTGAAGGACTGCCTATATATAAGCTATCAAGCCCAAGTAAGACTAAAGATTGTTACAGGGCAAGTTCTAGTAATTGGAGGTGTAGGGGAGCAATGATTTTTTGGGAAAATGGAATGCCAATAATTAACAAAAGGAGAGCCAGGGAGTAATGAACACTCATTATATTCTGCCTAGTTCACAATTTTGCTTGGGTCAAAATCTACATATGCCATTGGAACAAGTGTCCAGTCTCAGGGGTGGACCATCATTTAAAACACCCTCACTTGAGAAGCCTCAAATTTGAAGACTTCAGTTTTGTGCAAGTGGTGTTTAAAATGTGATTAACTCCATACTCTGGTTGGATCACCATTTATCTATGCTAGCACATATATGGAAAGAAAACACTTCATCTACCTAAACATCTCTTATGCCATTTAGAGGTAAAGGATCTAGAAGAAAGCAAAAATAGTTTCCTGAGAAACAAAGGAACTTTTGCTTGGGAGAATCACTCAGATTCTCACATCTCAACAATCCTTTGGTTTCCCTGCAACTTCCTCAAGTTAAAATTACAGAACACTTCATTCATTCCCAAGCAATGCTAGATAAATTAGGCATTACTGTAAGAGGGGGAAACAGTATGCTTATGGGTGAGGAAAAGAAAAGGCTCTTTAATGCTCAATTAACTCCTATCAGACATTTCTCTTTTCAGCAGAATCCTAAAAATGTTATATGGTTTTGTGTTTCAATGCAGTAAACTATTTTGCAGGCTGAATCATACTTCTAAAAGAATATTCATAACTTACTGAAACAATAAAAGTTGCTAATTTGCAAAAACAAGGTTGTTACAACAAAACAAAATCAATACTCTTTCAGAAGGTCTAGCATCACTTTACTTTGTACACACACACAAAAAAAACAACTATCTAGGCCATGCAGACATAATTTCCTCCCACGTAGACCTTGTAACCTTGGGAGAATGGGAAAGAAAAGAGTTAAAGTACTCACCTGTCTGGAATAGATGAGATGGATAAAGCCTCAAACTCAAAGCTGAGTGTAGAACATGTCCAAGTTCCTGGAAGGTTAAACCTCACTGCAGATACAAAAGACTAACAAGGAACAGCTACCACTCCCATCCTGGAAGCTTCCTCTAGAGAAAGTGATAAGGGTCAGGAAAGGTGCAGGAAGAGATCTCTGGCAATCTAGTGAGGAAAGAATTCACTGGACTCAAGCAATCTTAAGTGAAATAGGCAAAAAAGTTTATTACCACGCTTTTCAGCAGGCAAGAGTTCTTAAGGAACCTGCAATTTAAAGGAGGTATAGATAAAGTTTATATAGATTATTTTATAGTAAGATGTATGCCAAGTATGTTAACTAGGTGTTTGGGGGTAGGATTAGGAAATGGTTAAGGAGTGGTTAGTTCTTTAAGGAACATGCGCTTTTGGTATATATTGTGCAAGTATTTTACCCAAAATTCATTGGGAAATAGCGCAAGGCAGGGGCTATATGGAGGTGTGATTTAAGGCCTCACATGTCACTAAGTCAACCAATGGTCTGGGCTGACCAGGGAAAAATCAGGCTTCTCTCATTAATACCTTGTTAGACAAGATTAATAGAAAGAGAATATACATACGTCTAAGTCTAGGATACATATGATTGGTCAGCGAGTAGTAAATGTTGTTATGACCCAGTACACAGCCAGTTCAGTTAGTATGCAGCTAGTTCCAAGTGATAAATTCTATAGGTTCAGCTGGCTACTGTGGTAGGAACGGGCAGGCTGTCCTTGAGCTGGAGGGAGACTGCCTGAGATAGTGTTTTGAGGCTAGAGAGAAATGTGATTTTAGAATTGGGGTCCAAGCACATGCACCCAAACCCCCTAACCAGTCATACCCACTCCTTTCCAGGCTCTCCTCCTGTCTCCCCAGACCTCTCTTTCTCCTCCTCTCCTCTCTCTTCTCTGCACCCCTTGCACTTTCAGCTCCCTTTTTTAATGTCCTGTTTCCTTTAGTAGAATTAGAGGTTCCTTATGGACACCAACTTTCTTTTGTGCTTGTATTTGTACTCCCAGTGCTAAAGGCAATACCTGTCATAAGCACTTAACTCCTTCATCTCTCTTCTTTTTCTGAGGAGCTCTACCACTATCTAGAGTAATTTGGAAAACATTTTGCGCTAACAGATGAAGGGAAATACAGGACAAAAGAAAACATGAAAATACATTAACATTCTGCTCATCCTTCCAATAATTTAAAGAGCTCTAGCTGAACATATTCTACAAATGACAACAAAGGATATAACTTCCTGCAGACTCCAAAAAAAAGCTATGTAACAGAAATGTTACCATTTGGCTAAAAATTAAGATTTTTTTCTTAAATGCTTCCTTTAAAGGGCATACTTGCTGGTTCTACCTAAGGAAGTGTACTAAGTGTTCATCACTAATACCAGTATCTATAGGGAGCTCAGAGATCATCTAGTGCAGCCCAGATTTGAACAAGGATACATACCCTCTACAACAAACCCACCAAGTAGTCATCTAGTGTTGGTTCAAAGATCCTGGAAGGAGAACCCAGCACTCCTGTAAGGCAGGATGTCTCACTGGATCCAAGAAGAATAAATTTAATCTCTTTCACAATTTAGGCCTCTAAATACTTGGAAGACAACTGTCATGTCCCACACTCCTATCTTTTCCAAGGTAAAATAATAGTTCCTTCAACCAATTTTTATATGTGGTCTCTTCAATCCTCTTACCATCCTGGTCTTTCTCTTCCGAAAGCTCTACAACTCATCAATGTCCTTCCTAAAATGTGTTGCCCAGAAATGAATGCAATATTCTACATGCAGTCTAACCACAAGAGCATGGCACTATTACTTTCTGTATTCTGGATCCTATGAAGTCTAACCTTGTTTGGCTGTCACATCATACTGTTGATTCTCCTTAAGTTTGCAATTCATTAAATCCTCCCAACACTTTTCAGATACCCCAATTTATATTTGTGCAGCTGAGCCTCGGTTCAAAATTTTCTAACTTTAACCTATGTATTTAGTTCCAACACCACCATCTACCCTACATTAACCCTTAAAATGTGAAAAGAATATGAAAAAAAGCAAGTGAGGTGGACACTCCCCACTCTGTGACAAACTTCCGAGAGGCCACAGTTAGGTGCAGCATGGAATGAGCAGGGAAAAGTTCCTGGATCATTGGCAGAAACAATTACATCAATGAGATCACAATACTCCATGAGAGAATTGGCGTAATTTAGTTCAGAGAGAAGTTATTTTAAATACTGAGCAATTTGCAAGCATGATGATTAAATGAGATCCCAATTTTAAAAAAGGCAGTCCAATGCTATTCATGAAATAATTCTCAAGCAATAGCTCCTGATATGTCAAATATGTTCCTAGATAATTTGCAATGTTTTTTCCTAGCTGATGCCTTCTAAAAATGATCTCAGACAAAAATACTGGCATTCATCTAGAACCCTTCTTCCTCCTCTGTTCTAAACTAGCCTCCCTGGCATCCATTAAGTCCCATCTAAAACCTATCTTTTACTGGAAGCCTTCCCTAACCCCTCTTAATTCTAATGCCTTTCCTATATTAATTACTTCCTATTTATCCTGTATATGGCTTGCTTTGTATATATTTGGTTGCATGTTGTCTCCCCATTAGATTGTAAGTTCCTTGAAACCATGGACTGTCTCTTTTGTCTCTTTATATCCCCAGCACTTCACAGAGTGCTTGGCACTCAGTAAGTGCTTAATAAATGTTTATTGCCCGACTGCAAAGAGCTAGGCAATTACAAATTTTTTTTTGCTAATGTAACAATGGATCAGTGTATTTAGGTGCAGGTTAATCCATCTTGTGTTACTGTGAGGCTCAAATGAAATATCGTACCTAATAGGCACATATCTCAAGGAAATTTTTTTTTAAAGTTCCTACACAGAACAAAACAGTCACTCACAGCATATACATCTATTCTATTGTGATAGCAAAGAACTGGAAACAAATTAGGTGCCCATCAATTAAGGAATGGCTAAGCAATCTGTGACATTATGACTAGAATGGAATATTACTGTGCTATAAGAAATGACAGAAATGAAGAATTCAGGGAAAGAAAACTTTTGAGAATTGATGTAGAATAAAATAAATAAAACCAGGAAAACAACAAACACCAAAATGCATACACAACAGTAACAACTATGTAAGTGGAAAGAGCACCCTGCCACAACTGAAGTCTGTCAAATATATTCAATCAATCAATCAACAAGCACTTACTGGGTGACTAAATGCTAGGAAAGGGATACAAAAAACAAAACTCCCTATCCCTCAAGGAGCTTACATTACAAAGGGAAGAGGGGAAGAGGGGGAAGAAATATATAAATATTTCTATTCTAAATAAATATATAAATATTTCTATGTGTATCTATGCATACACACATACATTCGTGCGGATGTAAATATGTGCATGTATCTATGTATTGTGTGAATACACATAGATACATACTCTTCCAAACACAATGAATGTAAGGTAGTTTTTTGAGGCACCACTATTAGCAGCTGGAGGGTAAGGGGAGAAACCTGATACAGCTTCATGTATTTTAAAGGAAACCAAAGATTCTGCCAGGCAAAAGTGATATGGCAGTGAATGAAGGACAGCCAGTGCAAAGGTACACAGAGGGGGTGAAGAGACTAGATGCCAATCAAAAGTGAATTTTCGACCCTAGAGATCAGACTTCACCTAAGTTCATTCACCGAGTAGGGGGGGACATGGTCAGATGAGCTTTCTGAAAAATTATTTTGGTAGTTGTCTGGAATAAGATGATTAGAGCAGCAAGAGGCTTGAGAGGAAGATCAAAGAGACTTTTGTAATATTTTAGGTGAAAAAAGAGGTGAGAATCTGAATTAGGGTAGCAGACCTGTGAGTAGTGAAGGCCATTAAGTGAAAGATGCTGTGGAGACAGCAATGACAAGACTGACACACAACCTAAGTGATGGAAAGAATTAGAAGATGACACTGAGATGTCAAATCTGGGTGACAAGGATGATGACACCCTTAACAGTAGTAGGAATAGGGAAGTACGGAAGAAGGGCAAGCGAGGCAAGGAAACCAATAGGCAGGGTTAAGATAGAGAGGTGAATCAAGAGAGAGTAGAGTCACAAAAACCCGAGGAGATAATATCCTGGAGGATATCCAGGAGTTTGAGTCAGCAATACCAAATGCTAAGGAGAGATATGGAAGTAGACCACCAGATTTGGCAAGTAAGAGATCAATGTTTATTTTGGAAATATTTGGAAATAAAGGCTATATAAAAAAATCAAAGGAATCAAAAATAGAACAGAATTTTTTTAAGTAACATGTAAAATGCTTTAGGAAACTTAGAACTCATTGTGTCAGCTATTTCCTTCCTCACTTCTGGCTTCCTTAAAAAGGAAGAGAAATTCAGATTTCTGTCACCTATCTAAAGTTGGAATGAAGTTCAAATTCTGCCTCATAAGTTTTTGGAAAACAATTTGATACAAAAGAAAAAACGCTCAACTTGAAATAAAAATCCCTATATTCAAGTGCCATACCAGTCACTTTACCAGCTATGTGACCACAGGCAAATCATTTCCTTCTCTGGCCCTTCATTTCCCTACCTATAAAAGGAAGGCCCTTCCAGCCCTAAATCTACACTGTGATTCTGATGTTTATAACCATAGAAAATTACTATGAAAAACTCATCATTGAAAATTTCTTAAAGAAGCTTCATTATTTAAAATGATAACCTAAAATCATTAAAAAGTGCCTTTGCTGGTCAACAAAGAAAACAAAACTCATAAGAAGGAAGTTACCAGAGACTCTTTGACTATGTTCATAGTTTCATGCTGATGAGGCAGCATGCTGCTACTTGGTTCACTGCCATTATTACAACAGACATCCCTCCCTCAGAGAATTGAATGCTAACTCAGATCAGCATTCAGATGGTCAAAAAGGCATGTTCTGTTATTGATTTTTCCAGTAAAAACACAATTCAGCGGTGTAATTAAATATCTGAAAATGCATCTGTATTCACTCTTTACATTTGCACACATTCATTCTTATAAATTAAATTTTCAAATTTAGGCAAAAAATACAAATCTTAAGGAAAGATATTCATTAAATTTTGAAATGCATAAAGTGAGAAAAAATTTGGTTAAAAAACCAAAAACTAATAATGAAGAATGTGAGACTTCAAATCAGGAAGATCTGGACCCAGACTACTTCTAACACATACTGTGTGAAAAGAAAGTCACAAATCTCTGGGTCTCAGTTTTCTTATTTGTCAAATGGAAATAACAATACTTGTAACAGCCTACCTCGCAAAGAGAGACAATGAAAAAAATGCATATAAAAAGCGCTCTGCAACTTTTAACTGCTCTTGCATGTCAGTCATTATTATTGCAATAAAACTACAAACAGAAAATATGTATCCCATGGGATTCTTCCTGAGAGAATAACATTGATTTTTATTTATGAGATTCTGAAAAATGTTATTTATTGCTGTAACATTTTACAAGTTTTAAAATAAATACTAAATAATAGCTAACTACATGAGTTTCTAATTTACTAATTCTAGAAAAAAAAAGAAATTATATGACAGTAGTTCACTGATAAAGTAAAATTCAAATGGTCTTGAACAAGTTTTTAAGAGATGAACTACAAAATTATATATTTACTTAAAAATTAAAACTCATAGTACCCAAGGTACGCTAATTCTCTAAATGGCCTCAAATAATCAGTTGCTCTTAAAATCAAAAGAAAACTCACATTTCAAATCCTAAATTAAAAGAACAAGTTTACTTCCCATCTTCTACCAAAGCAAGAGATATATAATTAAGAAATTTCAAATACACTAAAATAAAGATTCTTAGTATTAACATATACATCTATTCTATACAGGTCACAGCCAGAATTATGGAGTAGATTCTGTTTTATACCTCTCTTTTCTTCACCCAATATCACTTTCTCTCAGAAACAACCTAAAACTCAATACACTAAACCTCAAAATTATTGATACTCCTTTAAAGGCTGTCACCCCAAAAAGGCATAAATAAGAATGATAATGGCTTTTTATTATCTGCCCTAGATGCAAAATAAAATTAGCCTAAGAGCTGACTTTCGTCCATGGGTCAGAGGTACCCCAGTAGTGTTCAAGAGCACTCCTGAAAAGGGATGATGCAAGAGAGGGAATTCAAAACCATTTGTGACTTCAGAGGTATTCATGCTCATTGGAGGGACAGATTTTGGAAGTCAAACTTAAAAAAAAAATAATGTTAAAAATGGTTTTTACATGCAATTGAAAAGCAAATTTTTAAAAATTTTAAATATTAAAAAATTAAAATATTCATTGATTGACTTCAAATAATCCCAGGCTCATTCTGGTTATAACCCGTATATCCAATAATAAATAGAAACAAATCAGCTTTTGGTAATGGAGGAAAATACCATTTGTCTGGATGTTTGTCCCTGCCCATCTGGCACTCTGCCAACTTGCAGGAGGCAGATGGTGTAGAAGGCTCATCTATTCTGAATGAATTGCAGTAGATACAGCCTAAGTGACTTCCTAAGATCACATAGCAAGTCTGTAGCAAAGCCTGGAATACAGTCCAGATTTCCTGACTCCTTGCCCAGTGTTCTCTCCACTGGGTAAGACTATGCTACTATTCAGACTTAGACATACTGAAAGTCATATAAAGAAGTTTTGTTTCTTTTAATAGAAGAGAACTATACTTGTAATTGCTACCCATAGGAACAAACAGTCTGGTTTATCACAGCACTAATGTTTTCTGTCCACATGTTCTGCTAATGAATATACCAACTTAAATAAAATGGAAGTCTAAAACTCTAATCAAACTAAAACACAAATTACTGAAAACTCTTCAAAGGCTGTCACCCCCATTTGGCATAAATAGGAACTCATTGTTTGCCCTAGATGGAAAATAAAATTAGGACAAGATAAAGGTAATGTCTGCTGAAGTAGTAAGGTATCCTGAGGGGAAGAGGGACAAAAGGTAGAATGTGCAAGGCAAATAAACTACTGGCACCACTTTACCTATAGACCAAGATGGAGATAGCTGAAGATGGATCACCAAGGGAAGAAATGTCTATGGAAAATAGACTCTCCATCCTCATCCCAATCAATGACCAAATGCCATCAAAGGGTTAGTGAGTCCAAGTCCAAGCTCCATAACTATTGGCTAATATGCTGCCACTACTCATAGCTGAACAATCATTCTCATCAGTAACTCAGAGTAACAATAGTTTAAAATACATTATTAATAAATCCATGCCAAAAAACCTACAATTTAAAAAAAAACCCCACTTCTCACAAACACACTACCTTATAATTGTTTTAGGAAAAGGAAATGGTTGAGCCCAAACAACTTTAGTTACATTTCTGTTAAGGAAAAGGAAAATCCACTCTCTACATATATCCAAATTATTCTTTCCCAATAAATTATGAGTTGGGGGAAAGGAGGGGTTGAACAAATGGTCAACTCTTGAAAATCTGCAGAACAGATTTTAGGGCATTTCATTTTAAGTACTCAAATGATCTATGGCCTCAACGATTCAGGAGTTCATCCCAGTGATAACAGACTGCAACCCATCCATACCTGCCTATCTTGCACAATTCTCATCCAGGTCGCCCCAAAAGTTTACCACAGAGGGTCTACCCAATTGACTGGAAAGCCTTCCTTGCTTTCTCCTCTAATCAAGAAGGTATCACCAGTAGAACATTCTGGCAGCATACCTTACTCACTAGGGAAAACTTAGGCAATATTAAAAAAAAAATTATCAATAACAATTTATCTAAAAAGATGGGCCTTTGTTGTTATGAGAGGCTTGGAGGCAGTAAAAATGTTTTGTAACTGCCCAAAAGCAAACTATTCCACTTTCCTTTTCAAGTCTAGGTCCACAGTATTATATTTAATTACTTTTAAAACCTTGGGATTTAACAAAGAATTTTTTTTGCAAATTTCTTAAAACTAAAAACTGTTAAATTATCATTGACTGAGTTCCTGTGGTTGAATGAAAAAAGACTCTAAGGAACTATGTTGAATATTTTCAAAAGTAAAGTAACTAGAGTTTCATGGTGGATAATATACTGCTGGTTTTAGGCCTTGGCATCCACTCTGGAGACCCATGGTCTAGACAAAAAAATTTACATTCTCTGGACTTTGTGGTTCAAAATTATACCATGTTGCCCCAGAGTCCAAAGAAAGGTCACACTAATCTAAAGGCAGGAGGATGGTGAAGCTGTAACCCAAATTAAGTCTAAAGCTACATATCTAAGTTCAGAAGTGGGCTTGGCTAACTGGAGCTTGCTATGGCATCAGTTGAGACCTAGTACATTATTAAAATATATTCAATCCTTGTTACTGAACTAAACTAGAAATGTTTAGCCTGAGACACAAGGGGGAGGAGAAGATGGAGATGAGATAACTATGTTGAATTATATGGAGGGCTATCATGTCAAAAAGGGGCTAACCAGTTTGGCCCCAGAGGGCAGAATCTATTTCGAATAGGTAAATTTAGGCTTAAAGTCAGAGAAAACTTCCTAATAATTAGAGCTATCCAAAAGTTGAATAGTTTACCTTGGGAAATGTTGAGTTCTCCCTTACTTAACAACATCTCCAAGCAGAGCTGGATGACTATGGGCTCTAGATTAGACTAGATGGCTACTGAGGTCCCTTCCAACTCTAATTTCTGTGCTTTTATAATTCTATTTTTCCATTTGGAAGAGGTCAAAAAGTTTCAAACAAGATAAATCAGTACCAAGTTTGATAACTTTTATTACAAAAGAAAAAAAATCCTAAAAAAAATTTGTTCCTATTCAACACACCTATACAGTAACAGGAACTGAAATGATAAATTACTTAGTACTTTGTGGGTTACTTTGTGCTATCAACTGTGTTAAGTACTAAGGATACAAAAAACGGTAAAAAAAAAAAAAAATAATAAAAAACAGTTCCTGTCTCAAAGAGGTTACCTTCTAACTGAGGACAACAAAACAATAATAATACAACAGATTTACTATTGGACAGTTACAGTTAATCTAAGAGGGAAGATACTAACTTAAAGGCACTGTGACTAACTCTACGACAATCTGCCAGTTCTGCTTTGGCACCACGATGCCCCTTCCCAGCACTCTTTTCTTCCTCCTATTCCAAAGTACTAGTCTCTTACCCTCAACTGACGATAATGATTTAGAATTAAGTCACCAGTAGATAAAAGCTTAAGGTCAAATCCATATCATTAATATTTGTTGTTTTAAAATGGTACTGGGTAGAAAACAATCTACTATAAACTTCCTTCGTACGCAAAGCACTTTCCTCACAATAATCCAATGACATAAGCAGTACAAGTATTATTTTCGACCATTTTTTGACCATATGGAAAGCAGTTAAAAATAAAAACAAAACTTTTTGACCCTGTAAAAAATTTTAACAATCGTTTTGGAATGGGTTATTCTTGAGGAAAGATAGTCAGGTGGCATAATGGATGGAGTGCTGGGCCTAGAATAAGGAACCAGACTCATTTTCCTGAGTTCAAATCTGGCCTCAGACACTTACTAGCTCCTTGATCCTGGGCAAGTCACTTAACCCTTTTTGCTTCAGTTTCTTCATCTGTAAGAGGAACTGGAGGATGAAATGGCAAACTACTCCAGTATCTTTGCCAAGAAAACCCCAAATCAGATCATGAAGAATTGGACACAATTGAAATGACTAACCAACAACAAAATTCTTGTGGAAAAGATGTATGCTAGTGATAAAACAATCAGATGAATTCAGAATTTGTTGGCTGACAAAAATTAAAGAGTTCTAGTCCAGCATCATTAAGAACAATAAAGTATATACAGAATTTATATTTGCCAACTTAACCAATGTGATTTAAAAAAATACTATTTAACTGTTAACAACAGAGAAGATATAGCATAAAAGATATTTTTTTTAATATTTTAAAGGAGATAAAGGATCTGCCTCAATATTAACCATTATCTTATCTGAAATTTAACAACAAAACCAGCAATTGGGAGGACATTGTTAAGGGATAAGATTATGAAGCCCTTGTCCTCAATGACCTTATAAATAAGAATAAAACCATTAAAAATAACACAATTCACACAAAATGTGATCAGCTACACACTAAGAAATAATAAATCTTTTATTCCTTTCTTATGTTTAATAACTCCTATAAAATAACTACACAGAAAAATTAAATGAAATGTTTTAGAAAATATTCTTCCTAAATTAAAGCTATCAATAATCATATGAAAAAAAGCTCTAAATCAGTGATTTAGAGAGATGCAAATCAAAACAACTCTGAGGTACCACATCATACCTATCAGATTGGCTAACAGGACAAAACAGGAAGATGATAAATGTTGGAGAAGATGTGGGAGAGTTGGAACATTAATTCATTGTTGGTGGACAGCAATTTGGAACTATGTTCAAAGGGCTACAAAAATGTGCACACCCTTTGACCCAGCAAGACTGCTTCTAGGACTGTATCACCAAGACATCAGAAAAATGGAAAAGGGTCCCACCACATGTACAAAAATATTTATAGCAGCTCTCTTTGTGGTGGCCAAAAACTAGAAACCAAGCAGATGCCCATCAATTGGGGAATGGCTGAATAAACTATGGTATATGAATGTAATGGAATACTACTGTGCTATAAGAAATAATGAACAGGAAGACTTTGGAAAGTCCTGTATGATCTGATGCTGAGCAAAAGGAGCAGAACCAGGAGAACTTTGTACACAGCAATAACCAGTGTGTGAGGAATTTTTCTGGCAGACTTAGTACTTCATTGCCATGCAAGGACTTAAAAAATTCCCAATGGACTCTTGGGGCAAAATGCCTTCCACATCCAGAGAAAAAACTACGGAATTTGACTGCAGAATGAAACAGACCATTTTCTTTCATATTATGTTTTGTTCTGTTTTATGATTTATCCCATTCATTTTAATTCTTCTATGCAACATGACTAAGGTGAAAATGTATTTAAATAAGAATGTATGTGCAGAATGTATAAAACTGTATTTTATACAGGGAAGGTGTGGGGAAGAAGGGAGAGGGAGGGAAAAAATCTAACGTATATGGAAGCAATTGTAGAATACTGAAAACAAAATTATCTAATTTAAATAAATAAATTATAGGCATTAAAAAAAAATTCTTCCTACAACCACAAAGTAGTTGATGTATGTTCATAGGTAAAATGATGCATTATTATTATGAGACATTGATGCTTCAAGATTTTACACATAAAAGATCAAGGAAAACATTTCCCACTACAAGTCAATTAGAAAACCTTCTCTCCTATCAAAGAAAAACATTACTTAGAAAAAGAGTCTCTCTCAAATTTTCTAGACATTGCTGAATAGTTACCCCCAAGCTTTATCATCTACCTCATTGAGATACTATAAATTTCTTTAATCAGGAGACCATCTAGAATGGATTAGATCGAAATTAGAAATACTTTTAAAGAAGCCAAAACACAAACTGTGACAGATATCAGAAGATTTAATTGAACTAATATACTAAACTGTGTGTGGCCTGTAGTTACTTTATACTAGACTTCAGTATGAGACCTATATTTTTAAAACTAATTTCCTTCAAATAACTGTAATCTATATATCAAAACCACAATACAAACAAACCCTTCATTCTCCCTCACTTCTCATTCCAATCACTTGATCAGTCCTGTCAATTTTACATGAATAAATGAATGAATGAAAAAAGATGTGTTTGCCATATGAAAAAGCACTATGCTATGCACTGGGTATACAAACAGAAAAATAAGACAGTCTCTGCTGTCAAGGAACTTACATTCTAATAGGGGAGACAAAGAATGTAGATTTCAGCTGTAAGTCAGATGGAAATGTCCATTGCTTGCAATGGCCAAAAAAAAATTGCTAATATGTCTTCTATAATGTTACTTCCACTAATGAAATCACATCCATTTGTGATACTAAGAAACATTTACCAATGCCAAAGACTCAGAATTTTCTTTTCTGGTTCTTCAGTAGCAATGCTTACTGAGGAAGCAGGGGCTGTAACATCTCCAGAAAAGGTCCAGGTTACATCACCACTGGAATTGCTTTCCCCAGTGAGGGCAACAGGGGCTGACTAAGCAGGAAGCTGGACCGGTGGTCTAGAGGTAAACTGGCATTCCTGAGCAAATGGATAATTAGCAAAGAAGGTAGGCCACTTCTACATCAGAATTGCTAGGCGGGTAGTCTGTGAGATCCCAATATTCTTAGGGCTCCAGGATTCAGGGTCCTGGGTTGTCTCCATCATGGTCTGAGGGAAGGTTGTGGCTGTGTGAGATTTGTCTGGCACATGCCACTTTCTCCCCACCCTTCACAGTGCCTTACTGATCACCTCAGGTTGGTCTGTTTGTCCTTTATACAGCATACATGCATAGTACCTGTAGACTCATTCCCTCCTTTAGCTTCATACAGTCACCAACCTGGTTCAGCATGGTGTTCAGAGGCAGTGTGGTGTATGTGAAAAGGAGCTGGACTTGGAAGAAGAGATGGAGGAAACCCAAGTTTAAGTCCCAACACTAGTTTGACAAGTACAAGAAAATCATTAAACCTCTCTGTGCCTCAGATCCTTCATCTCTAAAAAAAATTGATAATTAGTGCGGTTTCTGCCTCACAGAATTGTTGTGAAGACTGAATGACAGTGTATGACAGAGATGTCAAATTCATGGTTCAGTAAAGCACAGCTAGAACCAGATTAAAACATAACTGGGAAATGTTTAACAAAAGAAATAAAACAATACCACATTGAAAATGTTAATCTGGGATTTTCTAAGTCAGTATGTGGCCTCCAGGGATCCATTTCTATTTCATTTTGACTGGCATAAACTTCTGGACCTATGCTGTATGAATCATCAATTATTATCTAGAAGGTTATAACCTCATTGACGGTAGTAACTCTTGTTCCACCATATTTACAATGTTTTGTTTAATTTTTGTTCAAGTGAAGCAATTAGAAAAAGTTTTCAAAACTTCATGGAAAATTAAATAAAATAAATGTATTGAAAATATATTGAAAAGTACATTTTTAAAATATACTACCATCTTAGGCAAGTTCATTAACCTACTCTGGCCTCAATTTCCTCAACTGCAAAATGAAAATATGTGTACTACCTATTCTCACAGAGTTAGGAAAAAGTTCTTCAGAAACCTTAAAGTATTATATAAATGTTCACACACATTAAGAAAAATGCTGAAACACAAAAAATAAGAAACAAGAAACTGCCTTAGAATTTTTAAAATATTTAGCTGCTACCCCCAAGTTTTATTATCAGGGAGTACAAATTATCCTTCAAAATATGTAAGATGGACAATGTAATTAATTTAACTAAAATGTAATTGTAAACTGCTATAACAAGATGTCAAAACAATATGGCTCCCATAGTTCTATGAAGGTAATTAGGTCTTTATGTAATCTCTAGCCTCTACTTGAGTGCTAGGCATATATTAGTTATTTAATACAAATATATTAAAGTTGAATAATAACACCTGGTTTCAGGATTATCAACTGTCTGGTGACTTGTCTGTTAAAAAAAAGTAACTGGGAATAGGCTATTCCAAAAATCAAAGGAACTGGGATTAAAACCAAGAATCACCTACCTAGCAAAACTGAGTATAATACTTCAAGGGAAAAAATGGTCTTTAAATGAAATAGAGGACTTTCAAGCATTCTTGATGAAAAGAACAGAACTGAAGAGAAAATTTGACTTTCAAACACAAGAACAAAAGAAGCATGAAAAGGTAAACAGGAAAGAATCATAAAGGACCTTCTAAAGCTGAACTGTTTACATTCCTACATGGAAAGATAATATTTGTAACTCTTGAAACTTTTCTCAATATTTGGGTAAGTGGAGAGATTACACACACATACAGTACAGGTTAAGTTGAATCAGAAAAGATGATATAAAAAAATAAAGTAAAATTAAGGGGTGAGAGGAAAATATTGGGAGGAGAAAAGGAGAAATGGAATGGGGCAGACTATTACTCATACAAAAGAGGTAAGAAAAATCTTGTTCAATGGAGGAGAAAAGGGGGGAGGTGAGAGGGGAAAAAGGAAAGCTTACTCTCTTCACATTTGGCTTAAGGAGGGAATAACATGCTCACTATATTTGGTTTGAAAATCTATCTTACACTACAGGAAAGTTGGGGAGAAGGGGACAAGTGGGGTGGGGGGATGATGGAAGGGCAAATGGGAGAAGGGAGTAACTAGAAGTAAACACTTTGGGGAAGGGACAAGGTCAAATGAGAGGACAGAATAAAGGGAGGACAGGGTAGGATGGAGGGAAATAAAGCTAATCTTACACAACATGACTATTATGGAAGTCTTTTGCAAAACGACACATATATAGCCTGTATTGAATTGCTTGCCTTTTCAGTGGGGATGGGTGAGGAGGGAGGAAGGGAGAGAAGTTGGAATTCAAAGTATTAGAAAAGAATATTGAGAATTGTTGTTGCATATAACTGGAAAATAATACAGGTAATGGAGTATAGAAATCAATCTTGTCCTACAAGAGAAGAGAGAAGATGGGAATAAGGGAAGGGTGGGTGTGAGAGAAGGGAGAGCACATTGAGAGAAGGGGTAATCAGAATGCAAGGTGTTACGGGGGTGGGGAGAAGAGACAGATGGGGAGAAAAATCAGAACTCAAAATTTGGTGGAAATGAATGTCATAATCTAAAAATAAATAAGTAAAAACTGGAATATATATTCTTAAAAAGACAAAAAAGAAATCCAGACATAATAAGATTCAACAAATCAAGGAACCTGGGACTTAGATACAAATAACATCCCTAGGTGATCAAAGAAGCCTGATAAAATAAAAATTAATTCTTCAAGGCAAGAAAAAAAATAGAGAATGAAAAAACTGAAACATCTGTTAGAAACACTTGTTGCTTAAATTAAAAAAAGAAACCCAAAGCCCATAGGCCAAGAGTCCCCAACATTGTGAAGAATTGTTTTTCATTTCCTTATGAAAGCTTAGGACCATTTTACAATAATTTCAACAAGGGTTTGGGGGGAAAATATGCTGCTGACAGTGAATTAATTTCTGAAGTAAGAAGGAAA
The DNA here is from genome assembly GCA_028658325.1 of Potorous gilbertii. NCBI lineage: Eukaryota > Metazoa > Chordata > Mammalia > Diprotodontia > Potoroidae > Potorous > Potorous gilbertii. Next base: position 54,558,379 of record CM053770.1, read on the forward strand.
GGGGAAGCTGACAGTCAAGCCCTTAAGCAAAGTGGCAGGAACCTCCCTGATAGGAAATTCACCAAACTGCAGAGAGAAAAGCACAATGTAGACTGTTCAGAGTGGAGTTTTGAATTATATACCAACTGGTCCCAACAATATATACTCATCTCACTTGTACATCTCAAACAAGTGTTATTTTCTCATTTTTCTAGATAGCCGAATTGAAGTCTAAAGAATTTAAGTGATTTGATCCAAAGTTAGTGGGCTGGTAAGTAGCAAAGACCAGGCTAGAACTCAAGTCTTCTAAGATCAGTACTATTTCTACCACACACCATGAAGCTACTAAAACTACAAGCTGCAATAAAAAGTGAGATTGATAAATCGTAACTACTTCGTTATTACAGAAGCAGGGGACTATAAATATAGGGTGCTGCTTAACACTGGTAGATGGATACTGTGTCACTTGATTTTGCTTAACTTGTTATAAAAAGAGGGCTCTCTTGATGGAGAACATATCAAAAAATGTCTACATTCTAAAATTAAAGATAGCAATAAAACTTTTCTAAAAATCAATAAATCTGATTGGAGAAGCCTGATATAAAATGACAGGCTCTGAGAAATCAATTTAGGATGGTGTTATAAAGCTTAAGTCCATCCCCTACAAAAAAAAAAAAATGAAACACCCTTTTCCTTCTATAACTACAAAAATACAAAGTTAAGCAATGTCTGCCTATGGTTCTGTCTCTTATCTAGATGAGGATGGAATTCAATAAGGCAGCAAAAAATGAAAAGCAAGCCTTCAAAAGGCTAAGAACAAGAATTGGAATTACCAAGTGACCTCAGCAGTTATCTAGTCTAACCACACCTGAAAAAGAATCCCCTCTACAATGTAACTAACAAGTTGTCATCAAGCACATACTGCTCCTATTTCTGCCTTTCAAGGCCAAGAACAAGTCTCATCCCTCTTCCATAAGGCAGCCTTTCAACTAGTATGAAGACAGCTATGATTCCCCCAATCTTCCACTTCCAAGTCTTTTTTGTAGGAAACGTCCCCAATTCTCTCAACCAGTCTTCATGCAGCAAGGCCTCAAGACCTTTTTTCCAAGTCACAAATAAATATGAGATGAAAGGATTCAAATTCTGAGGAGCATGTACTACCATATTCAGCAGTAATGCTCTAGGCTTGTCTACACCTGATCTAAATCACTGCCTCCCAATCCTCATTGATTTCAGATATATCCGTTCACACTGATGTCAGAATAACCCTAGCTTTTCCCCAATGCTCTGAATCCTGCCCTTCATGAACTATCTTCTACTAGAATCACTGCTATGCAGTGCCCAGTCCTCTATTTGAAGTCCAAAAGAAATCTGCAATTTCTAATCTGAACACCTCTATTACAGAAACAGAAATGCCACTTGTTGGATTCCTTTTTCCTTTCTTCACTATGATAAAAATTAATTCTTCTTAATGAACTACCCTTTGTGATTTTTCCCCATCCTCTCCAGCAACAGTCTTGCACTTTCCCTACACAGGGTCTACAGTAGAATAACAGAATTCCAGAGCTGCAAATAATTTCAGAGGTCATCTAGTCCATTTCTCTACCGCTACAGATGAGGAACTGAGGCTCAGAAAAGGAAGTTGCTATGACCAAGGTCACAGTCTACCATGTAGCCAAGTCAGAATGCAGATCCAGGTCTTGTAACTTTCTATGCAGCATTCTTTCAATTAGCAACTTGGAAGTCAAAATCTTATACAGAAATTTTAATGAAAGGTATTTCTATTTTCAAATACTTTTTAGCACTGTTTCTGACTCCTTAAATCTATTCCTCTTACTTTAAGCAAAACAACAGCTTAATGTGCATTTATAAATACCAACATTTCCTCTACAAATAGGCATTAGAACATGTATAAAATTAGTTTAGAAATAAGATCTAGAAGCCTACAAACTCTTAAACCAAGAACATCTGATGAAGTTATCTGAGAGCTTTCACATGTTAGAACAAATGCTTATATGAAACAAATCTAAAGATGACAATCAACCAGTGTTTTTGTAGTTTTGTACTTTCACACCTCGGTTTTGAACTAGTTAAGTCCTAGCTAACCTTATCAAAGTGAGGGTTAAAGATTCTTCAAAATCTTCCACAAAGATTTACTTTACTGTCATGTCTTATGCTAGATGGAAGAATATGCACTATTCAAGTCCTCGTTTTACTCTAAAGCTAACAAGACAAATTCAGAGATGACTATGGTTAATACATTTCTACAATACTTTAACAAAAAAGCAAAACTTTTTAGGATGTCAATTTTATCTATTAGTTAAAATATACAAATAGATATCAATCTCCTACCCTCAAACCAAAATAAATTGATGAAGTCTCTAATTACTTTATAAATTTTACTTTTGAAAACAATTGCCTTTTACTCATTTTAGGTTTTAATGAAAAGGATAATTTGAAAGACTGTATCACACAAATATAAAAGCAGAATGACATTTAGTCATATTTTCATTTACTAGATTAATAATGATATGACAAGTAGATAATTTAGTCAACTACTTGCTAGGATTGCAGAGTTGAATACTAGTTTACCACAGTCTCAACTAGGTGAAAACATCTTCAAATTATTACTGTGACAGTGAGAGGAACAGCTAATAAGATGACAATGCAGCTAAAATGAAAGGAAATATATGTGTCAAGTTGGGACAAAAAAAAGATTAAATTTTTCTTTAACAAAATTTAACAAAACAAAGTCATTTCCCAAACCAAGCAAATAGATTTTTGTTCATTTTATATTTCAAGGAAGTGGCAACTGTGAAATTTACTTGTATGCATAGTACACACAGAGGTTCTCTAAGAAAAAGATGCTTAGTACTACTTTCACTCTAAATAATTATGTGAAAAAATTATGTGCAGTATGTATGTAAAAAACTTCTTCTTAGCAACCTTTTCCCCATCATGATTACAGGATTAATTCTCCATATAGTGCTCTAAAATTTTCCCAACTCTCATTTATTCCCGAATATTATGTCCATTCCTCTCAGCTGTCCCCCATTCTCCAGACTACAATGTATGTGTTCTCAATTCATCTCAAACTCAGTGTTTCAAGGCACAAGTAGTCATGGAAATGCTCTGCTAGACTTACAATTAAATTAGTTTAGTAGTCAGTCATTCTGAATGGAAACCACTTTCTACACTTACATAGAGCAGATGGATTTTTCAAAACAAAAAAGCAAACATAGCACATCTATTGTTTGTGTTATTGCTACCTAGATGAGCCACATTGTGAGGAAACACTCTTGATGAATTCTTCATTGTAAAGTCTTAATTAAAGCAACCTATTTTTTTCTAATGCTATTTAACTAAATTTTTCCACTTGAGAAGGGAGATTTCTAAAAACCTTAACAAAAGTGGTACGACTTCTAATTAAGATGATTAAAATTAAAACATAAATTTACAATACAAATTTAAACTTTTCAATCTTTCAATAAGCTTCCAAGAACTTATAACATTTAGGGTTATAACAAATAAAGTAGCAAACATATGCACATTACCTTAAATAGAATTTATGCATTCTAAATCGTAAGTATTCAGTCTCTCAGATGAAAGGCATATATAAAAATCAAACAATTACATGAAAATAGTTAAAAATTTCACCAGAAGCTTTTAATATTATTAAGCATTTGATCTTGTTTTCCCAGTAACACAAAATATTGTGCCAGAACTTTCATAAATATAAATTCAAAACAGATACATTTTTCCAAATTCCTAGCTCCACACTATACTGCAAATTAAAAAATATACAGTGCATTTACTACACAGTAATACCTATGCTAATGAATATGCCCCAACATCACAAGTTGTTTTCAAAATTCAAAGTTAAAATAATATACGTCTAAGAATCCATTACAGAGTTTCAGAAAAGCAGAAGTTATGGTATAAATTGTTTTAAGTGCTAAAGTAGCAACAATTATGTCAGAAAACAAAACATACTAGGATTCTTACAAAATGAGAATCTTAGACTTAGAGCCTTTGCTGAATGCAAACCTCCCCCCAAGGTATGAATTCTCCCTACAATATGAAATAAAATTCAAATTTAACACACATGTATGAAGCACTTATGATGCTACTATATATAGCTGGACAGACAACTCATACCCATAACTTATATAGATGTTGCAGATGGACAATGATTTGGCCTCAGAATTGAACAGGAAAAGGGCAGACTGTAACACATCTAAGGAAATACATAATTGCTCCAATGATCCTAAACCTTACTATCCCTGAAACAAAAGCTTATCTTTAACATCAATATTCTTCTGGAGAAGACAGAGCCTATCTCAGAGCCACGAAGACCTGGGTTCAAACTCCATCCCTGATCCATACTAGCTATGTGACGCCAGATAAGTCACTCAACCTCTGAGTACTCAAAGGAATGACTGTTGGAGTCAAATTCTAGAGAAGTCAAGAGGAACTGCGATCAAGGTTACAGGGAGAAAGATTCAGCTTAAGAGGAGCAGAGAGACCTCTTCAGGAAAAATGCTGAGACATGTTAGTTGAGAAAGCTCATCTCAACCTCAATTTCAGTGACATAAGAAGCCAAATCATCTATTTCTATCAGTATAATGTATGTCCACTCACATAAGTATACACACACACACACACACACACACACACACACACGTGTGTATGTGTGTCTCTCCCTATCCCCCCAAAAAAGAAGAACCAATCTTGGGGGAAAGGAAAGGAAAAGTTTTGAAACAGTTATCTTAGGGAAGGAGACAGGAAGTTAATAAGGGCTGTTAAGCAGCAGGATGAGCTCAGCTGAGATAGCTCACCAAAGATTTGCAGTGGTTCAATTATTTTAATTTAAGGCCTTTATTCAACCCAGTGCTAGAGATATCAGATTCTAACCTAAGTACTCCAATGGTAAAAATCAAGAGGACAAAAAATTCTAGGACAGCAGACAGGAAAGCATTAAAATGTCAGACCATTGCTTCACTATAGGACATGCAGGGAAGTGAAGTCAGACTGAAGAATAATAATGGGTCATGGAGAAAAGATCCTGATGAAGGTAAAGAGTAGAATAAATGTGAGGGAGATGGAGGAAAGATAGAAGATTACATAGTGGACCTTCAAAATCTCAGATCTTAGGAGATGATGAGCCTAAAATGACTCAGAACTGTAGCAGGCAAAGTCAATTTGTTGTATGTATGAAGTGTGAAGTAGGAATTGAATGGACAGATCACTAGACTGATTGACGGCTAGATGGAGTCAGAAAACTGACAAATTCACTAGTATGCCACAGATTAAAAAATGTTGGGAAATACTATACTCGCCTATGCTAACCTATGCCTACAGACTAATAAGAGCATTTTTGTGACAGAGTTGACATAACTGTTTTGTGTAAATAACCTGCTCTAAGATTAACCAAAAGGCTCTTATTTCCAAAATTATTATTTTTCCAATTTTTTCCCAATCCAAAATGGTATAAGAAAATTAAATCTTTAGAACGTGCACAATAAAATCATGCTAAAGAGACCAAATGAGACCTAAACTCAAGTTTCAGTCTAAGAACATTTCTGCCCACCAATATAGTCTTACACTTGCCAAATGTAGTATTTGAATTAGAGATTTAACAGCCTGAGAGTCAACCACAAGATCAGAGAGACTCAGGTTCAGGTCTCATCTCCAACACATTCTGGCCATGTGACTGTCGGCAAATCACGTATACTCTCAGTGCTCTAGGTCACACCTTAAGACTATAAACAAGCTGTAAAGAAGGTAACAACCTGCAATAGGAGCTCCCTATGTCAAGAAAATCATGGGTCCAGTCCCTTTCATTTTATCTTAAAGTTCGACAAGCCTTTTCATATTAACCCTGAGATTTATTACTCTCATTTTACATTACTACAACAAAACAAAAATCACAGTTTTAAAATTCATTCATGATCACAGAATTAACTTGTCTAACCTCATTTAAGTTTATATTATGCACTTGTTTTCTGCAATTGTATTCTGCCTGTGTCAGGTAAGTAAAGTGACAAACTCAAGTCTCAAAAGGAAATTAAACAAGGTCTCATTTATTTTAAAATTCTCAGCATGTATTAATTTTAACAGAATTTGCCTAAGTATGCCCTCAGTCTATTTGTTGTACTCAGTACTATCACATGCCTATCTATCAAAAGGCTGCTACTAAGAGTAGAAAGAGCTAGTGAAAGGTTTTAGATTTCTGAACAACAGACTAAAAAGAACCTGTCTGAAAAATGAGGTGACAACCCTAAGGAGCTCCATAATTAGCTAAATTCTACTTACTTGAAACAATTCAAAATGACCTAAATTAGAAAGTCAGTGGATGTTACCGAAAATGTTATTTACAATAGGTAAACTAAGTAAGTCCTTTGTGTACAAGTAAAATGTTTTCATAAAGTCTATGATATCTAATAGTATCTAAATCTCCTAGCTGCAAAAGGTTATCTACTTTTCTCGTTCTTAAACCAGGACATAATTCACATGAAGTTGAACACAGCAGGGAGAACTTCAAATTCTTCTCAATCTTCTGATAAATATATTTAAATAAAATATTTTTACAAATCAAATGATAACCGTTTTGGGGGAGCAGAGATATTGCTCCAGCAATAGTGATTTCAAGCTTACCCGTATCTGCTCAGTAGAACTACTACTCAGCTCATCACCAGATTCAGAATCATGATGGATCCTTTCTGAACCTTCGCCAGCTGAATCACAGGATTGTTCGTGAGAAAAGCTGGTTTTCTCTATGTCAATGAAGTCTGGACCTGAAAAGTGACCAAATAAATGTGTCCTTGTCTGACTGGAAATCTTAGGAGACTGTGAGTCACTGTTAAATTTTCCACTGTTGGGGACAACGTCTAAACTGATGGTCTGACCTGGGCTACTACTTGGTCCAAAATTCTGATTAGCATCACGAACCAGACCTGTTACATGAATAGATGATGACTTCCCAAAACTTGAAAGCTCAGGTGATTTATTCACATTTTCTGTAGATCTCTGAATCATTTTTGTGGAATTATTTAGTAGTCCAACTGCAGGTTTAACAGGTGGCATTAGTGCTTTGCGACCAACTTCCTTAACATACTGTGCTGGAACATAAAAAGCCTTGGAATTCTCATCCGGCTTGACTTGCCACCAGTCATCGTTTGTCTTTTTCACCAAGATATACCGTTCTCCTTGTTTTATTACAATCTTTTTATCCTTTGCTTCATATTCGTAATCATACTCCACTTCAATATATACTTGTCCTGGAATGGTCCTCCCGCCTCTGTCAGCCATTTTTCTTCAGTATCTTTCACCTCTCCAGAAAAAAAGGCACACACATTATGACTTCTGGAGGTCTGGGCTCAGCAAGGCTGTTTTTGTTTTAAAAGAGAATGGGGAGGAGGGTGGGGAGAGAGAAAAAGTTAGTATAGCCTAACAAGCACACAAGCATATCATAATTCAAACCATAATGAAGGATATATTTTTCTCTCAAACCCCAGGAATGTAAAAAGTTAAATATATGCATGTAACATAAATATGTATTACACAACTATACTTTCAAACTACATTTTATACCTATGTATACCTAAAGAACTAAGAAAAGACAGAAGATAAGCTTACCACTTAGAACACTAGGTATCATGTTTTATGAGAAAAAGAAATGGTAGAAGGGGTTTTTAACTTTTTTCTGTGTCATGGACCCTTTTGGAAGTCTGATGAAGTCTATGGATCTCTTCTCAGACCAATGTTCTTAAATGTATTAAAAAAACAAATAGGATTTCAGAGGAAACCAATTACAAGCTGAAATAGCTATTAAAATATTAAAAAAAATAAAAGTTCACAGATCCCAGGTTAAAAACTCCTACAACAGTAATACATATGTGAACATTTCAACACTCTTCCCATATGATCCTGGAAATAAAAAGATGGAGAGGGGATTTGGGATTATGATCACACCCCAAGTACTAAAGTTAGAATAGTCTCAATGTTCTTGGATATAAACATTTGGAATTTATTGTTTCTTTCTTTCCAAGGAAAATGAAGGTATGTGTGTTTTTTGAATGATTCACGTTAAGCATCTTAACATAACCAAGCAAAAAAATCAACACTACAATTGAAAGAGAGAAAAGAAGAAAACTGTTCAATTTACGTGGCTGTCCCTGCTCTGGAGGACTCCTTCAAACCTTTTTGGACGTATTTATATACAAATGTAAACTCCCAACCAATGGCAAGTTGTTTTCTGCTAGAAAATATTAGAGGCTTTCCATGAAAAACTTATCAGTTTTACTACTAAATTTGGCTTGCGAAACCTAGTATTCATTCTCCTTTCCACACTAGTTCTAACATATAAGTGCTAAAATTAAATATTCAAACAGTGATTAATTACAAAATATTGTCACTGGTTAGTCTCTGACACAATTCCAAACTATAACCCTAGAATCCAAATCAATTCAAGGGTTTCAGGAACCCCTCAGAGAAACCCAACAGTCCTAGAGAATCTAAGAATTACATAACAACAAATTTTCTTATTTCATCACATTCAGCTACCACCTCATCCTTCTCAGCTGACATGTAAAAAGATATGAAGTGACCCATATATGTTCACTATTATGTCTAACACTGATATCAATAATAAGATTTCAAGAACATTAAAACAACATATTATTGTCTTCAGATGTATGATGTTAACTATGGGAAAGAAAGGGGAAAGAAAACAGTTTTTAAACTATTGAAAGTATACCAACTTTTTCACATGTGCACAGTTTTTAATCTAAAGTAATCACTAAGTATTTTATTAAATACTGTATAGGATATTAAGTTCTGAATCTGTAAAAACAAATCTTATGTTCTTCCAATGGGTGAAGCAGCAACAGTATGTGAGGTCACATACTGTTGTGAGGTTATGACCCTAACGTTCCTATGGACAAACTTCATTTACCACAGGTTAACGCTCAGTAAATACTCATGAAGAAATTGAAGTGAAGATATGTAACCTGCACACAGATAAAGGCTAAGAACAAACTACAACATTCGACCTTGCATATTTATATTCCTTTCATAACTGACTGGGGTTTTTTTCACATCAATTCAAAATAACATGCCTATTACCATTACTCCATCCATCTATGCTCCTGAATACCTTTATCAACAACTCTACAACCCTAACCATACCCAGAAGGCACCTGGCATATATCCCTAAGCTGGATCACAACCTTGCAATCTTCTATTCTAAACACACACAGCCTTTAAAAGGCTTAAACTGATATTTCTGGTCAGTCATTTAAGTCATGTCCAACTCTGTGATCCCATTTGGGATTTTCTTGGCAAAAATACTGGGAGTAGTTTGACATTTCCTCCTCCAAATCATTTTACAGATGAGGAAACTGAGACAAACAAGGTTAAGTGACTTGGCTGGGGTCACATAGCTAGTAAGGCTGAATTTGAACATGGACTTCATTAGTCTTCCTGACTCCGGACTCAGCACTCTATCCACTATACCACCTACCTGCCCCTTAACTAGTCTATATACACTAAATTGTACCAAAAAATGACTGAAATGATACACACAAAAGAATTATATCTCTGGGTGATACAGATCACTTTCCTTAATTGATTAATGTGTTCTTTCAAACTTCTATGGTGAGTAATAGAACATGACATTAAAAACTGTTTTGTCCTACCATTCTTCTTTATGCACCACTTTCAGGGCCTAGTTCTCCCCCTCCAAAAAAAATCTCTTAAGTATACTTATAAAAGGATAGTTGGCCTAACAAGAAAGTTCCAATTGGTTTTTGTGTGAACCAGTAATTTTCTTTTCCTCTTGAGTTCAGTTATTAGCTGGTGTTAGCAACATGTTAATTTTTTTCCACCTAAGTTATTGCAAGGGAAAACAATGTTCTAAGTAAGACAATCATATAAATCTGGAGTTGAAAGGAATCTTAGATTATCATCTAAACCAAGCCCTAAATTATACAGAAAAAATGTTTCCTTCCCAAAGGTCAGGTAACCTAAGGCAGGCAGGCACTCAGGCCACTCACCTCTGCATTTCCCACACAGCTACACTCCTTTGTATGTTACCATGTCCTCCACACTGACAACTTGCACTTAGTACAATGCTTGAAACATAGTAGGCATTTAGTAAATGCTTATCCCTTTCCTTCATGATCATCAAAACAACCACATAGTTCTAGTAGGTTTTGGACAAGTCTTTTCCCCTCTATCAACAGCCTCCCCAAGACTGATGCTAATATACAAAGGTAACAATCCTTCCCTCACCCCAGGAAAAAAGGTTCCTACTTACAATGAGATTTTTAAATTGTAGAAACAAATGGAAGGAGCTTACATGTATTGTATTCTTCACTCTAAATTAATCGGAAAGTGTTTATTTAGTATTTACTATATTCAAGGCACAGAGTAAGCTCTGGGGATATGAAGAAAGTCAAAAGCTCCTGCCCACAAGGGCCTTACATAACAAAGTCTACTTTGTCATAAAAATTATGCTAGACTTATTGATTTCATTTTCCTGCAATGCTAAGGTGTAGTCAATTTTGGCTTTCACACTTGCATGTAATTCAAGCATAGGTCAATTTGTAAATCCCTTTTCAATGCTAGCACTGAATAACTCAATGACATTTAACTTTTTTTGTTTACAAAGCACTTTCAACACTGTTGGTAGATTAACAGTGTTATTCTCAACCACATTTTACAGATAAGAAAACTGAGGTTTTTAAAAGCTTAAATAACTGACCCAAAATTATTAATGTCAGATCAGGAACTTGAACCAAATTGTCCTGACTCATTTTCTACTACACCATGACACCTAAAGTAGCAACTTTCCCTCTTCAAATTCTCTGCACAGAATCAGTAGCCCCAGCAGCAGAGATTACCCACAATGGCTGGCCTCTCAACTCTTTTGTTCGCATTTCAAAGTTCCGATTCAGCTCTGACCATTTCATCAAAAATGACTGATGCCTTCCATTTCGTTACAGGTCCTTCCTCCATCACTACCATAGGGCTATAATGAGGTTCATAGAATAAACTATATTTCATGACTTTTGGAATATTATATTCCAAGTTCCCCTCTTGTTCAAAGCAGATGCTATCAGGTCTTGTATGATACTGATAGTAGTGAGATGAGAACCAGAAGGGGAACAACTAGCAGAGAAACAGCTTCACATGCGTCACTCTGTTCTTGAAGACAACAAGGACATCAAAGTCTAGGGCAGAGCTAGGAGCTGCCCTGAGCACATGGATCTTTCAAACTCAGGGCCTCCCTGCTAAGTTTCTCTACATTTGTTCCCACTTTCTCCCACTGGCACAATGTATATTGATAGGAGGGTATGATCCAGATTTATGTGTATTATGATGCTTTACTACTGCATTTGACATATACTGAGTAACTGTGATGTTATAATGATCCTTGCTATTTGCCTTAACATTAAGCAGGTGTTTTATGTTTAAGAATTAATGGCACCTCCCATATATGCCAAAATATTTATTGCTGTTCTGGTAACAGCATAAACAGACAACAAAGCAGATGTCCTTCAATTGGGGAACAGTTAAATTACAGTAGATGAACATAAAGGAACACAACTGTGAGAAACAGTGAGTATGATGAATACAGGAAATCATGAAAAGACTTATACACAATGACTACAACAATGTAAACAAAAAGAATGTAAATCACAAACCAACCAAAAATTAATGTTGCCAAATTACAAAGAATAATCATGGCCTCAAAGGGGATATATGAGATGTCTCATCTTTATTCCTTTGCAAAGGTGAGAGACCCACAAGTGTGGAATACTGAATCTATTTTCACAATTTTTTGAAGTATACTGATGGGTAGGAACAAGAGAATCATTGATATTAAGCCTCAATTCTCTGAGCTTGACAAGTTCGGCAACAAAGATCAAAGGAAGAGTTAGAAAAGAGTCAGAAGAAAAAGCCAAGGTGACTACAGATGAGTTCCAAAATCTAAGAATAAGATACTTACTTGAGTAGGAGCGAAAAAAAGTATAGAGAATGATTTTGGTTTTCTTAAACATGGAGGACATCAATATTGCTTATGTTAACAAAACTTCCGTCTGTTCTCATATGTTACATACATGTTCTCATGCAGTCATAATTTTTAGCGATAGGGACTGGACCAGTGACTTCCTTGATAAGGAAATCTCTCTACCAGCACAGGTTGGCATGTTTTATGTAATGGAAAGTCTTAAAAGATTTGCAAGGACACTGAAAGGTTAAGTGACTCACTCAAGAGTCCTAAAGTCAGTATGTATAAGCCAGGTTTTTCTGGTTCCCAGGCCAGATATCAATCCATTGTGGTATGCTGCCTCTTTAGTTAAAAAAGAAAAAAAAAAGGGACAATTTTTGTTAAATTGTACATAAAACTGCTGCTTCTTGCTTTAGTTCTAGTCTTCTTTCAAATTATGCTGAGCAATAATTCTTTCACAGCCAAAAATGTTCTCCAGTAGAGTGACTCAGTATTTTTCTCTCCAAGATCACATTTCCCTTCAATATCCAAACATATCTTGTACTCACCATCTCCCATTCCCACACCCACATTCATGTTCATCTCCCATACTCACAACTGTCAAAAACCCAAATGCTATTATGATATTTTGCAAAACAACTACCTAGACTGTCTATATTTGGGTCTCATTATCCCCAAAGCACTACACAACTGTGACAGTACAAAAAAAGGAATCATTCCTGACACCCTGCTTTTTAAAGTAGCTTTTAAACCTATTCATTCTGGGTATATCCTTTATCAATAATTCAGTTAGTCAAAAAACATTTGTTAAGTGCTTACTTACTATGTGCCAAACTATGCTAAATGTAGAGAACAAAAAGAGTCAATGTCTTCAAAGAGCTCACATTCTAGTGGGGGCATGCAACAGGCAAATGCATGTATAGATACATAAAAAGTAGGCGGAAGTTAATTAGAAAAGGGAGACATGGGCAGCTTATAAGGATTGGTAAAGGTATCCTGGGGCAAGTAGGTGGCATAATGGATAGAATGCCAGACTTGGAGTTAGAAAGACTCATCTTTCCAGTCCAAATCTGGCCTCCGAAACTTACTAGCTATGTGACCCTGGGCAAGTTACTTAACCTTGCTTGCCTTGGTTTCTTCATCTGTAAAATGAGCTGGAAAAGGAAAAGGCAAACCACTCCAGTGTCTGCCAAGAAAATCTCCAAAGGGGTCACAAAGAGTTGGGTACAACTGAAAATTATGAACAACAATAACAAAAGGCCTCCTACAGAAGACAGGACTTGAGTTGAGAAATTAAGAGTTAGAGGTAAGGAGGGAGAGCATTTCCGGCATGAGAAAAAGCCAGAAAAGAGAATGGAGAGGGAAAATAGAGAGCTCTGTGTGAGGAACAACAAGTAGGCCAGTATAGCTAGACTGAACTGTACATAGAGAGAATTAAAGTATAAGAAGACTGGAAATGTAGGAAGGGACCTGACTGCAAAGAACTTTCTGTGACAGAAGACTATCTTTTACTCTAAAGATAAGAGTGAGTTAATAAACTGAAGTTTATTAACTAAAGGCATGACACAGCCAGACTTATGCTTTAGAAAAGAAATCTTGGCAGTTAAGTGAAAGATGGATTTAGAGCGGGAAGACTCTTAAGGCAGAAATGCAATCAATTAAAAGACTACTAGATGATAATTATATAGATGAGGTGACAATGACCTGATCAAGAGTACAGAGGTTATCAGACTGGACAGGTGGACTAAGTGAAGGTGGCAGTGAGAGATCTGGGCTCCCAACTGCTCATGCTCTTTTTCACAACTTCAGAGACCATGATGAGAATGAAAAACAGGTTTAAGAGAGATGAGAGGAAGAGGTTGAAGTAGATTATATTGAAATAGATTATGATCTGATAAGGAATTTCAAAATTCATGAACCAAAGTGTAGAATACTTCCAGGTGATGGCAACATGAAGGGCATGACTTTCTGTGCCTACCTGCAGAGGTCACTAGAATGAGGAAGTTGAGGATCTGAGAAATTAGAATGTTTGAGGGAATATCACTATGAATGCTGAAAAGTCCCCTAGTATGAGGACCAGGGGTGGGAAAGAAGGAAAAGTCAGGCACTAAATTCATTGAGGAAAGATGCAAGTAGCATCCCAGAGGCTGACAGACAACAGCTACCGAAAGCTTGACTGGATGATAAGCACGAACAGAATGAATCTCAAAGAAGGAAAAGTTACTAAGTGATGGTAGTAGATGGACAGCTTGAAGTGGCAATGAGGAACAAGAAGGATTCTGATTTCCCAACATCAGTAATGAGTCTGAGGGTGAAGAAAAATTCAAAAGACTGGTTGGGGGAAGCTGGCTTATGAGGATGAGGCCAAGTCTCAATGACTGAGAGAAAATGGTCATTAATAGTATTTAGAACTGAACACCGCCCCCCAAATATTTGTAATAATCAAACATACAAATTCTCCATACTGTTTATACTATGTTTATGAGGGAAAAAATGAATAGGCAAAAAACTAATATTTTTTTTAAATAGGAGACTGAATAGAATTTAAGTTGGCCAGGAATCAGTTACTTTTACATCGGTCATTATATTGTTCATGCAACAAACAAGAGTCTACTCATATGCAAGACATTCTGCAGAGTAATTATGATGCTGGGGCACAAGTACACTTCCTACCTGCCTTCAAGTGGTTTACACTCTCTTAAGAACATAAGTAGAGGTAAGTTAATATAAAACACACACTAATTAATCGGGAACGGGGTGGAAGGGAAGGGAAGGCAGTAATAATTGAAGGAGTAAAGGAATCAACCAAGATGCAAATGTTTTTCTTTTCTTTTTGAGTAGGAAAAAAGGGATAACTAGCCATAGGGTCGCCATATAAAAAGGAAAGAAAGAAAGGAGTCACTGAAGCATTTTTTAGGAGACACATAAGAAAACTGAAGGAAGTTTAGAAGGATACACAGACAAGCAGGTCAGTTTTGCAAGTAACATGCTGAATTTACTGTATATATTTTTAAAGCAAGCTACAGAAATTCCCATTTTCACATATAATCATTTTTTTCTTTTCTACTTCACATAGAGAAATGTCTTTTTTGCGATCATTAAATTCAGAACAAAGAAAAATAAATGAAAGAAATAAAGGAAGGAAGGAAAGAAAGACATATAGACACTGAGCTGAGCCATGAAAAGAAACTGGATATTCTAGGAGCAGGGACTGTCTTTTGCCTCTTTTTTGTATCCCCAGTGCTTAGCACCATGCCTGACATACAGTAGGTGCCCAATAAATGCTTACTGACTGATAAAAACGAGAGAAGAAAGATGACAGTCTAACATGGCCCTAAGATAGAAAATATAGAATGTCCTATATCGGAAACACCAAGGGCAGCTTGGCTACAACAAAGAATGCATGAGGAAGAGGAGGAATATGAAATCATTCAAGGTGAAAAGATCAGAGTCAAACTGTGGAGGCTTTCAGGGCTAAACAGAGGATTCTGCACTATCCTCCAGACACAAGACATTAAAGCAGGAAGTGGCATGGTCAGACCTATGCTTTGGGAACATCAATTTGGCAGCTGGGTGGAAGAATGGATTAGAGATCCATTAGCCTAAAAACAGAAGACCAAGAAGGAAAGAACTGACATATCCTAGGAAATAATGAGGAGGGGCTAATCTAGAAATCTAGACCGATAGCCAAGTTAAGAAAAGGGGACAAATCGAAGAGATATATGATCAACAAGATACTAACATGATTCTCTGAGGGTCATATTATGGACACTCAAATAGGAGGCAATCTCTAAGACTCAGAAAATAGATAAAGGAACAAAAACTTTTTTAAAAACAACTTTAAATATTAAACCCTTCGACTCCCAAATCCACCCTTCCTCCAAATTTACCTATTTCTGTCAAAGGCACAACCAGCCAACCAAGTTTGCAACCTGAGCTTCATCCCTGACTCTCCCCTTCTCCCTCAGGTCCCATATCCAATCAGCTGCCCAACTCCACAGCATCTCTTTTCATCTACCCCCATCTCTCCACACCTATGGCCACTACCTAATTCAGTCTTCATCTTCTTTCATCCAGACTTAACAACAGTTTCCTAACTAGTCTCCTCTGCTTCTAGTCTCTCCCCTCTCCAATCCTTCCTCCACAGAATCACCAAATTTTCCTATAACGTAAGTCAAATTGTGTCGACTAATTTAATACAAGTTAAACCTAATATTTATCCGGAAGAATGTCCTCTAAGATCCTTTTTTTAAATACTACATTCTGAAATGTTATATAATACAAGCTACCACCCTAAAGTGCAGTGCATCTAAGTATGCATGTTTATTTCATAAAAACTAAACTGAACTCTTATCTTTCCCCTCAAGCCCTTCCTTTTTCCTCACTTTCATTTCATCCAGGGCAGTACCACCCTCCCAGTCATTCATGCTCACAATCCAGCCCCAAACCATTAACTCCTAATTCTCTCTCACCCTCCCCCACAATCCAATTAATTTCCAAGCTTGTTCATTCTAATTCCATCATATCACTTATATATCTGCTCTCCTCTGACACTGGCGCCACCTTGGTGCAGTCCTGACCAAGTCACTTTCCCTCTCTCAACCTGTTTCCTCATCCGCAAAATGGAAATAATAACAGCACCTCCAGCCCAGGCTTATTGTGAGGATCAAATGAGATAGCAATTGTAAATCACTTAGTATAATGCCTGGCACGTACTAAGCACTATATAAATGTTAGCTATTACTTCCCTGCCACAAATGTCTTTCCACTGCAGTCCATCCTCCACTCAGCAGTTAAATTGATCTTCCTAAAGGACAGGTCTGACCATGTCACCTCAATATTCAATCAACTCTCTTGGTTCCCAATCCTCCACCTCAAAGAGCTGTTCATTACCTGGCCCTCTCCTACTTTTCCCAGTATTCTAACATGTACTTTTCCACACAGGCTGGGTTATTCAGGCACACTGACCTCTTAGAAGTTCCTCCATATGACACTCCATCTCCCAAATCTGATGCCCCACCCTCCACCCAAAGGGGACCAAATTTACATCACGATGCCAGGATTAAAGTACATTATATCCGACTTTGGCTGATCAGACTAATATGAACTGGAAAGCCTATACCACAAGTTGGGCACAAATAGTCCATATGTTGGGCATTATAAGGACCCTTTAGCTTGGAACTCAATGACAATTATCACTATAATTGGTCTGCCAGATTCCCCCAATATGCTGCGGAGGAGGGTATGTGTGTGGAGAGTGAGAAGCATGACAGAGTCTAGAGATGCTGTGATAGCTTTCTCCTTGTATAACCAAAGAAAATCTTTGGCTATGTATATCCCTTTCGTTTTCCGGAATTTACTGATCTATATGCTGTGGTACTGAAATGAATCGACTAAGAAGTGCACAGCCTCTCCTACACTCTAGTGATTATGTACTGCCAAAACAGGCCTTGAGGAGTGTAGGATTCTTGAATGTGCTTATGCTTACACTCTACTGAGTTGACAATTTGTTAACACTTTACCATGCCAAATAAGTTAAAATAAACAAAGTAAAAGTGAACATATTATACAACCCTTCTTCATTCCACTGGTAACAGAAAATCAATTGAGTTAGTCTATGCACCAAGGATCCAAAATATTATGGAGAAATATAGAATAAGGTAGAGTACCGATCCTCAGAAGACCTGGATTTGCCTCCCGGTTCTAACACTTATTAGTTGTGACCCCTAGCAATTCACACTTTGAACCTCTTTCCACATCTGTAAAATTGTAAGACTTGAGCCATCTCATAAGAGCGTAAGGAAAGCCCTTTACAAACCTCACAGTGCTATATAAACTATTACCATTTTCAATAAAGGTTTACTGAAATTAACCATCTAACAAACTTTACACCGAGGGTCTCAGGTGCCTCCCTGGAAGTTTAAAAAAAAAGTTAATTTATAGTTAGGGGTCCACTGTAGAGGTGCAAAACTCTGCTGGGCAAACTTGAGTTTGGCGCATTGCTAAGTTCTGAACTGCAAGAGGGATAAAACCAGTAACTAAATTCAGCAACAATATAAGTGAGCCCCTTGGAGGTGAGTCCGAAAAAAGGGAGGTCAAAGTTTCATGTCAATCATGGAACTTCCAGCTTAAGGTACAGAGGGAGACCAAGTCTCAAAAATAAACAAATGAATATATGAAGAAGTGCTAGACTTACCACTGACTAAGGAAGTATCTCTACTCCTTCTTTGTAGAGGTGAGGGGATTATGGACATGGAATATGTCAGACTTGTGTTGGTTAATCTTACTGAATTGTTTTTCCCTTTTTATTTTCCAAATACAAGAGAATTCTTTGTTATGTAGAATGGCTCTCAGGGACAGTGGGAATGAATATAATGGGAAATGTAAGTGATGATGTTAAAAAAATTGTTTTAAAGAAAAATTAAGTTATTTTCACTAAAATCTGAGGAAGCAATGATGTTAACACATTCTTAAAGGTTTTTTCATAAAATGGTTATAATTTGTAAAAGACTAAATGTTTAAGGATAACACTCAATTATCTGAAAAAATAAACATAAAATTAAATAGTTCATTTCCCCATGATGCGGCATAAACAAAACATTACTGTTATATTCTAATATAATTATCTTTCTTCTTAAATGTTTAAATACACAGAAGAAAATCACAATAAAGTCTCTGTTACTCAAACTTCTAGAATTATTTCAGACCTCAAAGTAACCAGAAAAGTTCAGGGAGAGGAGGAGACCCCCTTCCCCAAGCAGTAAGCAATAAAGAGAGCCAAATACCAAAGATTAGAAGATTACACCTGATCAACATGCTGTGATCATTCACTTTGTCAAGTACCTAGATAGAAGTGCTTTTCATTGGTCATCATTCTCTATAAAAAGCATAGTTTGGGATTTTGTTTGTTTTGGAAAAAAAAACAAACAAACCAAGAATCCAGGGAAAACATGTTTCTTGACTCCAGGAAACAAGAGTGACAAGGAAACAAACTGGTGCAATTCAGCAGCAATGCTTATCAGCCAATGTGTGGGGAAGAGGTACCTGGGCCAGCAAACGGCAGACTGCCTGATGGCAGAATAGGTGGCAGCAATGACAAAAGCAATGGAAGGGCAGGACACAAATGGAGAGATCCTAAGTGGCAAGAACATACTAAAAATAAAGAGCAAAGAACAGCAAACTACAACAGGAAAGAACGGAGCCCAGGGAAGAAATAGCACAGCAGAGACCAGCAGGAATGATCAGAGGTAAGGGTACAGTGAAGAGACTCACAGCAAAGAAGAGCCCCTGGACCACACTGACCCAGGCCCAAACACAGCTCAGAAAACACCTCGGGGCTACAATCTTGTAGGGGGGTCGTGGAAAGCTACACCCATTGTACCACAAGATAAGATTTTATTGTAATAAGGCCACAAAGGCCGTAAGAAAGTGAAAATCTGGGTTTCTAATGCTGTATTAATGATCACATTTTCTTCCCTCCAAAAAACTAAGTTTAGTAGTATGATTAGATATACCCAGGCTGCTTCCAAAAAAGTGATCTATGCTGACAAATATTGAGGTTCCATTTTTAAATTTCTCTGACCCAACAAATGTGATCCCTACCCCTACCCCCAACCTCATTCTCTAAAGCTATTCAGCCTCAAAGCACATGGAATCTGTGAAAAGATCCATGGTTATTCAGGGCTTTCAGGCTCTCCTGATCTCCTAGTCCTCTTCGAAGACAAAGGACAACAACCAATCAGGCTCTCCATCATCCTGTGGACCAGTACTGTCCATGGGTTTTGGGTTTGCTTGGCAAAGATGCTGGAGTGCTTTGCCATTTCCTTCTCCAGCAGATTAAGACAGCTAGTCAGTAAGCTTCAGAGGAAAAATCTGAACTCAGGTCTTCCTGACTCCTGGCCCAGCACCCTATTGGCTAGACTGCTTCAGTTCAACATCTCAATTCTTAAACCACACAACCCTATACAAAAGCTCCAACGATAAAGAAAGTCTTCCCAAATGGGGATTAACTTCTAGAAGTTAACTGAGTCACATTCCTAGCGCTGGAAGAATACAACCTGCTTGTCCAAGATACCTATATTCCATAAGATTTGACGTGTGCCAAATTGTTTCAAAGCTATTATTTTTAAAAATCCACCATTTCCACCTAAAAGTCTAGGTTGGTACACACAGCCTGTATGATTCGCAAGGCATTTTACATGTAACTCATCTGATCCTCAAAAGCAGATGTTACCCCCATTTTAGAGATGAGGAAACAGGCCGAGGAAGGTTCAACGACTTGGCCAAGTTCACCCAGCTACGGAGTGACTGAGGCAGGATGCGAACTCAGGTCCTCCTGCCTCCCGGCCCAGGCTAAGGCCGATCCTGAACAGCCAACCTTACACCCTCCAAAGTTTCGGATTATGTTTCACGTCTGTAAGAAAACCAACCTAAAACTGGGCTGAGCTGGCAACTCACAAACGCACCACAACCAACACCTGACTACTTCCTGGTCTCCTCCGCGCTCCTGCGGGAGACCGGTAGAGTGAACGCCGCAATCCGCACATCAGACTTTTACGCAAATCGGAGAGTGCAAGAGTGGCTCGGGTCCGGAACGAAACGCTGCTGACCTGCGGGGACGTCAGGGCCGAGCCCCGCCTCAGGGGCTCGCAGAAGCTTCCGCACGGCTTCGTTCTCCGACCGGCTGCCCGAAGCGGAGCGAGGGCGCGGCACAGCGGGGTCAAGCCGGGCACCCCCGCCAGGCCCCGTCCGCAGCGCTCCCCGCCCCAAGGGTCACCCCTCGGTCAAGGTAAAGGGGCCGCGCGGGCCCCGCTCCAGCCGCCTTCGGAGGAGGAGCAGGAGGAGCCACGACCCCAAGGCCCCCGCGGGCCGCCGGGTCTCGGACCCCACCCCCCGGCCGGAGAGGTCGGACCGCCCGCCCTGCCCCCCTCCCCACCCCACCTCCAGGTGCTGTCACCTGCCTCCGCCCCAGCGGGGAAGTGCGCCCGAGGCTCCCCGGCCCGTGGGGAGGGGGGGGGTCCTTCACAGCAGGGGATCCTCACTCTCCAGGGGGGCTGGAGAGTGGACGGGGGCGGTGCCCGGGGGGGCGGGGCGGGGACCGCGGCCCTCCGAGCGCACACTCACATACACGGACTCACGCACTTGCACACTCACACTCGCTCGTTCACTCCCGGGGGCGGGGCGGGCGCGGCCCTCCCTCACACAGGAAGTCAGGAAACCGGGGTGAGGGGATGGGGGAGGGGGAGGAAGGGGAGAAAGAAGAGGGAGCCACAACTTGGAGCCATTTAAACCCGGGCTGGGCCAATGGGAAGGCTGCGGCCCCCTCCCCCCGGAGCGCGGGACCCCCGCCCCCCAGCGCCCCCCCGACCCCCCTCGCCCCGGTCGCCCCGCTTTGTCCCGGATTCCCCTTCCTCGCGGCCTTCCCCACTCCTTACCGACGGCAGCGGGAGCCGGGCGGCCGGAGAGTACCCGCAGCGGCGGCGCCCGGAGCCCAGCCGCGTCCCCGGGCTCTGCCTCGGAGGGAGGGGGAGTTCCAGGGCACGTCGGGAGAGCGCGCTGACGCGGGGGCGGGGCGGCCGGGGGAGGGGGCCGGGGCCCGGCGCGCGCGAGGGGGGCGGGAGAGAGGGAGGCCGGAGGGGAAGTGCCGGGGAGCGTCACGTGAGCCTGCCCGCGGTGCCCGGGGGCGGGGGGCGGGGGGCCGGGAGTGGAGGCGGAGGCCGCCTCGTGCCCGACCGAGGGGCGGGGCCGGGAGAGGGGCGGGGCGGCCGGAGTCCGGAATGTGTGTGCCCAGCGCTTTGGGAGGCGGGGGAGCGCGCGGCGGGGCTTGGGCTCCGGCGAGGGGCGTAGAGGGTAGGGCAGGGCTGGGGGTCCCGGCCTGAGAGCGAGACGTGCAGCGCTATAACTGGGGCGGGGGCCCGGGGAGGGTTCCAGACCCATGGGGGCTAGAAGCTTGGCCAGGTGCGTGGGCACTCACGAGCCTTGTCACCCTGTCAGCAAGAAGGAGCTAAGCCGGGCTTAGAGTGCTGAGGCCCGGCCCGGGAGCCAGGGCTAGAGCGCGGTGCCAAGGGGGGCGGGGCGGGGCGGGCAGGGAGCTCCAGAGTTGTGTCTCTCCGGCCAGACCGATTCAGCAGCCTGCTGACTGTACCCCGTACTGTAGCCATTCTGTTAATGAACGCTTGGTAGTGCTGACTGTGCGCCCGGCGGGGGGTACAAAGAGGCGAGAGGCAGTGTGTGCTCTCGAGGAGCCCCCGGTTTAATGGGAATGACAACGTGCAAACCACCCCGTGCCAGCTGGATGTATGAGACAGAGTGAGAGAGAATGAGAGACGGAGACAGAGACAGAGAATCAGAGAGACAGGGAGAGGGTGAAAGACTCTATTAGGCTATGCTCTTTGGGAATTACTGTTTTTAGAAAAACTCTCTGAGCATCCCACCTAACGATAACCTTCCCAGAGCTTAACTCTGCCAGTCTTCAGACTTGTCCATCATTAGACCATGTTAGAAGCCTTTCCAGATTGGTATAATGGAAACAATCCTAGATCTTCGAGACCCCAGGGTGGCAATGAAACATCCGAAGGCTGAGGACAGGCACCAACCATTAAATGAAATTCGACAAGTTGTTTGAAGCAGTTTTTTCTTGCTGAAAGAAAAGCATCGATCAAGCAAATGTAAAATAATATCTCGTTATCATTACACAGATTCTTTGTTCTTCGTTCCTTCCATTCCTATTTTCTTTCGCTACTACTCCCCTGTCCTCTTTTTGGTGATGTTGCTCAGCACACAGAACAAGACTGCTTTATTCTTTCATCTTCTTTATTCTACTTTCCTTAGGTTCTCTTTTCAAACACCAAAGCAAAGACCTAGTCCAAAACATCATGTCTTGGTGGAAATGTGTTGATAATAGCATTTTTCCTGTTCCTGAAGCTGAGTGTTAAGCATGTTTCATTTCAGTTGAAGATATAGCAAAACATTTTGAATGTACACACACACACACACACACACACACATCTACTTCCACTTTGGCAATCAATCAGGAAACATTTATTACTGTGTCCTAGGTACTGTACTGGATCCTGGAGTGAAGTGAAGTGAAAGCAATCTGCAAACATTTTGAATGTACACACACACACACACACACACACACACATCTACTTCCACTTTGACAATCAATCAGGAAACATTTATTACTGTGTCCTAGGTACTGTGCTGGATCCTGGAGTGAAGTGAAGTGAAGCAATCTGCCCTCTAGGAGCTATCATATATTTTATCGAGGGAGATAACATATGCACATATAAGTGGGTACACATACATATACAGCATCAACACTGGTGATACTACTATACCTACCATACAATGATTGCTTGCTACTCAAAGGAGACAGAGCTCTGTAATATGTTGTTTTTAAAAAGATCTGGGGAAGAGGGAGAGGAAAGGACAGTGACATCATTTTCAGTGTTGTCTCTAGTTAATTTTAAAATAGCACTAGGCAGCATATGTCTGGTGCCTACACTAAAGATCTCACCATATCATTTGAGTCTCATTATAATTTAACAAGTTTCTTGTTTAAACAACATCAGGTTCTAAACTTCTTAACTGTTACAGGCTAAATTTGCTTTGCTTCCATCCTAATCATTTACTGAAAAGATAACTTTTCTAACAGTATGAAGTGAAATGTAATCTAATGCCTTTATTTGGTAGCAAAAGTTTTACCAGATTAGGCTAACTAGTAGTATACAGATCATTAAATCTAAATAGTTTGTGATCTTTGTGTATTATTATAATTGATGTTAAAGACTCTAATGCTACATTTTGGTTGAAGCTTAATACAGAAATGTTGTAAACCTGTGTGGATTTGCATTCTATTTTCATTCAACCTGTTTAACTTTAGAAACAAGACAAAATGTAGGGGTCTTGAATCAGTGTTAAATAAGAAAGTTAGAAAATCATAGATTTTTTTTTTCTGTTCTCCCCTGACCAAGGCCAAGAAAAGCACATTTAGAAAAACACTGAAGGCATGTGTTCATTCCTCTCTGTTTCTGTTCAATTGCTTTGTAATGGCAATTACCTCCTGCTTACACATGCGGCACAGATGCTCTGTAAACAATTTTGCCTGACACAATAGATGCGTTGCAAGCTTTCTACATTTATTTGCAGGCTTGATTTCCAGAAATCTCAAACTGAATTATAATCATAGACTCACAATAATAGTAATTTACATAGTACCTTTTATCTGAAGATTTCAAGTGCTTCTATTGTTCCATATGATTGTTTCTACTGTCCTGAATCATGTCATTGGTTTCATCTGTTACAGACTCTTAAACACAGATGTAGGTATAAAGAGATTATAACATAATAAATAAAAACTATCACCAAGGCATAATTATGACAAAATTGCTATCTAAAGCATTTCCTGAGTCACATGGCCAAGTCATACCTAATATGAGATAAAACAGCCATTGAGTAGTTAATAAGTAGTGTTTAAAACTTACTTAGGGATCATCTAGTTCAATGATCTCATTGTATAGATCTAGATTCTGAGACCCAGAGAGAAGAGACAGGCTCCATGTCAGATAGGTAGTAAGAAAAGCCTTTCTTGGGATGAATCTGACTTCATGGTAAACTAGGTAATTTAAACATTAAATCCATATTTAGTTAATTTTATACCCCTCCAATTAGCCATTACTTTATTCATGTTTATTTATATTTGCTTGTCTGGATTGATCCTTTTCTTTCTACAAGAAAAACTGCTTCAAACAACAACTTGATGAATTTCTTTTAATGGTTGGTGTCTGTCCTCTGTCTTTGGATGCCTCATTGCCACTCCGGGTTCTTGAAGAGTATGCCAGAGGAGCCCAAAGTTTTCTCTGCAAATAAAATATCTATCCATGATGTCTAGGGAAAAACTGGGAATGAGGAGACCCAAATTCTACATTTTAATGCCCGCTCTGCCACTTGGACACGTCATGATTTTAATATGTCTGGGTCTCAGTTTCCTAAATTAGATTATTCTAACATGACTTCAGCCCTAAAATTTTATAATTCGATATAGGTATCAAGGAAATAACTATTAGGTTACCAGAGTCTGTGACTAATTGTATAACATGTTACTCTGACCTACTTATACTTCACAACATGCATGAGCTCACTAGATATCAGAATTATCATAGTACCAAAACTTGTAGGAAATATCACCATTCTCAGTGTAAAACTCCCAAGACTTTCCTCTCCATGCACATATAAAAGTGAATGAAAGACTAGATGAAAAGTAGCTATCACACATGACACCTGGTCACCTCCAATCGAGAGTGATCTGGCATTAGCAGAGAATCCAACAGGGTTTTCTCAGTCTCCTACTCAGTAAGATAATATCACTTGTGCTCTTGTGCACAGAAGTGAAAATTTAGCTCATAAAGAATTATATAAACACTAGCCAGTGACAGTAATGATGTCAGTAGGTGCAAAAAATGTTGGGATATTAAAACATTCCCAATTAGCCCCTGGCGACCCTGCAGGAATCTTATTTACTCCCCACTGCCAATTTGAATATGGTAGTAACAGTCATGATATACCCATACTAATAATCCCTTAGCTATGTGGAATTCAGCCACTTAAGAGCCTCATTCAGAACACAATCATAATAAATGAATGAATGAATGAAAAAATAAATAAATGGATATAATAATATAAAATTTATATTACTATATTAGAATAAATAAAATGAATAGGTAGATAAATAAAAAGGCTTCTGAGTCGCCTAAATCGATGTCCCAAAGTCCAAGCATTAAAGCTTCTGCACTTTATTCATAGAAGGGAAGACCTGCTGTCTACCAGGTGCTTTACATATACTATCTCATTTGATCCTCTCAACAATCCTGCCAGGTAGGTGCTATTATGATGCACATTTTACACATGAGGAAACTGAGGGAAAAGAAGATGAAGGGTCACACAGCCAGTAAGTGTTGGAGTCCTCTGCACCACCTAGCTTCCTAGCAAATTAGACCCCATCTCTAAGCCTTTCAACATGTATTTTAGACATAATTCTAGCAAGCAAAAGGTAGATAGCTCAGGGATACAATGGATAGAGCACTGGACTTGTGAGTCAGGAAGTCTTGACTTTAAATCCGATCTCAGACACTACTGTATGACTCTGGGAAAGACACAATCTCTGCCTGACAGTTTCCTAGTCTATAAAATGGCCGTGATGATCACACTACCTCCCAGGATTGTTGGGAGAACCACATGAGATAGCATTTGCAAAATGTTTTGCAAGCTTTAAAGTGATATATAAATGATAGCTATTATTATTAATATCTGATTTCTTAGGCTACAACAGATTTTTTATTGTTTTTGGTCTAACTCTGTTAATTCTTCAGTGTGTGAAATTCTTCCTCCCAATATGTTTTGGCAGCCATTCTGCATCTTGCAAATCCCAAAGAATTGCCCAGGTTCCTGACTTTTCCAGGATCTCATGGCCCATAAATATGTCACAAGTAAGATCTGAATACAGATTAGAAACAGAAAATTGGAAGGGAGAACTAGTAAGCTGGCCCACCATGCTGACAGCAAGAAGCTAGAGCTGTTATTCTGACCTGGACAAAGAAAGGAAAATGAGAAGAGGCAGACAAAAGAGATAGGGTTTTGGGGGGTTTGTTTTTAAAGAAAACCAGAACAGTCTTAGACCATTTGATGATGGGGCCAAGATTCCTATTGACTTCAAGAGAAACAAAGGACATCAGTGTATTATAGCATATAATAATTGATAGTTATAAAACAGCATCATCAAGAAAAAGTTTCAGTTTAGCATTCTCTATTGAAGAAATTAGTAAAGGATATTTCCATTCAGCAGGATCAAAATAAAATGAATTTGATGCATTATAAATGTGAACAAACCTTTTGCTATTCAGAAAACTCAGTTATCTAGAAGGACATTCACCACTAGTTCTGAATAGCCGTGGTTTTACTGTAATCCTCAACGGTATTGCAAATGGTCAAAGCATGGTTTTAAAGTTTCCAAAATTAAATATTTCATAAAAACAATCAACAAATACATAAAAATAAACGTAAGTTGCAAAAATACCAAAAGTACGTATCTTAAGAATATGGAAAGATATAATAGGATCTTATCTTTTAAAGTTATTATTAACCTAAAGAAAAAGTCATGAAAAAGTGATTTTTTACCTTTGAAAACAAGAAAAAATTGATGATGTTTTATCTGTAGATAGCTGGGATGGAATTTAACTAGGAGAGATAAATAGATGCACGTGAATATCTTTAACAGATGTGTTAGCAGACCTTGCCAAATACAGGCGAAAACAATTGCTCTTTAATGCTTCAAATAGAAAAGAAAAAGGGAGGGAATAAGAAATTTAAGTATTTAATTTTAGGATTGTTCATCCCCAATTAAAAGGAAGCTTTTTTCATTTAGAACCACTCGGGGTGATAATTTGACAAAGGATGGGAATAGTGTTTGCATGGAAGCACTATACTTAGATTAGAGATTTATGTTTGGTGGTGAGTCTTTATATTAATTTGCAAAGTGCAGCTGTTATAAGTGTCTCCAGCCAGCAGTAAGTGGGAGGAAAGGGGGACAGATGAGGAATGAAGTAAGAAGCCTTGCCATGCAAGGCAGCTCATTTCCCTCCATAACCAAAAGCATAGCTGCCCACATAAGAAGGGGAGAAGAGAAAAATCCATTTGTACTCCGGACAAGATCACTATAAAAATATAAATTTGCTCTTCAAATTTAAAGAAAAAATGGCTCTGACTGACTTCCTCTGAAAGAATACAATTATTTTAAGTGCTGTGGTATGTCACCATAGAATAACCTCTTCCTCATATGTAACCAATCTTATTACCCTAAAGGTCTGAGTTTCCTATTGATCCCTTCACTGTAGCGGACCGCCCTCGTCCCTACACAGCTCGGTGATGTGGTTAAAAGAAAAGAGTCACGGGAGGCAGGAAAAGATAGACTAGTTCCATTTATTGATCTGAGGGTTAGGGTTTATATAGACAAGGTACTGCAAGTCTACGGGACATTCTGCTAATCTGTACCAGTGATTAAATCAATCAGGATGATTAAATCAGTCTTCTGATTAAATCAGACCATGAGTCTAGGAGCATCTATTTTACATACTCCCTGTTTTCTGTAATTCTCTTGTTTGTCTCACAGAGACAACAACATCTGGGGGGCATGGAGAGTCATTCCGGATGATAATGAGCACAGTCTCAAAGATCAGTTTCCCCAAGGTCTATCCTGACCTTGTCAACCGCACTCCACCATGGCCCTTAACACTTCACAATTACAAATCTAAAAAGTTATGAATCTCCTAACTCTTATCTCCTTTGCACTTTTCTAACACACTAATTTGTCCATCTGTTATAGGCAAGATTTCCATTTGTCTGGAAACAATTTCTGGGCTAGCAATTCACTGGCTCTGATCTGATGCTTGCTGTCCCACTCTAATATTGTTCTTTCTTTCTTTTCTTTCTCTCCTCCCTCGACCACACTTCCTTTTCCAGATTTTGTCAGGTCCATCCAGCACCTGCCAACAATTTAATTTAGGCATTTGGCAAACATCTGCCAATTACCAACTTATATATTTACTTAGGTGCAAGGCACTGTGTTAACCAAACAGCATTTTTTTTCCTCCAGTGTAAAGCCAGTGACTCTACCCCTCCCTTCACCAATATATCCCACACACTTCTCCTTTCTCAAGTTCAGACCAGCATCTGACTTTTTCAGCCACTTCCCTGATCTGAGAATCTGAATGGGGTGGTTGTTTATCTCGCTTCCCACAGAGAGTAGAGCTAACCCACAAATCTGCCCTCTTTCCTGTGAGCCCTCCCACAGTCTTTTATCAGTCAGTCTTTTACCTTTTCTTATGTACAGTATAAAAAGCATAGAATGTGGGGAAGCATTCTCCCATCCATTCTAGAAACCACTGTTTCTTCTTCCCTACTACTCTGGCCAGTAGAAATTGGGTAGCAGAGGGATAAAACATCATTCTACAGATGACAAACCCTCTCTTAGACACACAATTACAGCTCTTAATCTCCCATTTCAACACAGATCCAGAAACGCCTCCCGGATGCCATACACATAAAACCAGACAAGCAGAACAGCCTAGTGACTGCAGGTCACTGGTTAATGGCTAAAGTATTCCATTTCCATTTCTCAATCTGCTTTTCACACCTGAAAATCTTTAAGCCCTTGCTCTTTGGCATTTAACTTTGAGAAGTGATCTAAGGCCCCTTTCAGCTTTAACAATATGTGAGTCTGTCTAGGAATCTATTATTCACTCAAGTTGACAAATACTTATACTGAGCAATGTGAAACTGTCAATCATCAATCGTAGTCAAGTGTCATCCTTTATAAAACATGTTACTGTGTGGGAAGGAAATGGGTTATGTTGGGCTCTATCTTATACACTTTTCACATCGGTCCCAGTTCATTTCCAAGCTGGTGAGATATGTTTAAATTAAATAAAATGTCACCTTTCTCAGAACACTATTATTTGTTCACCTATTGACAAAATCATGGGAGCATTGGAGTAACCCATGGGTTCCAGGGTGAGGAGCCTTCAGGCTGCACTTGAGGGCCACATGTGACATCGAGGATACGGGTTCCCCACCACTGGAAACCCATAATCATACTAAAAAGTATCCAGGTGCTCCAGGAAGCATCCAGGATATGGATATGGATGATTAAGTAGGCAGCACACATCCTATCCTTCTCCGTGAGTCATGAAAATACCAATGCTCTAGTATGGCATTGCTAGAGGCACCATTATATGAGATACAGAAATGAAGTCATTAAGTGTTCTGTGACACTTTCTATAAAAACAAGGTGTTGGCTCTGTGATCCAAGCCAAATTTCCAAGTGAATATTCCTATCAAGTCCACTCTCACTTATCCAGAGACTAGTTTCTAGTTTGTGATGGAATCTGTATCTTTTCTCTTCCTCCTTTTGCCTTCTACTACAAACACTTTACTGTCATCTGCACTTTAATCAAAGAGTGTACAAGGAAAATGAGAGGTAGTAGAACACAAAACTGCTCATTTCACCATATGTTCCCAATTCTGTTTTAAGGTTTCAATGGGAAGGAGATTTAAATTCAAAGTAAAACTATATTTGGGGGATTGTCCCTTAACAACATGAAATCTGACCCCGGCAGTGTCATTGTGTGATCATAGTCATGCCTAAAAGTATGGGGGAAGTCTCATACTGGTGATGGTTTGTCCTGTGGCATCTTTCTGTCACGTTTGAGTATCCACTGTATATTAAGTCCAAAAGTTCCACAAACCAAACAAAATGTGTAAATAAAATGGCTTTTCTACAAAAACTCATGCCAGAAGAAACCTTATCACA
>CM053770.1:54589240-54639089 GCA_028658325.1 Potorous gilbertii
GCATAGTGGTTAGATGGATTTGGAGTAAGGAAGACCTTAGTATGAATATTGCCTCACACTCTTACTAGCTGCATAACTCCAGCAATCAACTTGACCTTCCTCAGCCTATCTCACAGAGTTATGAGGATCAAATGAGAAAATATATGTGAAGTGTTATATAAATGTTAACTTTCAGCTATTTGACTCTATCTATAACCATTAACTCCTACAATTTCCTGTAGCTTTATATTCCAATATAAATATCTGCCTGTTTCCTTTAGGATTGGAGTCTTCATATTTCTTATATTATTGAATCTAATGTACTGTAGAAGAGTTAACAACATTCTTTCTAGCAAGATGTATTATCCTGGTGTCCTAGGAGTTTCACATATGCACACTCATAACAAGAAAGCAGAGAAAACACGAAGTTCAAATGATTTATTTGAAGATCAAGAGAGACTTGATTACATTTCTCCATCAAATCACAGGTAGTTCCATAGCCCTGTTCTTCAAATAGTTTCCAACAGAGTTTATTTCATCTCCTATTAATCAATCTGTTAAAATGTGATTGCACACTTTCTGTCAAACTGGTTTTCCTTCCTTTGGGTGACCTTAGCTCTCCTATAGTAAACCAGAATAGGAAATATAGTGCTTGTTGACCTACAAGGGAGTGTCCATATACTAGGTGAATTTGCAGTTTCCATCCATGTCATTTAATTATAATGAACATAATGCCTCCCTTACAACTGGGCCTGTCTATGTTGTATTCATGGCTTCTGCAATAGAATGTGGGCAGTTATTTTGTTCCTTTTTCTGAAATAAAGCAAAGGCAGCATGGTGCAATGAAAAGGAGATATTGTGTCAGAGGAACTTGGCCACTTACAGCCTACGTGGGCAAGTTCCATAACTTCTCTGAACTCCTATTTCTTCATGTGTAAGACGAAGGGGTTAGACTAGATCATCTCCAAATTTCCTGCCAGTTCTAAATCTATGATCCTGTATCCCTAAGTTTACTGTAGTCACTGAGTCTCCATCATAGAATGAAGTCTCCTTGACTTATCTGAAAATTATGAATAAAAATATAACAAAACAGATTTTGATTTGATTAAATGTGTTAAATTGCTGTTTACTTTTAAGATCAATTTAATGTATATCTGAACTCACATTTCAGGAAATGTATTTGCTTTTTTTCCCCCATTTGAAATGATTGCCACTGGTATGAGTAATTGAAATTACTTAAATAGCAAAGATGTAAGAGACAATCAGTTCTGTCATTTTTCAGTCATGTCTGGCTCTTCATGACTCCATTTGGAGTTTTCGTGCCAAAAACACTGTAATGGGTTACCATTTTCTTCTCCAGTTCATTTTATAAATGAGGAAACTGACGCAAGCAGGGTGAAATGATGTGCTCAGGGTCACACAGCTAGTAAATGTCTGAAGCCAGATTTGAACTCAGGAGGATGAGTCTTCCTGACTCCAGGCCCAGCACTCTATCTACTATGCTACCTGACAACCTCTGTAGGAGATAAAGACAGCACTGGAATCAGGACAACCTATGTTCAGCTTCTATCTCTGACTCATACTGATTGTATAACCCTGGGTAAATCACTTCAAGACACTCCTCATTGCCCAAGACAGTTCCCTAAGATTTAATGGTGCAAAGAAGGGGCTGATCAACACTGGGAAAGGAAATTCCTCGCTGGGAGTTCCCTACACAGAGGAAAACACAAGTCAAAAAAAAAATTTTAAGAAAATATTTAAAGAGTCAAAAAATAGAAAGTATAGAAATCAGGACAGTGTCTATTAAGGTTTTTTAAAAATTATTTTAATAGTCCTTTTTATCAGGAATCCACATATTCAGATGCCCTTAAGCTATTTGACCAAGAAAGAAAAGGAGATAGGCTTTTACTCTTGACTTAGTAAACAATAACATTTAATATAACATAATAATACCTTCTTTCATCTTCAAAATATATTGCTTATGTGAAATAATCTCTCTGACATCCCCTTGAGTTTGGGAAGTAGGTATTATTCTCTCTCCACTTTCAGGTAGGGAAGCTTAGGGACGCTACTCAGTAGACTAAATATAACAAAGGGACTTAGTGTCAGACTAAGACTCCCAGTTTGAGTTCCTGTTTCCAGGTGTGAAGTAACCTCCAGTCAATGGTTTCCATGAGCCTTGTTTTTTGAGCCTGTTTGATTCATGTATGAACCTATTTGGTTCATAATACTCCTTTCTGGCGAAGAGTTTCTGAAGGGTTCTGCTAACTGGCTTCACTCCAGAGCCAAGAATCGTGTATTTCTATTCCTGTCTTGTAACAAAGCTCCCTGTTTTAACTATACACTAAAGAAAGGTGGGGGAAAGGGAAATGGTATGTAGAAGAGTTTGCTTTCTAGCAAGGACATGTGATGAATTTTGACACATTAAAGACTTCCTCCACTCCCTCCAATATAAAGTAAGTGAAACTGAACAATGATTGATCATAGCTTCCCTAAGGCTTAGGGAAATCTTTAGTCAGAGGACCTGGAGGCAAGAAGACTTCTCTTCATTAGTTCAAATCCAGCCTCAGACACTTATTAGTTGTGTGACTCTGAGCAAGTCACTTAGCATTGTTTGCCTCAGGGTTTTCCTCATCTATAAAATGAGCTGGAGAAGGTAATGGCAAACCACTCCTGTATCTCTGCCAAGAAAACCCCAAATAGAGTCACAAAGAGTCAGACATAACTGAAAATGACTGAAGAACAACATAGTAAGCATTTAAGAGCTTGCTCACTAGGGCTAAACACTATGCTAAGCACAAGGATGCAAAGAAAGGCCAAAAAGACAACACAAAACCCAGGTCCTGCTCTCAGGGAGCTTACATTCTAGTGCAGAAGCCAATATGGACATACAAAATAAATACAGAGTAAATGAAGTTAATCTGAGAGGAGAAAGCACTGGCAGTTGGAGTAACCAGGAGCTCATAACATTGACAAATGTAGCATGAAAATGAATTAATCCTGTAGTGAAGAAAAAGCCAGGGCCCTTTCAGGGAAGAAAAAAAAAGGTAAAATAAGATTATTTGGAATTCATATGTAGCAGACAAAGATCTCCTTTAGAAATAATTAGAACTCATTTCACAGATTTAAGCAGTCCTCTCTGCTTTTTATTTTTTTATGATCAGTTCTTTGTTCTATTTAAAGCTTTTTTTAACGGCTGAAAATAAGAGAATTTAGGAATGTTGCATAAAGGCATTACTGGGATCAGCAGGAACCATTCTCCCGGTACATCCCCGTGATATTTCCTTTGGAACCCCTCCTTTAAGAAGCCTATAGTCCAGGAAACACTGAGGATTCCGAATCCAAGGATCATTCACTCCAGCATGTCTTCTTTGTTTTGATTATTTTTGAAAGAACAATTGATCTTTCTGTACTCCCCAGTTACCCTAACCCGTCCAGCCAAAAAAATAGACACAAAGCCCTGAGAAGTTGCGAGACTTTTCCCTTAAACATGTTATAAAAGTATACTCTGATCAGCAACTTTTTTTGAAGAGGAAGAGGAGGAGATGAAGAAGAAGAAGGAAAAGAAGAAGATGATGGTGATGATGATGATGATACTTTTTTTGAATTTTAAGGAAAGTCAGAACTTTCAACCTGAGAATAGTACTATTTTTGAAAATCTGGTTAGGATTGCTTTTGTATTTATTTTAGTTTGGGGAAAAATGATAGTACAGAAGAAATCATAGTTGATCCTGCCTTATTTAGGAATGGTTGCATGACCTTTTCCAGAGGGAAGAAAGAAGACAATAAGCATTTCTATAGAACCTCCTATATGTCGGGTACTGCATTAAGCACTTCACAAATATTATTTCATTAATCCTCACAACAACCCTGAGAGGAGGTATTATGCCCATTTTATAGTTGAGAAAATTGAGGTAAATGGAGATTAAGTGACTTGCCCAGGGTCACAAGTTAGTAAGTGTCTGGGATAGATTTAAACTCAGATCTTCCTAATTTCAGATAAGTAGCTCTAAGAAAAACAGAGCAAATTGAAAGAAGGAAAACTGTGGTTCTTAGAAAGATATATAGACTTTTAAAAATGTTATTCAAGTACCAAAAAAACAGTATTTATTTATGCTCACTAAAACTTTACCTTGGACTATATGGTAATTCCCACATGCATTAAGAGGGAAGGGTTCACTGTCCCATCAAGTCATGGACCCAAAGCATCAAGGTGGCTGGATGGCAGGTCAACCACACTCTGCTCTTAGCATAGTTTCTGGCACATAATAGAAGCTTCCTACATATGTGTTGACCCCAGTCAAGGAAGGTAGGGGGTTTCTGGGATTATCACACCAACTGAAAATGTAGAATCAGCTAAGTCAGCTGACCAAGAACTGAGGTGCCAAAAAGAATGTGGAAGCCCCAATGGTCTGTGTGTTGGTGCTATACAACAACATGCAGGTGCTAGAGTAGCAAGTGCTGGGAAAAGTATACAGTCTGGTGAGCCGGATCGGGGAGCAAGCAAGGGAATGAACGGACAGTCAGAGGAGGCAGGCTGTGAGATGGGATTTCCATTTCTATTGATGGTAATGGGATGTCCCTTTTTTGGTGTGTGTGTGTGTGTGTGTGTGTGTGTGTGTGTGTGTGTAACACTGCAGATATAGAGAGCTGGTACTATTCCTTTGCTAAATGGACTCTGATATAAGTGTTATTTCTTTTTACATTATGCTTTGTGTTCAAATTGTCAGGAATTCATTTGCTGCTAAGGAATTAATATTCCTACACAACAGCTAGAAATAAGCTGGATTCTGGTGTTCTAAGAAGGACTTCTGAGTTAAGGGCAAATGTGAGTAATATAAAGTATTAATTGTTGAGAAGCCTACAAGATTGAGTTTGGGTCCAGAGTTGCTTTTCTGCAGTCATGTGGTCCATTACATTTATAATGAGTTATTTGTGCAAGATGGTGTAGAACTGAGCTAAAACCATTGAACTAAAACCAAAAACAAACAGATATTTTTAATTAGAGTTGTCACAAATGAAAGTGGAAAATTTTAGGAGGAAAATTGAAAAGTTTCCCTACAGAATTCCTGCCAATTCATCCTAGAATGGATTGGGGAAAAATCCTGCAGGTTTTTATCAGTTGTTGAAAAGTTCTTTTTTTCTCTCTGTTGCTAAGGAGATCTCTTCTGACTCTTCTTATCAACATAAAATGGCTTTTTGCTGATGAACTTGACTCATTCTACTAGAATATCAACAGCTTTTCATCTTGAACATCAGCTGCTCCACAGTTTATGATTATGAAAACAGAAAGCAGCCTATTTCTACCCACTTCAACAAATTGATTATGCAACTTGTTTTTTTTTTCCTTTACTTCAAATCTGCACTAATCAGTTAAAGATGAATTATGATCCCTGTTTTCCGGAGCTGGCGTTAGTTCCTAGCCTGCCAGATTTAACCATCTATTATTTATTCTCTTCTCCTGAGACTCATCTTTTTTTTTCTTTTTCATAATGCTTCATTGCAAACTCACAGCCCTATTAATGTTCACACCCTACACAATGTTGTGTACATTCCATTCATCCTGCTCACCCTTTATGGCTTATTGCCATCTGCTGGAAAAACAGGGCGGACTACCAGATGATCATTTTGAAATTCCCGGAAGTAAAACGAAGTTGTTTTTAGTCAAGAAAAATAAGGTTTCATTTGTTTCTATCATCTTGCAATCTGCATTCTTCAGATGAAAAAGTTGTGGGACTTTTTCCAGATCACTCTTGTCGAAACACATAGCAAGTTTAGCTACTCAGTTGATGAGAAAGATTTCACTTTCAATGGGGATCAAACTAAAAAAAAAAGATTTAAACCAAAAAAATTGTCTCACATCACCAAGTAACCACTGTAGTTACCAAACAGAACAATGACATGCGTCAGAGGCCTCTCCTAGGGAAAAAGGATCCACAGTCTTTTCTACCTCTAAGTTCTGTGATAGCACACTTAAGGCATTTAACAGCTGTAGAGTTTAGTGACTTTTCAAATAAGATGTGTCTGTATCCAAAATTTAGTATAGGATCCAGTGACAAGACTAATCTCTTCTAAAAAATACTGAATAGTGCCTCTTTTCTTGAAGCCTTCTCTTATTCCCCACTTTCTTCCCCAACTGAAAGCATTCTCTCCAAATTTTCCTAGAGTACTTTGTTTGGATGTTTCCTTTGCCTGTGACATACTTTATCTTGTACTATAGTTGTTCTAGGCTGGGTCTTGAAATGGATAGAGTGTCAGACCTGGAGTTATGAAGACTTATCTTCTGGAGCTCAAATCTGACTTCAGACACTTACCACCTGTGTGACCCTGGGCAACTCACTCCACTGTTTGCATCAGTTTCCTCATCTGTAAAATGGGCTGGAGAAGGAAATAACAAACCACTCCAGCATCTTTGCCAAGAAAACCACAAATGGCATTATAAAGAGCTGGACATGACTGGGGAAGCAACTGAACAACAACACGATTGGTCAAGACCTGTGATATCATTGATCTTGGTAACTCCTAGTCTGGAAACTCTCTTTGCTTGTTCTATGATTTATAAGAATTCCATGGGGCATTGTGAGGTTAAATCAAATCAATAAGCATTGTTTATGTCCCTGTTGTGTGCTAGGCACTGTTCTAGGTTCTGGAGATAATAAAGACAAAAAAACCTAACAGTTCTTTCCCCCTTAATAAGCTTAAATTTTTATTTGGGGGAGAAATGTATTTTTTTCTGTAAATAATGTATGTTTTCTGGAAATAATATAGTAATAAATAATAAAAAATATACAAAATAGTTGAGGGGAAGGGAGAACATGGGGATATTACCAGCAACACTGAGAACAGCGTTGTTAGGTTTGTTTTTTTTTGTAGGAGATGCCCAGGATCATAAACCAAATGTAACCCTTATCTTTCCTACTCCATGATCAGCTTTCTGTCTACTATGCCACAAGTATCTCTTTGTTATAGGTAATTCACATTTTCATAGTGTCTTTAAGGTTTATAATGCAGTTCCTCACAACAACCCTATGACATAGATGGTACAAAAATTATTCTTTTTTTATAGGCAATCAAACAGAGGTTAAGTGACTTTATAGCTTGTAAATGTTTAAAGCAGGAATTGCACTCAAATCTCTTGATTCCAATTCCAAATCCAGCATTCTTTCTACTATACCACCCTACCTCTATCAGGCTCATATGATCTGTTCCTTCTATTTGACCCCAAGTTTTCTGAGGTCAAGGACTGAGTTATTTTTCATCTTTGCATCCTAGCATCTATGTATCCCAGTACCTGACACATTTCATAAATTGTTCTAATTGTCAAATTATATTCTATATTGATTTTAATAATTAATTGACAAATTTGAAATTTAACCTGAACAATTTCAGGTTCATCTACAGTATCAAAATTCCAAGTTCAAGAGGACAGCCTTTGAACTTGACCTTCTAGGGAGCACAGAAGGAGAAGAAGGGAAGGGAGCTCCTTTTATCAGTATATAATATAGAAAAAATAGCCCTAAGACACAATGGAAAATTAGACTGATCGCACTGCTCAAATTACAGGCCCATTTCCTTTGTTAGTAGATGTCAGGCTATGACTAAAATCATTCAGTGGAATCAAAAACAGTATAAATGGAATATGACAAAGCATTAATTAAATACCTACTTAAATGACACAGTGAGTGTCATATTTCTAGGTTATTAGTACTCTGTTTACTTGGCACATTATATTTCCATAGAGCTTTAATCATTGTTACTAAGTCTTGATGCTATCCAGACAAGGTGGGTCAATGTTATTATTCCAATTTAAGAGATAAGGCAAGGAGACACCATGGCAACCCAAAGGTGTTATTCTCTAACTGGTGCAGTTAGAGAATACTGTGTATTTTCAGAACCCTCCACCATAATTCACCATTAACTCCTCATGCCATCATTGTAAGGTGGATGTGTGTCATTACTCCCACTTCACAGATAGAAGGAGGTTACAAGGCTTCCTGCCCCAAGGGCCTGCAGAAAGTCAACAGCAGAACTTGGGAGTAAGCTGGAGGCCTCTGATTGATGGCTGCTCAGGCCCTGTGAGTCAGCCTACTTCACTGGTACTCAGTGGGCTTTTTAATAAAAGAAAAGTTAATAGTTTGTTCTCAGATTTCCCCCTTCATGAGAGGGAGTCTCAAAAACAGTTTGTTATTTTTGGCTTCTTGCTTCTCACAAGATTCTCTGGTCTCATCCTTGAAGACTTTCAAAATGAAATGTGATATATTTTCGGCAAGTTGTCCTGTTTCCAGGGGCGTATACATGGAATCTGGCCTGACAGATTTAAGACAGAGCCTTCTTGAATCTAATTTGGAAGTAGGGGAAAAGGGCAGTTACACCATTTCTGTGACCCAAGAAGGCCAAGTCACTTTTAAGGACCATAATTATCTCGGTTAAATCAGATAGGAAGTCACACGATGAGGAAACAATGAACTAGAAAGTAGAGAAGGACCAGAAAGATTGACCTTTTCATTGCAAGCCTTGCTTTGTTCACAGCTTTGGAATCAGGTCAACCAAATGTACAAAGATAAGAGACTGTATTTGAGTTTCTCCTCTGGAATATTTTTGTGTTTCTTTCAGCCTAGGTGAATACCTCCTTTGAGGAGCATGTAGTATCAGGACTTTAAGATCTAGACAAACTGGAGGAAAGTATGTGAACAAATAGATGTAGCAATATCTCGCATAACCATCCAGGTTATCTAGGGGAAAGATGCCTTTTTTTCCATTAGAATTGCTTTGCTATCCTCAGAAATTACAGCTCTGACAACCATCTAATTTGATAACCAATAATCGTATAAATTCTTCACTTTTCCAGGCAAAAATGAGGGCCCCACATAAGGCAAAATGGAACCATGTATAGAAGGTGGGCTTAGAGAATATCACCTAGTTCCAGCCCTGCCTCTGATGCAGATTGGCTGTATGTCCCTAGGCAAATCATCTCTCAGTGCACTATACAGTTGTTTGACTAGAAATTGTTGAATAATTGCAGATATAGCCCTTCCTTGTTCTACACCAATGAAATCACAGGTCCAGACAAAAATACACACATGTACACACACACACACACACACACACGCACGCACACAACTATAGGAAGAAAATGGATTTTTTTTTAAAATTCCCTTTTTCCAGAAATCATTTGATTCTTAGAATGGAAGAAAATGAAAAAAAATTCCATTTAAACAAACAAACCTACTGTGTTCAAAGTACTCTGCTTGGGATGACAGAGAAAAATAATTTACAAACACTGGGATTATGAAGAAAAAGAAAGATTCTCCCCCTCAAGTTTACAATCTATGAACGGAATATAACACACATGGATAAGTAAATACCAGATACATAGAGAGCAATTTTAAGAAGAAGGATAATTAACAATGGTTCAGGAACACATAAGGAAAGGCCTTATGTAGAAAACGCTATTGAATTATGCTGTGAAAAATTTAGTATCTCCTGTACGTAAAAAACAACAAGAGCAAAAACTATGCCACCTTGTTGGAAATAAAAGGTAAAATGGTCCTTGTTCTCAAAGATCCGTGACTTGGGTTATTAAACTACGTTGATGTGTAAGACATCCTAAAATTTAGAGAGTTGGTTTGCCGCAGTTCATTGACGTTTTGAGGGTTCATAACGGAAACTTAAATAAGAGAGAAAGAAAGGAAAGAAAGAGAAACAAGTATTCATTAGGTAGTTATGTGCTAGGCTCCGTGCTAAACATTACAAGTATGATCTCATTTTATCCTCACAACAATGCTGGAAGGTAGGTGTTATTATGATTCTTGTTTTACAATTGAAGAAACTGAGGCAGACAGAAGTTGCCCAGGATCACACAGCTAGTAAGTTTCAGAGAATGGATTTGAAATCAAGTTGTTCTGATTCCTGGTTTAGTGTTCTACCCACTGCACCACCTACCTGTCTCTGGAAGGCAGGAAGGAAGGCTGGATCAAGCTATTTTTCATAGCTTGAAAAGAAAGTACTACCTGCCCTCCTAAACACCCCCCCCCCCAAAAAAAATAAAGTGTGGTAGATTTTTTTTTTAATTTCAGAGGAAGAAGAGAGGAACTTATATAAATAATGATGACTCCACATATTTCCTAAGTTCCCAGTGTAGTGAATTATTTACTACCTTATGCTACTAGAAAGGGGACAGCAGAAGGAATATTCAATTAAAATATTTTTGACACCAACTTGCTGTTCAATGATGTTTTATTTAAACTGATAAGAAATTAGTT
Source organism: Potorous gilbertii (assembly GCA_028658325.1). Lineage (NCBI taxonomy): Eukaryota > Metazoa > Chordata > Mammalia > Diprotodontia > Potoroidae > Potorous > Potorous gilbertii. The sequence goes on from CM053770.1 coordinate 54,599,482, forward strand.
TATATTGCTTAACATATATTTGGTGGGTTGTTGAGGGAACTGTATTTGGCAGTGAAAGAATGGGATGAAAAACTGGCTTTAAATTCTCAGACTGTGTAAGCCATTTGTAGATTATTAAAAATTGACTCTACATGGTAAGGAAATGAAAGTGTAATTAATTCAAAGACATTGGTACCTAAAAAGTTCTGTAGAAAGTTTTTCTCTTTTATTTGGAGTAAATGAATAGGTAAATAATAAGAAGGAATCTGGTGGAAGTTGTATTTTATCCTGCAAGATAAAGATGCTTTTATGTGTCTTCAGATCTTAATATATAGACTATTGACAACTGGTTATTGCTGTACAGTTTGGGATAAATCTTCCCATTCCTTAATTGAATTTTGATTCAATTCCTTAATTTAATCCTAATGATGGATGCCACATTAGGTATATGCATTGTGTCTCTTTTAAAAGTGTTTGCAACAGTATCCAGTGAAGACCATTCAAAAAAAATAAAAAAAGAACTCTAAAACAGACTTTTTTTTCCTGGATACTTTATTTCTAAGTAAAGGCAATTATTTGACCTTTTTGATACAATTGTAGTATTGTCTCCAGAGAATTGCTTTCATTTTTGTCTCTTTAGGGTCTCATTTTCTTCAAGTAAGACTTTGTCTCAGAAAGCTCCTGGACATGTTCTGTGTGTCCAGCCAGAGTGGGACATTCCTACTGAAAAAGAAAGCAGGGATTAATAAACTTACCTGGGCTACCTAAAAAGCATCAGTCAATTAAGAAACTCTAGAAGGTTTTATTTAGAAGCAAAGGCTACTGGGACTTAAGAAAGATCTCATTCTCCCTACCTCTTAGCATTTAGAAATACAATTACTGTTTTATTATTGTATTATCACTACACCAGGGTCAGTCTTATGAATAAATGGAGTAGGTAGCTACTAATGTGATGTGATTTGAGAAGTATCCAAGAGGTCCCAAAAGTATTCTTGAAATTCCACCATTAGAGATCCATTCCTTTGGGTGATGTATTATATCCCTTGCTGAAATAGAAATACTCTTGAGAGAGAAAATATTGAGCCACTGTCAGACATTAGCCTCATAGTATACATTAGTTTATGAGTGCATTCCAGCTGAGCTCAGCCCTGGGGGAATTATATACAAACTAGAGGCAAATTTTGAAAGTGGGGGGCTGGGAGAGTAGAGGCATGTTCAGATCCTAATTCTATAATCTCCCCCACAAATTGTGGGAGAAAGGTACCAAAGACAAACTTCATGTACTTCATGATTCATCTTCATGTGTCTTTATATGGTGGCTAAAGACTAAAAAGTGGTTAATATCAATGATGGGATAGTGATTGTGGTTCTTTTTTCTATTCTCCTATCTCAACACTTTAAATAAAGGCTTTTGCTTCCCAGGGAGCCAGGCCTAGCATCTACTTTTCCATGGATTATTATCTAAAGCTCTTATCCTAAAAAATTAACTCTCCATAGACTGTAATGCATTAGTGTAATGGTATACTGGATTCCTGTAAAGGAGAAAATATACCAAATTTATGCAGAAATATAGAAAGATCCCTATGAAGTAATGCAGAGTAGAAATGGAACAGATAAGCAAAACTTTAGAAAAATACCTTTATGAATAGCAGAAGAGTTCACTATTTTCAAGTGATGCACAATAACAATAGCATTTACATAGTACTTTAAAGTTTACAAAGGTCTTATTTGAGCCCTGAAAGTTACATGTGAGTATTATCCCTGTTCCACAGATGAGAAAGCTGAGGTAGGTAGCAGTTAAAGCCCTTCCTGACTCCAGGTCCAGTTCTCTGTTTACTGTACCACCTCACTGCCTTTATATAGAGAAACTTACTTTTATTGTAAATTGATTAAATATACTTTTTAAAAAATTAGTGTCCAGAAATAGAAATCTAAACAAAAACGACAAAGAGATAGGACAGCTGCCTTTAAATATTTGAAAGGTTATCCAGTGAAAGACAGAGGAAGCTTATTCTGTGTGGTTCTAGAAGACAGACCCAAGACCAATGGGTCTCATGTGCAATGGAACTACTTTCAACCGAATATAATAAAAAATAATCTAATAAGAAGAACCATGCAACAATGAATGGACCACAACATGAAGTCATGAACACGCCATCACTGCAAGTGCTCTAGCAGAGACTGCATGAATATGTCAGGAATGTTATAGAAAAGATTCCAGTAAAAGGTAGGAGTTTAGACTGGGAGGCTTCTAAGATCCCTTCTAATTCAATTCAATAAACATAAATTAAACATTAATGACATTAAATATAAATATATAAATAGAAATGAATTAATTTGATGAATTAATTAAAAACATAAATAAAATTAAACACATTGCAAGGCTCTGTGGAAGATAAGAAGTTTAGATAAAACACCTTCACCAATGACAGACAAAAATAGAACTATCTTCTACTTGCCCCTGCCTGGTCTAGGAGTAGAGCCTACCCTGGTGAGACTTCTAGAGAGGGGTGTGGGGATCAGCTTCAAAGATCTGAAGGAACAAATAGGATAGTGTGGAGAGAAGGTCAGGGGGGAGGCAAGAGAGATGTCAGTACAGAGAACCAAGCCTAAAAATGGACAGTTATCAGCTGAAGTCCATAGGAGAAAGAGAGAAACTTATCCCCCAGGCTGTCGGAGGATCAGTCAATCAATCAATAAAAAACCATTTTGCTAAGTATCCCCACTGTGCTGGGTACTGTGCTAGGCACTGGAGATAAAAGTGAAAGATCTTGTTCTCAAGGAAATTACATTCTAGCAGGAGAGACGTGCATACATCAGTATATGTAAAAGGTATGTGAAATTAATAAGTAAAAAGTATTATATATATTCAAATAAACACAAGATCCCATCATATATCAGCAAACAAGGGTGGAGATAGCCCTCAGCTAAGTCTGGATCCAGGGATAAAGTCAAAAGTCAGCCACAGGAAAAGAGCAAAATGGAATCCAAGACCTGGGTGCCTGAGTTCCGCAGCCTTTGGCCTGTGCTTTCCGCATCTTTTGGCTTCACCCGTGGCTTTTTGGAGCGGCTGAACGCGAGAGAGATGGTCATAATGACCATTTACCATCTCTGTGGCACTTTAAGGTTTAACAAAAGCGCTTTTCCTGTGGATTAGGTAACATATTTCCTTCATCCACAACTGTGTGGTAAAATTCATGAAAATCATGGAGCCCCTAAGAATGCCACACAAAATCTAACATCAGACGGTGGTGGGCGTGAGGAAAATGAAGGATGCAAATGTCTCAGCACAAAGGAAAAAAGTACTAAATAATTCATACATCCTTCCTGAAGACATCTGAATTTTCTAAATGGAGAGCAAGGCATAAGAGACTATGTTGGTTAAATCTGCCTAGTGATTCAGTAGCAGAAATGGGGCTATTATTCCCCTATCCTTGTTAAACTAGTGTTTTGTTATTCACCCATTTTGCTTAACAGCTCCATCAATGTGGTTCCCCTCTCCAAATTTCATGAATGGCTAAAAAATATGTCATTTCATAGCTACTCTTCTGTGGCTTAACTTCTCTACTCTTAGCTAGGATGGTCCTCAAACAACAGATACACGGACAGCACCTTCTCTGTCTTCTGTCATCAGCTTGTCTGAGGAAATGATGCAACAGCTCACCATGGACGTCTAAGTCATGAGGGGCCATTGCTGACACCAAAGTTCTTACTCTTACCTGCACCATCACTGAATCTAAGAGGATGAGATTCCTCTCCTGCTGTTACCTAATCTTCCTTATTTAACTGTCCAAACAACAATTCTCCATAAGGGTCTAGCACCAAGACCCCATCCTGAACAAGGTCTTCAGACACCAAGACCAAATGGATGATAAATTTCTTATGAGAATTAGGCATCCTCTGCCATTGTGGAGTGAGGCAAAGAAACCTGGACCATGAATGACTTTAGTTAGGTTCTTCCTAACCAAAGGCTCATGCCTCAGATATTTATCAATCCAGTCATCCAACAAGATTTTTCAGCTGCCTCCCACACCCCACTCTCCAGTGTGTGCAGAGATATGGCTGATATGGTTATCCATGCACAGATGTTTCCCTTTGTCCTCAAAGGAGCCTAGAAAGCCCTACACAGCTGCTACTTCCCTCTTCTTATGACTAGCTAAGTCATATATCCTTCCCCCATAATCCCTGTGATTCAGAGTTGCCATCTGCTGAGATGAAACTCCCCCTTCCATTGCTACCACTCCCACCATGCTTAGTTCCTGTTGTTCTTTGCCCTCTGAAATCCCCACATGATATCACACACACACACACACATCAAAAAACCCTTCCCTTCCCCTTCATCCTAGACTTTACCCCTCATTCTTTCCATCTTACGCATTCACAGAAAGAGGTTTTCTCCTCAAGCCCCTGTATCCCTGGACACTGCCTCCAGTACAAGGTGTCCCATCCCCAAAGCTATAACATGGTTTCACATTCAAGTTCATAGAAAAAATCAGCCACATACTTTGCTTTCTCTTTGTGGCTAACTTTTACTTCTCAAACCCTGGAAATCAAAACAAAAAGCCTGTGCCTTGACCACTCTGCAGAAATGGCTTTCTCAAAGGTTGAAATCTTAGCACGGAACCCTTTTCCACAACCGAGCTAAGGGCTTACACCCCCGCCACCCCCCCCCCAGCCTGGGACGATTTCTCAAAGACCTTCACCTGTTGTGACAGCAACTAAATCAACAGAAACTCAGCTATGGAATGGGGGTGCCACACCAAGAAGACCAAACCCCAGGCTTTTTTCAAGAGCAGAGCATGAACAAATGGGATCCAGCCTGAGGATGGGGTGAGCCTCAATCAGAAGAGGCACAGAAGTCAGTTGTGCTACTCAATGCCTGTGTATAAGCAGCCTGAGCTAGATAATGTCTCTCAGCACTGGTTCTTCCTTGAAAGGTATTGTTATTTTTGCTGGAGAGAATGTGGTTTCTACTTGTTTATATCAACATGTAAATATATAACTTATTTCTTCTTTGAGTCTTGTGAACCTTGTAAGGGGATTTGGTGACAGTATCTTCCAATGGGGAGAGAGGTTATATAATGGTATTGCTAGATTATTTGAGTGGCAGCAATAAACCAGAAACATAAGAAATCCCCCAGGCCCTTTGAAAGGTGATTTCCAGCTTATCTCCCCTAGAAACTGCTCAAATGATTCTCCTGGGTTGGGAACAAGCCTTCTCTCATGGTCTGAGTTGAAATCTCATCCAAAGACTTTATTCACTCTTGTGTATTTTCTGGGACTTTGTAACTGGCAGAATTTCCCAAACTTCTTGTTGCTATTTTGTTTAGATAAATGGATTTACTCATTGTTTATTATTTGTGATGAACTATTATGTAACTGGTATTTGATGGGAAGTCACTAAGCTCTTGCATATAAGCTAAGGGTTTACCATTCCCTTTAAGAGTATCCAGGGAAGCAGCTTTCCTTCTGGTGTCATATGTCTTGTTGTTCAGACATTTCAGTTGTGTCCAACTCTTCCTGACTCCATTTGGGGTGTCCTTGGCAAAGATACTACAGTGGTTTGCCATTTCCTTCTCCAGTTCATTTTACAGATGAGGAAACTGAGGCAAGCAGGATCAAGTGACTTGTCCAGAGACATACAGTTAATAATTGTCTAAGACCAGATTTCCTGACTCCAGGTCTTCCTGACTCCAGACTCAACAGTCTAGCCACTGTATCACCTATCTGCAACTCTCATACCCCTAGAGCAGATCAGGGATATTTGAGGAACCAGATATAATTCTAGCCCAATACCCTGCCTAAACATATGCAAAGGAAGGAACAAGTGTCAAGCTGTGGACTTTCTCCTGCTCCACTCAAGGATTTACAGTCTCCCTTGGAGAGGAGTGGGTCAGTTATCCATCCATGCTACCTGGAAGCCAAGTCTTTCCATTTAGACAACTCATGAACAAAGTTCTTAGATATAAAATGAAAGCATTGAACTGGGTGATCTCTAATGCCCATCCTAGCTATAAAGCTATAAAGTCTGGGAGTCTCTAATAGACATGTTATCTTTGGCTCTCTCCCAGGACCTAGTACTAGAACACACATATAATATGTACTTTAATATTTATTGAAGTTTTGTCATGCTTAAATCTCATATGGCAGTTTCCTTGAAATAGGTCACATTTATGCACACATAGAAGTTCACTATAATTTTATAGGGCTTAAATAATTCTAAAAATCAACCTGTTAAAATAATAACAGATCTGACAAGATCTTTCTCTAACGCCTTGCTCCAGGGAATGCCTCACTATGACCTGGAGGTAGCCCTGGATTCTTCAAGGCTTACTAATGGAGAGCAGTAGTACAGACAGGTGACTACCTACCCTTCTACTTTTCCAGAAGGTTGGCCACCAAGTGATCGGTGTCCTCTGGGGCCATAGCAATTTATGCAACCATCACCCAATAGGTGAAGGGGTTGTAATTTGCTCTGGTAAAGGAAGTAATGATAAAACTGACATTTCTATGGGACTTTAAAGCTTATACTCATTTTATATACATTAACTCATTTTAGCCGTGCAATATACCTATAAAATAGGTGCTATTGTTATGCCCTTTTTATAGATGAGGAAGCCGAGGGTAGGAGATTCCTCACCCAATATCACCCTGCTCAGGTCTTCCTAGGTCCAACTCCTGCACTCTGTCCTATACCTATGAGATCATAGTTCTTTAAGTAGAGAAATACAGGAGACTGCATGGTGGATTACATGAAACTATTACCTCTGGATCTTTCTCTTTGCCATCTTACTCTTGGAATTTGATGAAAATGAATTAATGGTTGCAGGAGATTGTTTATAAAATAACCCCACATTTAAAAAGTAACACACCCTACCAGTAAGCTGTAGGTAAGGCTGTTCATTACTTTATATTATGGAGAGCAGGAAAATAATTACAGACAGGGACAAAATGTAGACCTTTGATGCAGAACTACTCAGACTTAACTTTGAATTTTCTGAATCTGCAGGCATAAGACTAAACCTTGGCATGTCTCTGCACAGCTAGAATGTTAGATCTCATTTCCTGGAGTGAAATACTAATGTGCCATATGGTATCATTTGCTGCTGAATATTTCCAATGTGGCTTTGTTTTTAAGTCAGGGAAAGATTTCACCACACGAAAAGCACATGATGAGGTTGTTTGCTAGACAGATCACAGTTGCATTCTGTTCAGTATGAGCTGTAAATAAACAAGCATTCCCTGAAAATCTGTGACAAACAGAGAAAGAGACATGCTCAGCATGAACAACCAAAGGAAATGGTAACTTCTTGGCCTTGTGCGTGAACCATCTGGACCTCTTCCTGAAAAGAATTTCCCAGATAGACTCCTGAGGAAATCACCTTGGTTCAGAAGCACTATTCCTCTTGATCTGATTGACAGAGCAAATGTAGAGAGATCCCAACACTGAATGGCATCACGTGAGTGTTGCACTCAAGGGTGATACTCCGGTCAAAATAACCGCCGACATGGTCCCTGCCGAGCTCCCAGTGACCCTTCAAAAGAGAGTTCCAGAAGAAACCTTGGAAACTGGAGATAGGAGAGTTTTCCTTACGTACTTGGCAAGCTATCAGAATGTATCATAAAAGTTAGGACCTTGCAAGAAGTAAGAGGGTTGGAGAATATGTACAGTTAAGTAACCTTTTGAACATGATTCAATTTGCTTTTCAGAATGGCTGGAGTAGTTTACAGCTCCACCAACAGTGCATCAATGTACCTGTTTTCCCATAGCCCCTCTTACATTTCTCTTTTTTCTTTTTTTTCCTGATCTGCTAATCGCTTTTATGTGCATTTCTGTAATTATTAGCAACTTGGAGTGTTTTTTAACATGATCATAGATAGTGTCCCTTTGCATACCCCTTGACCCACCAGTCCCAGTGATAGGCCTATAACCCATAAAGATCAAAGAAGGAGAAAAAGGACCCATATGTTCATATATATATATTTATAACATAATTTGTGGCAGCGAAAGAAAATTAGAAACTATAAGAAGACTTTCCATCTTCCAACTCCAGGCATTCACTTGGTTGTCCCCTATATCTGGAATCCTCTACCTCCTCACCTCTAGCTTTCTTTAAGTCCCAGATGAAATTCTACCTTCAATATGAAGCTTATCCTCCTTAACTTTCATGTCTTCCCCCAATAGTCAATAACTCAATAAGCATTTACCAAGTGTATACATTTGCCAGACACTGTACTAAGTACCAGGGACGTAAATAAGAAAAGGGAAGATGGTAAAGGAGTTTACAATCAATGGGGGATGACTATATACAAAGAGAAGATGAAAAGGGGATAGAGGGGAACCATCTGATATTCTTGGAGTTAAAACGAAGCAGAGCAGCTGATGGGAAATTAAGTTAGCTGGAAAAGTCTGAATCCTTTATAAAGGGTTTGGGAGGAGTTTATCACTCACTCCATCCTCCAACCCTCCAATCAAAGGAGAGGAGTGCCTGAGGATCAAACCTCAATCAATCTCCATGACGATGAGATTTCAAGTGATGAGTTTCTCCTCGGGGTGTGGATTAGATGTTCCTGTAGTTAAACCAAGCAGAAAAGCTGATGGGAAATGAAGTTCTCTTAGTAGATTATTTTAACTTCATCCTGCAAATAGTTTATTTGTACAGAGCTGTTTGTATATTGTCTCTGCCTTTGGTCTGTGAGAATCTCTGCTCCTTGAGATCAGAGACTGGCTTTTTCCTTTCTTTTGTCTTCCCAGCACTTAGTACAATGCTTGGTATATAATAAGTGCCTAATAAATGTTTGTTGATTAAATTGGGAAGTGGCTGAACAAATTATGTTATGTGAATGGAATGGAATACTCTTGTCTTGTAAGAAATAAAGAAAGACACGAATTTCAGAGAAACCTGGGAAGACATTATGAACTGATGAAGAAAGAAATGAGCAGAACCAGGAGAACACTATATGTTATAACATTAAAAAAAATCCAGTTTTGAACAACTTAAGAACTCGGATCAATATAGTGAGCAACCAACAGGGAGGTCAAAAAATGATTGATGTTTGAAATGAATAATTTCAGAGGGCATTGGACTTGGAGTCAGGAGGACATGGGTTTAAATCCCGCCTCAGACATGTGACCTGGGACAAATGACTTACCCTCTGTTTTTTAATTTCTCATCTGCAAAATGGGAGAACAGGAGGGAAGAGGTGGTATTAGCCCTCTAAGGTCATTTCTAGTCCTAAATACCCTTCAAATACTTGAAGATCAATATCTCCACTTACACCCACCCACCCCCACCCCACGATGTTCTGTTTCCCAAGTGAAACATCCCCAGTTCCTTCAATAAATTCTTATATGATATGAATGTGACACCTTTTACCATCTTAGTTTCTTTGACTGTCACACTGAGGGATATGGAGGTCATTCGAAGGGGGAGAACATAACAATAAGTGCTGGTATTTCCGCCACCTTCCTTTCTGCTAATTGTCTGCCCTTCCAATCTTCCCCTGGTCCAGTCTATAGCTTTGAAACCTGGTGTCTCCCCAGATTCTTAAACTTTGATTTTTCCTACATTCCTGGTCATGGTTTGTAATCTCAGATATTCTACTTTTCCAAACTTACAGTTTATTCCCTGCTCCTTCTTTCCCCTAGACCTCTCTGCTTCAACCTTATGAAATGGACTCACACACAAGCATTCTCAAGCTCAATGACTCCCCAAGCTTTGGGTATACTTGTAGGCACTACTCCACTGAGGTAAGCTTTTTTTCTAAGTAGAAACCACTGGGGATGCAGAACTGGGCCAATCAGATATCGACATCTGCCAAGGTTACCAGTATCACTCCTGACATGTTGATATCCCTCAGCAGGGATGGGTACAAGGATCTTGTGTGCTTTCAATCTCAGGACTCAGAGTACTAGCCAAGGGCATCAGCTTCCATGTTCTGCCAGTGTCTGTTCTCTCCACCTTCCTCAACCTTCCATGATTGGAAATAGAAGTTTTCAAAGGGATCCACACCTGGATAACACACCACTCACTAACAACATACATCATTCACATCCTTCTGACCATGCACAATCTTATAGAACCAGTAGATACTAGGTACATTTTTCTTTCTGTTTTTAATTTTTATTTTCAATACATTAAATTTACTTACAAAATTCTTAAAATACATCAGTTTTTCTTTCTAATCGAGTATAATAAAACACAACCCCCCCAATATTTGTATTAAATAACTAATCATTCCTTATGCTTACATAAATTCAAACTTTGCTCCCAATACTCTGTCACCAACATCCAGAAACTGTCTGCCACGTCATTTGCTCCACTGTTTATTAGCACATCCTGATGCTTTTTTATGATTGGTTATGAACAATTTCCATTGTTTCTTCTTTCTACCCACAATGATCTGTCATTCAAGACAGACATTTCCAGAATCTAATACCCTGGCCTGGTCACCTAACACCAATTCTTTCTGGACGTTGATTTTGACATTCTTGATCTGAACTATACCTGGCTATGATTAATTAATCCAGTGGGGGGAAAATAAACTTTCACTAAATGACTACTATAATAATAGGGACAGTTATGTGTCCAAATGGATAGAGCACCAAGGCCTGGAGTCAGGAAGACCTGAGTTCCAATCTGACCTCAGATATTTATATTTAATATCTTTACAACGCTGAGCAAATCACTTAACTCTGTTGGCCTGTTTCCTCATCTACAAAATGAACTGGAGAAGGAAATGGCAAACCATTGCAGTAGCTTTGCTAAGAAAACCCCAAATGGAGTCACCAAAACTCAGACATGGCTGAAAAGACTCAGCAACAAGGACCAACTGTGATAGTAACTATGATAGCATTTACGTAGCATCTTAAGGTTTGTAAAGCGCTTTCCAAATACCACCATATTTTCTCCTCCATAATCCTTGGAGGCAGATGCTATTATCCCCATCTTACAGATGAGAAGACTAAGGCAGGTAGGAGTTAAATGACTTGAGTAGGGTCATGCAGCTGATAAGTGTCTGAAGCTGGGGTTGAAGTCAGGTCTCCCTGGCTCCAGGTCTGGAGTTCTGTCTGCTGGAGGGATTCCATTGGTTCTGTTTGGTCCCGGAAGGTAGAACCAGAGCAAATGTGAGGAAGTTTCATGGAAGCAAGTCTAGGCCTGATTTCAGGAAAAATCTTCTTTATAAGTACAGCCACTAAGTGGGTGCTTTCCCATAGGAGGGCTTGGGCTTGCCTAGATGGCCCCCTTTCCTTTGTGTTATAGAAGGGAGACTCGGGTCAAGAAGACTTGAGTTCCACTCTGGCCTCAGACACTTACTAGCTGTGTGACCCTGGACAAGTCACTTCACCTCCATTTACCCCAGTTTCCTTATCTATAAAATAGGGATCATAACAGCACTTACCTCCTCGGGTCATTGGGAGGATCTCATGATATAATAATTGCTAAGCATTTAACACAGTGCCAGGGACATACTGTGTGTATAGGTGCTATAAAAATACTTCTTCCCTTTCCCCTACTCTGAAATATATTTGAATGTTTTGTTTGGTGAATGCCTCCTGTGGACATAACAATAAAAAAAAATTCTAAGTTTCAAAGCCTGGAAAAGCTTAATACAAAAAAATAAATTGCTTGGCATAACTAATTTTCTCTATTGAAAGCTAATTGCTTTTAATGGCTTGACAAGAGAATAAGCAGCCACTTCTGCTATTTTAGCCAGATATCGTAATTAAAATTCACAGAGACTTTGGGGATGCGCATCGTGCCAGTTTGACACAACTCCATGAAACAAGTTATAGTCTCCTGAAAACAGAGATGATAATGGAAATGGTGATTAAGCATAACTCAAGTGCCGGGACCTACCACCCTGATCAGAAGTTAATAGCTACCCTGGGGCATCTTTAACAGACATAAAAAGTCAAGTGGGATTTTTCTGTAATCATTAACCCTAATATTTCAGAAAGCTCTAATTAGCAGCTAATTGTCATCGGGTCCCATCATCCCATAGCCCTCACAGAAATGCTGTGGCTTCGCCATGTCTATCTTGGTGGAAGAAGGTGCCACTACTTTTCAAAAAGGCTTCAGATGATAGTGTCCCAACAGTTGCCTAAGACTAAAAATTGCAGAACAGTTGCTGATCTATATTGAAACAGGAGGTTTCCTCATAGAGAGTTCCCTCCACCAATGAAATCACGGGTTTACACATATACATATATATATATATGAATATGTATATGTACACACATACATATATATACATTCTATGTTCCAAAAGTCTTAGTACATTTTGTGTGTGTGAATACACACACACATATACACACACATACATGATGGCATATAATATAATACATAATAGGGTATGTTTAGAAAAAAAATCCTTACAGTCAGATCTAGGGAAATTTGAGAAGGAAGAGGATACTTTAAGAAAAATTGTCTCGTAAGAAGTGTTACCTAGACTGACCCTTGAAAAAGAGGATTTGGATAGCCAGGGAGGAGGAAGGAAAGTTTGGGGGACAGTATGAAGAAAGTGATGTTACATGGTAAGTAGAGATGGGGAAACAGCTAGAAGAACAGTTTGGATAAAACATAGAGACTACAAAATGGGAAATACTATGAAATAAGATTTGAAAAGGCAGATTGGGTTAGTGTGGGTCAAAGGGGATACTTGACTCTAAAGCTAAATGGAAAACCACTATGACATGCTGTCTCATATTAAAAAGTGAATAAAGTTATTAAATTAAATTGAATGGGAAACCAATGTCCATTTCCCAATGGATGGGGGGGCAGGGAGAGTCAGGGTAGAATTGATGATCTTTTCCATGGGTTGTTGGGTTTTTTTTAATCATTCCTAGAGTGGCAAAAAGTGAGGGGAGTTGAATAAAGGTAGATCAGGTTCTATGGGAGATAGATGCCAATTTTCTTTTACTTTGCCCTTTCTTTTTCTTGTAGGTTAAGAAAAGCCCTCTAAAGCTAATAAGGTTAAGCAAGCCAAGACATTTGATAAACTTTTTAAAATGCCTTGTATTATGTTGGCTTGTTTGGGGAACTTTGTGTAATGTTGCTTGTTTGTGAATCTGCAAAACTTTGCATTTGAAGCTAATTGATTTTTACCTATACATGTAGGATTATGTATGATATTCAAATCTGAATTGTATGGTACTGGGAAAGCAAGAAATGAAAGGACATTGCTTATGCCTCCTCAGAAATCATCAAGAACTCTTCTAATTTGGGGATGAGGACTGTGTTTAAAAAAAAAAGTACACTCCTGCCTATTTGCCTGGGACAGCAAGGCTCAAACAGGGGGAAATATGTAACCTGGACTGGCCTTTTGACCATGCCCAGCTTGATTCATGCGGAGTCCCATGCATGCCTACCACATGGGTGAGAGTAGTCTCCTCAGTTGGCTGCCTGTGCCTTTGAGATTGAGCTATTCACTCTCTTTTCCACCAAGTGCTATCCACCATCTTTCTGGCTATTCTGAGTGAATGCCACGAACTGAACCAAACCAGAGGGAAAGAAACATCCTTCCCCATTCTCCATCTTTTACTCTGGCTCCAGCTGGACCTAGGGTTGTTTGTTTCCTTATTCACTGTTTGTCCTCAGTTTCAGGTGCCCAACATGCACAACATGGGAGTTCCAGGCAGGGCAACCTTGGAGCCAGGAATGCAGGTGGGGAGGGGCATCCAGCCCATCTGGCATGAAAGCCCTTAGAAGCCAGAGTGCCTAGAACACAAGCTCAAGGCAAATGTTGGAATTCTGTAACGACCAAGCTAAGCAGAGGACTTAATCATCCTTTCCTCTCCCCCAGAGATCAAGCTGGTGCAAGGGCAGGAGGAGGTTTATGGCTCTTATGTGTTGGGGGAGGAAGTTTGTATATTTGCAATTAGACCCTCTGAACTAATTATTACCTTTGTAAAAGCTAAAATAATAACAGCAGAACAAAGGAACTTGAAAAGCTTACTCCTAGCTCAACTCTCCTGAATTCCGTTCTACCTACATGGACCTGTAATTAGTTATTTTCTTGATAGAATGTTTATACAATTTTCCCTGGTCAGGCACTAGACATAGTATTTTACAGATCATTCCTTGCATAGCTTTTGTTAAAATTAAATGAAAAACCGTTACTATGAGCCATCCTCCCAGGATACAAAAATGAGTTTTTCATCTTAAAAAACCCCCCACAATTAAACAAAATCCTTCCATGTGAACAGAGTTAACTGTCATGGAAATGTACCTGTATTTTTCTCAGTTCTTTACCTTATGCCAAGGAGTTTTCTAAATGCAGAAGCTGCAGAGGCTTCTCCATCCCACATCTTCCATCACCAATAGCCTTGACAGCTATTACCTTTTCAATTCTATTCCTAGAATGACCCAAAACATATACCATCACCTGTCTAAATATCGAAACGCTTGTCATGGGAAGATCAAATATTTGTTCTCTCTACCCTGCAGAATCCCCCTGTGGTCTGATTTCTAACAGATGCTCAAGCCATCTTAGTCTATATAAGGCAGGGCCCAAGGAAAAGGAACAGGAAGAGGAGGTGAGAAACTGTTCCTTCTTTACTAGGGTAGCCCAGATCTAAGCTAGGCTGAACTGGCTGGAGGTTGGGACAGTACATTCTAGCTCTTTCCACATGATGCTAAACATCTGTTTGGAAATTGAAAAATTCAGTCAAAAATTCCAGTGTTTCCAAATGGCCACATGTTTAGCATCATGCAGACAGCTGCTGGGTGGTATTTGCTGGGCTTTGGGAAGTGATTTGATTTAATATGTTCTAGGAAGAAGAGTGAAATATCAGTGGTAGGGAAAAATAAAATGGGAACCAAAACCAACAAATACCCTAAGGTGACCCCGCCACGAGGCCACATGGGAGGAGTGGATTGAGACTAGAGTCAAAGCCTTCCTCAGGCATTTTGGGGTTATTGGTGTGACCCTGGGCGAGCCACGTCTCTGAGCGGCAGTCCCCTCATTTATGAAATGGGGATAATCACATCTGATCTACCTTTCTCACAGAAGTATTGTGAAGGTCAGATGAGATGTGTGGAAAATGCTTTACAAACCTTTAAGGGATATGTAAATGTGAAGGATTAGTATTACTGCATTCCCATAGTCAACACACTGGAAATCTATTTTTCTTCTTCAAATGTTGGTAGTAAAATAGCAAACACACTGAACCTGAAGTCAAAAAACTTTGGACCAAGTCCTAGTAGAGCTCGTCCCAAAATTATTGAATCACAGAACTTCACATTTGGAAGGGAACTCCTTCACAGCTGCCCTCAGACCCAATCATTCCTCAACATTTCTCACAAATCAACATTCTCTCCATTGAAACTCCAACCTTACCCATCATGCCTTACCGCCTTCATCTGTGTTTCTTTATCTGTAAAATAAGATTCGATTCAGATGACTCTGGAGAAGTGAGGCTGGAGACCTTGTACAGCCCTCTCTCAAAACAAAGTCAAGTCCAAGTCATGTCATTTCTCAGAGGGCATGGTCTTCTTTGGCAACAAAGGACAAATGCAATAATATTTGAACCACCTATGTCACGGGACAGTTGTGAGGATCAAATGAGAAAGTATATAAACTGTTTTGCAAACTCTAAAAAGAAAAAAAAACCCAATAATGAGCATTTATCAAGCACCTACTGTATGTGAGTTAGTATGCTGCCTGATGGGAATATCTTGATAAAACAAAGCAGTCCCTCTCCTCAAGGAGTTTGTGTTCTACTGAGTGGGGCTTGAGGGGAGGAGATAGGATATTTACACAGATAAGTAGTGAAAGATAAAATACCATATATAAGGTGAACTCATATTATTGTTTTTTTGACCTTAGAAGGCCAATGTAAAACACACCCTTTTTCTGCCTCCCTTAGTAAAGGGATGTGTGTCCTCTTAAACCACATGACTTTGTCAGGATGGCATCATCCATCTTCAAAGTATCCTTCAATCCTTGTGCCATTGAAGCTGATTGTTGCTTCTGCCCACAGGCAAATATTTCATTCATTTGTCATGATCCCAGATTCTCATCTTTTCACCATTTCAGGAACATGTGCTTCCAAAAATTCCTGGAATTAATCCTTCAGTTATTTCATTAGTTTACTCTAACTCTTATGGAGGAGACAGAAGAATCTTCTAAAGCCCCAGTCCAATCCAAGTTTGGACAAGTTCTAACAACTAGATTAAATAGTCTTGCCTAATGGACATATGTCATGAAAGCACGCTGGCATTCATTTTTAAGATAAGAGTCTTACTGCTAGGGCAATTCTGCATAAAATCTTGTCAGTATTATAATTACTGAAATCTGAAAACTGGATAGACCAAAATTTATTTATTTATCTAACATCAGACATTCTGGACTACTGAATTCAGTTTTTTTAAGAAACATCTCAACATCAGAAATATTGTTCATAAAGACTAGAATAGCTTCAGGCAGTTCCTCATGTGTGGGATTTGTGCTAAGTTTATGACAAGCTCATGAAATTTGATTAGGTCATTGTTTTTATTGAACTCATGGAAATTAATACTTGCCTTTGAAAAAACATATGGAATCATTGGGTTTGTTGTAAAGGAAGAAGTATCATGTTGGAAAATATTTTTTCAGAGAAAAGTAAATTTAACATTTAGAGGCAGGTATTTTAAAAACATTCTTAGGCTGTTTATCATTGTGATGCTGACAAAGTGAGGCTGATGAAAGACACAGCTCTTTCTTGGTTCTCCTCCTACCTGTTGGTCCAGAACAGTTTCCTTTGCTGGTTCGTTATCTGTGTACCGCCTCCTAACTTTGGATGTCTGCCAAGTCTCTGTCCTCTTTTCTTCTCTTCTACTTATAATCTCTCCCTCTCAGTGATTGTATCAGGTCTCATAAATTCAGCCAGATTTATGAAAATAACTCTGAGATCTGTATATCTCTTCAGAGCTCTTGTCCCCTATCACTAACTGCCTGCTTTTGGAAACCTCCAGTTAGATTACCTATAACCTTCTCAAACTCAACATGTCCAAAACAGAACTATTTCTCCCCATCCCTTCATTTTCTCTAAACTTTTCTATTTCTGTTGATACCAGTACCATTTTTCAGTCACCCTGATTTGCATCCTTGGAATCACCTTTGACTCATTCTTCTCTCCCCACCCCACCATTGTCAAGTCTTTTCAGGTGGACCTCCTGCCACCACACACATGATTACCACTCTAACTCAGGCCCTTCTCACTTTTTATTTGTGCTATTAAAACATCGTCCTCATTGGTCACCCTGCCTCCATTCTTTCCTCTTTCCCATTTATCTTCCATACGACCTGACAAGATAATCTTCCTAAAACATGGATTCCACCATGTTGATGTCCTTCCCAGAACTTTTCAGTGACTCTCCATTGCCTACAGTAGCCAACCAAATTCCTGCTTGTCATTTAAAGCTCTTCACTGTATGACTCCATTCAACATTTACAGACTTAATTTAGATTACTCCATCTTCATGAACACTCAGTCAAACTTATTTTTTTTTTACTTATTTTCCCCTGAACTTGGTATTAGTTCTCCTGCCTCCATGCATTTGCACAATTCCATCCCACAGAACCTATCTCCTTTTTATCTCTGCCTCTTGGAATTGCTGACTCACTTTAAGACTATGTTCACAAGCTACCTCCTATATTAGACTTGTCCTTATCCCCAGTGCTGTTTTTTTCCTCCAGTTATCTCATATCCACTTAACTGTAAAGAGCAGCTTCATGGTATAGTCAAGTGCCTGGAGAGCCTGGAGTTCAAATTCAGCTGTAGACACTTACTAGCTGCTTGACCCTGGGCAAGTCACTTAACCCTATGTGCCTCAGTTTCCTCATCTATAAAATGAGCTGAAGAAGGAAATGTCAAACCACTTTAGTATCTTTGGCCAAAAACATCCCAGATGGGGTCACGAAGAGTCAGATACGACTAAAATGACTCAGCAACAAAACCTGTACTTTATCATTCATTCTATGCACATCTTGTATTCCTCAGCAGAATGTAGTTTCTTGAAGGTAGGAGCTATTTTCATTTTTGTCTTTGTCTTTTGTTCCTCTTTCTCAGCACAGTTCCTTGTACTTATCAAGACCTTAATAAATATTTGTTGAATTAAAAAGAAGAGGGGTAGATTAAGAATTCTTCAGTATAAATCCAGCACTTTGCCAAAGAGATGCAAGTACCTGATCTCTATTAAAGTGGCCTTGGATAAGTCAAGTGAAACATGAATAAATCATCAGTCTCTATCATAGCCTCTAGAAATATTTCTCAAGAATCAAAGGCTCTTAGCTTTTTTGCATCATGTATCCTCTGGATAGCAGTTTGGTGAAGCCTATGGACCTCTTTTCAAAATAATGTTTTAAAATGCCAAAATAAACCACAAAGGAGTAAAAAGAAAACCACTTATACTGACACACATTGAAATATTTGAAAAATTAAGTTTGTGGCACACAGGTTTAGAATTCCTGCTCTAGATCCAACTCCATGTGCTTTGTCCCCATTATCACCAAGTGACTTCCTAGATTCTTTGATGCTAAGAAGAGGGTGCCTTGAGTAGGGGACATGAATTTTTGGTCACTAAAAAAGTGTGTCCTTCATATTAAAGGAATAAATTTACCTTCTGTTGTAAATCAGTGTCTTATGAGTTTGAATAATTGAAGCAATTTTCTCTAGGGCTTGATTATCCCTGGAAACCCTGAAAATTGAGGAGCAGATATGGGAGCCCACCTGAAGAAAGGTACAGAAGAATTTCTGCCCTCTGTATCTCATCCCCTCTGAGAGAAATAGCTATTAGGCCAATTTGAGTAGAACAGAAGGTGAATGAGCGAAATAAGGACAATTAGACTGGAAAGGAGGAATATTGTGGAAAGCTTTCAATGCCAGTTGTGGAGTTTTATCTTTAAGGCCAAAGGGTGCCCCTGAAAATCTTTGAATAGAGAGGTTCTTATGGGATCTATATTACAGATGTATCAATTTGCTGCTGAACGGAGAATAGGTTAGAAAAAAGAGAGACTGGAAACTGGAACTCTAGGAGGCTGTTTAGGTACCTGTTGTAAAAATCCAGGGAAGAGGGGATGAGGGCCTTAACTAGAATGAAAGTTCTGTTCTGTACCTTTAATAGACATAAGGAAGTTTGGAAGAGAAGTGACTTTTGAGGGAAATATGAGTTTCCCTTTCGATATGCTGAGTTTGAACTATCTACCAGACACCCAATAGAATAACCAGCAAATGACTAATGATTTGTACTTGCAGTCCCTAAGGGATATTAAGGTTGTTTTTGCAGTCATCCATGTAGAGATGATAATTGAACATAGGAGAATTAATGAGATCATTTACATTGAGAGAGTACACAGAAGGAGCAGAGAAGATGGTGGATGACATAGCCTTGGGGGACACCATGGTTAGGAGAAGATGGAGGAGGATGTAGTAAGGAAACAGAGAAGGTGCAATCAGACAAGCAGGAAGAGAATACAGAGAGAGCAAGATCCCAGAAGTAAAGGAAGGAGAAGTGGTCAGCAGTGTCAAAAGCTATGCAGAAGTCAAGGAGGAGAAGAATGGGGAAGGACCATGAGAGTTAACAGTCGAGGTCATTGGTATTCTTTTAGAAGCAGTTTAAGTAAGAGAGTTAGATCAGAAGCCTGTTGCCAGAAGTATAGAAGGAGTTGGGGATGGGGGAGGGGTGGAGAAGTGGAGGCAATTTACTCATAGGATTATTTCTAGGGTTTGAGAAATGAAAGAGAAGAGGGAATGGTTACTAGGATCAATAACTGTGGAAAGGTCAAAAAGAATGAGGACTGAGAAAAGCAGATTAGATTTAGTAATCGGTAACAATGGAGTAAAGGCACTTGGCAAGGTGTTAAGAAGTGAGCGGAACTGAGAAAGCAGAGACAATGGGTACCAACAATTTTTTCTAAAAATTTGACTACAAGACTAGAGGCACACAGAACCAAAATTAAAATGACCTCTTTTACTACTTGGAAATTTCTACTTTTCCCTTTATGCTACAGCACACCTGTTCCTGACAAACCCTAATCCTATTCTTTACCTTTCATTCCTTACCTTTCCTGATAATATCTCTCCTACCCTATCGCTGCAGTAGCCACCTCTTGTAATAAAAAATTAAAAAGAAAGTGGGGAGGGAGAGAAGGAAAGCAGTTCAGCAAAACTAACCAAACCATCAATTGAGTCTAATAAGCTATGCACTATTCTGCACACACAGCTCCCTACCTCTCCGAAAAAGGGGGAAGGGGTACATTTTGTCATCTCTTCTTTGGGGAAAAGCTTGATCATCCTAGTTACACAGCATTTCATTTTGGGGGATTTTTTGTTCTTCTTTCTATCTTCATTGTGGCCAGCACATAGATTGTTTTCCTGGTTTTGCTTAAATGCTTGTTGGTTTACTGACTCATTCTGTATCTGTGTATCCAAGTTTCCCCCTGTTTCTCTCTGTTCTTTACATCTGTGTCTAATGGTTTAGTTATACTCCATCACATTCAATTTGGGTTTTTATTGTAATAATATTTTTTTCTCAATTGCATGTAAAAACAATTTTTAACATTCATTTTTTAAAATTTTGAGTTTCAAGTTCTTTCTCTTCCTCTCTCCCCTTCCCCATCCCTGAGATGGGAAGCATTTTGATATAGGTTATACATGTATCACACAGAAAGTATTTCCATATTAGTCATGTTGTGAAAGAAAACATAGACCAAAACACCATGAAAAAAATTTAGTGAAAACTAGTATGCTCCAATCTGTATCCAGACTCCATCAGTTTCTCTGGATGTGGATAGTATTTTTCATCATGAGTCCTTTGGAATTGTCTTGGATCATCGTATTGCTGAGAATAGCTATGTCATTCATAGTAGATCATCATACAGTTTTGCTGCTTGTGTATTTCAATTTGTTTAACTATTTCCTAATCAATGGCAGCCTATGATTCATCCTGAGTCAGTTTTTTACATTTGTCCCCACTGTCGTAAAAGGCTCTCATTGTCCGGAAAGGAAGGTACTTTTTTAAAAAGTAAAGTCTAATCAGTTCATAAAGATGGAATCTTATGCTATTGAATTAGGTGGTTTGCTATCATTTGCTTATATTTGTATGTAAACTTCCATGCTAAACTTACATTTAATTGCATGGATAGTATAACATATACATAGACTCACAGTTGCACATGTTCACTTGCAGATGTGCCGATATTTTTTCTTTTGATTGCCTCCAACAAATTTTCCAGCCTTGATCTTAGTTCAAAGAACTTTGCTTTTGCTCTCTCTTGTCTTACAGCAGAAAAAAAAATCCCCTTTGCCTCATTCTTACTCACTAACCAGATAATGTAGCTTAGCTTAAGTGAAGTTCTGTCTATTGGAAGCACATTCCTGTTTTTTCTTGCTATCAGCTAATGTCATCTTACAGGGATAAGAGGGCTAAAAGTTACTGAGAGTGCATTGAAGGTTATGGAAACTGGGCAGAAAAAAATTCAACAACAAATCAACAAATTTAATTCAACCAATATTTATTAAGTACCTACTATAAGAAGGGCAAGATGTAGCTTGACATAAAGGACTAGCCTTGAAGACTACAGAACATGAGTTCACCTCGTACTTTTGACTTGTCATAGCTGTGTGATGTCTAGGTAAGATACTAACCTCTCAGAACCATGGAAACTTTCTAAGACTACAAGGTACAGAAGACTTGTGAGTTTACCCACTTGGAGGGAATTTCTACACTGGAACTCACCAGAAAAATCACCAGAAAAAAAGAAAGTGAAAAAAGCTTTGTGCCAAGTGCTGAAGATAATATCCTTCTGAGAAGCTCAAAGTCTCATAGAAGGATAAGATATCAATCAGTCAATCAACAAACATTTATTAATCACCTACGATGTGTTTGGCACTGTGCTAAGTTATCTATAAATAACAATAACAGACTGTGTTAGGTTGTGAGTGCATGCATTAAAAAGACATAGTAGATGAGCATAAAAAGTTTCCAAAGAAAGGGAATTATGTACGTTCGTCCTTCGTTCTAGAAGAGGACCATGACATATCTGGGCAGATCCTAGTTTTGCTGAAGGGGGAGTGGAGAAGCACAAAGTCAAGATGGAGATTCCATTTCCCCTCTTCTTCTCTGTTCTTTTACCCAAAGCTTATCTCTGTTTCTTTAAAGTTTACTTACATTCCTATTCTTCTAAGTTTTCAAAGTCAAACCTGTGATTTACCATGGTTTTACTACCGAGCCACATGTGTGTTTATGATTAAAGGCAGCTGAGGAAGGAGCGGTAAGTGGTGAGACACACAGAAGAGGAAACTTTTTATCACTGATGAAATCTTTCATAGAAAAATGGGGGCTCAGAATCAAACAGAAGAGATGTTATTGATTCCTATTTCTAGGAATCTAGTTTCCCAAAACTAGGAGGACAATGCAGATCCAGACTAGTTGCACACAGAGGAACTGGGTAGTCTGAGGTGATCACCTCAGGCAATTCCTCTTCCCTGTCTTTAGCAGGCTTGAAAGGAAAACCATTCCCTCTGGGGAATTAGTGACTGGAATTGATTAGAGAGAAAATCTAGTCCAAAGGAAGAAGATGGGAAAAAGTGACATAGCCCTCACTGTAGGGGATAGCCAAAAGGAGTAATTACCTCCCTGCAATAACTAGATAGACATGGGAGGTGTGGGGGGGAACAGGGACGATGTTGGCCCAAAGTTGTGTCAAAGACTCCATCATGACCAAAAAACCTAGTTATCCCTTTGGGAACTTTCTCATTCTTCTGGTTTGTATCCCACTATTCCCGCCCTAGCTACAGTATTTTCTACATCACAATCCTAATAATGTGGTGTGAGACTAAGAATCTCATCTCTGGAGGCGCATACCCTAGAAGCAAGCTGTGATACTTCCTTTCCAAGAGAGTCCGGGTTACTAATCCTGGTTTTAAATGACTGTGAATTTTTGTACATTTTCTCCATCAGACACTTGGAAGTGGTGCCCCCGGCTCAGATAGAACTATTCACTGGTACTGGAGCTGAGTTCCCTCATTTCTCCTTCTCAGAGAGTTGACAGTTAATCAAAGGATTAATAACATTTTCATTAAGATGATGAGACTTCCATCATTCAGATAGCACCAAATGTATATTAGGCTCTGAAAGTATTTTATCAGTACCTGTATTGGTAGCACTCCTTCATACAGGTTCTTTGATCTGCTTCTCTAAAAGGAAAGGTAACTTTTGAGGGGTTAGCAATCACTTTAATTAAGTACATGTATCATTCAGTTAGTTCAGGGAAGTAGTCAGCATCCTGAACTACATAGAAAATATAGAGAAATCAAAGATCAACAGACATGGCTTCCTCTGTCTGACCATGATCAATATATACATCACAATTAAACAGATAGGTCCAACTGTCTGACCTTAGTTATCAGAGAGGGAATCGCCGGCCTCTGAGTTTTCAATGCCAGGGTAGGGGGATGGAAGAGTGCAGTGGGAGCTCTGGGGGGGGTGAGGGGGGAGGGCTCCTTAACAGCTTCCTAGAGTCCTGGCACAAACAATTCCAATCAGTAAGCCCCAAAGTAAAAATCTCACCCTCAGAGTATTTATAGCTTTCCAGAGCCGGAGGGCATGACCCTCTGACACAGTGCCTCAATAGAAAAAAACAAAAGGTACTTGGGACCCTCCTACAAACAACAGCTTTCCTACTCAAGCCTCCCTCAATGTGCAGGCTCAACCATGGGTGGAAAAGATCCTCCTTAATCACATTATTCAGAGGCATTATATTTCTTGGTTTAAACAAAAACAGAAAGCAGAAAGATCCTACTTTGCTTGCTCTCGTAGTGCCTCATTTCAGTGTTGAGATTTCAAGGGCCAATTGAAGCATGGTGATATCCCAGCTCCTGAAAAATGGCATTCCTGCTGAACAAGTTGTGATATGTGAATATAATGGAATACCATTGTTGCATTAAAAATGATGAGCAATTTAATTTCAGAAAAACCTGGACTTACATGAACTGATGCTGAGTGAAGTGAGCAGAACCAGGAGAACATTGTACACAGTAACAGCAACATTGTGCGATGACCAACTATGATGGACTTAGCTCTTCTCAGCAATACAAAGGTCTAAGACAATTCCAAAAGACTTATAATGGAAAAAGTAATCTACATCCAGAGAAAGAATTGTAATCTTAATGCAGATCAAAGCATACTATTTTCTTTTTTTTTCTTTCTCATGATTTTTCCCTTCTGTTTTGAGTCTTCTTTCACCACATGACTAATGTGGAAATATATTTAATAGGATCATTCATGTACATCCTATATCAGATTACACTCCATCTTGAGGAGAGGGAAGTGGAAAGAGGGGGGAAATTTATAACTCAAAATCTTATAAAAGTGAATGTTGAAAACTAAAAATAAATTAATAAAGAAATTTTAAATTTTTTAAAAGAAAGAAAGAAAATGGTATTCCTAGGACCTTAGAACTGGAATCAGGCTATCCTGGTTGTGTGTGTGTGTCTAGTTATGGGAAACAATGAAGCTTCTACACTATTTTTGAAAATGGTCATGAGTTAACCACATGCTTCCTCTTCCCTTTAACCATATGTCTAAAATAAGACAATGAACTACCATTGTATTTCCCATTTATGGTCTTGGGGTGAAGAGAAGAAAAGAGGAAGGAGGGGGAAAAAAGGGATGAGTGAGAAGAGACAGAGACAGAGAGACAGAAACAGAAACAGAGAGTGGAGAGCACTTAAAGGACTTTCTGCCTTTGAGAGGGATTAGATCCAGGGACTGAATGGAATTGACCATTTATGGTACATTCAAGTAATTCTGTTTATTACCTTTTATCTAATAGAATTAAATGGTTTATTAATCATATTATTATAGGAGCTATTTGATTGACAGCTGTGAAAGGAAGAAAAAAATGACCACTAGGAGGGTGCATGAACTGAGAGAATTGATTGGTGGATATATACACAAATGTCTCTATCTGATATCAGAAACTGATAGAACCATGGGGGAAGGGGTAGTGGTGGTGGTGTGCCATGTTTTCAGGTGGGGGAAGAAAGTAGGAGCCAATGGGAAACTGACAAACAGCTGCCCTTAGGGTCCTAACTGAAGTACCCACAGTTTGGCTAATACCTATGATACGTCCTGGTAGTTACAACAAATATTTTTATTGCCAAATTTATCCCAGTTTAAGCCCTGAAACAGATTTTCTTGACATTTTGGCAAATCGCACCTATCACTTTACAGATGATTCAGTGCAAATGGATCATTTTCTTCTCATAGATCATAATATATGTTTCTTTTTAACATCTCCTCCCCCTCAAGTTAATATTCTTATTTTTTGAAGATGAATTTAGTGTTGTTGAAAGGTGCCTGCCAGACAGTGAGAGTTTTATTTATTTACAAAATGTCTGTGGTGCTGCAAACTTCTTAAAAGGCTAGAAGACTTGGCAGAGCCATTGAGCAAATCACTTAAGCAGTCTTTTGCCTTCAAGGTTCTTCAAAAAGATAAATGTGGATAATGGAGTTTTCTTTTCTCAAATTACTCAATTCTTGACCCTCCACCCAAACCAGTGAACACTTTTGATGATGTGAAATGTGAATCCACTGAGATCTGCTGGGAAAGGCAACAATCTTCACAAACAACTTTGATTCTAAACTGAATTTAAGCCAGTGATCTAAAAATGAAAACTTTTAAGTATTGACTCCCCTCTCCATTCACTGCAGAGTTATGATGTAATAGCAATCCATCAGCCTGATGTTCTGTTCAGTATCCTTTCAAAAAAAAAATGGTACCCAGAGCCCAACATATCATTTTAAATGTGGTTGGATCATGGTGGAAGGAGGGGTCCAGCCACAATGGAATTATCACTTCTTTTGTTCTGAATCGCATACTAATATTACTGCCAAAAACTGTACTCATGTTTTTGTCAGCCTCAACTTGAGTGTGTGTTCAATCAAAAATTCCCATCTTTTTTACAATGAACTTCTGTGAGGACAAGTTTCTAGGTTTCTTTCCTATATCCTGTATTGTGTAGGGAATTTCAAAATAAACCAACCTAAGTGCAGAACAAATTGCTAAATATATGATATGATATGATACAATACAACACAGCATAATAGTGTACATATGTTATGTATATTATGCATATATGTATATGTATATACACATGTGCATATACATACATACATATAATGCCCAAAATATCCATAGTGGTTCTTTTTGGAAACAAAACAGGTGCTCCCATCCATCCATCCATCCATCCAGCAATGGCTTGTCTCCAAGTACCCCAGGACCAAGTGCCAGTAGTAGTAGTGCCATACCCCTCCATTTTCATTCTTCGGGCACTCTGTCCTCCATGCATGGAATGCTTTCCTTCTTCACCTCTTTCTCCTGGCTTCTCTGGCTTTCCCAAATCCCACCTTCTGCAAGAAGCCTTCACTTCTCCTCCTTGGTGCTACCTTTCCATGAAGATGAGCTCTAACTGATCCTGCATTTATAATTGCTGAGCATAATGGTTTTCATGTTTTCTCTCCGACTAAAAAGTGAATTCCTTGAGAGCCGGGACCATGTTTTTATCTTTCTTTGTCTCCTCTAATACTTACTATGGTCCCTGGCACATGACAAGCACTTAGTAAATGCTTGTTGATTGAGAGACTACCCAGAAATCGTGAGCCCTCCATTTGAATCAGTCCTCAGAGACTTCACAGTTCTCTAATCAAGGTAAAGTCAGTTAGTTATCCTCCCAGCCTCTTCTCATTTTCCTCATCTGTAAAATGGGGATGATAATTCTTGCACTTTCTACCTCACAGACTCCAGGTACCATGCCAATAAATCCAAGACTCTCTATGAAAGTAGAACAGAACTGGAAGGTTGGCTTTCCTTCCTTTCTATAATTTACTAACTTGGAGTAACTGAAAAAGAGAATTCCCAATGATTATGAGTCAAGTGTCAAAAAAAAAAATAAACTGGGTGGTCTGTTTCTCCTCTGTAGGTGTGCATGCTGGTGGAGAGAGGGGAGTGGAAGGGGCATAGACTTAGAAGGCTGAATGTTCTCCAAACTGTGGGAAGCCTTCCTTTCACAATGTAAAACTGTTTTTGTGTGGCTAGCACAACAGAGTCAACTTCTAAAGTGTGCTGTGGGCTCAGCCCATTTCTAGGGCAATAACCAATCACGACCTGCCATTGTCTTCAAGAGCCTTCGTTCTCAGTGGGCCTCTCTAATAGCAGCTCTCCAGGAAAGGACTATTTTTTGAAAATCCATTAAAAAAAAAGCCTATCCTCAAACTAGACTGAGGTTTTAAAATTTCAACTCTTCTTTTCCCTTAAGACACATTTGATATAATTGGTAGTACTTGAAATAAAAGGCAGTATTCCTCCAAACTCCCCCAAATATAGGTTATACACCTACAATTACACCTATTTGCCAAAAATTACATTGATTATAGGTTTCATAGACTAGATTTTTTTTGGGGGGAGGAAAAAGGGGGAATGTGATCTGTGTTTGGACCACTAAGATCATTGTCCTTCCTTCCTTTCCTTGTTCCCTTCCTTCCTGCCTCCCCAGAGGCAGTTAGTGGCATTGTAGTTAGAGAGCTGGGCCTGAAGATCCAAGAAGACCCATGTTCAAATCTGGCCTCGGATGCTTCCTATCTGTGTGACCCTGAGCAAGTCATTTAGCCTCTGCCTCATTTTACCCAGCTATAAAATTAGGATGATAGCAACAGCACTTACCTTCCAGGATGGTTGTGAGGAGCAAATGAGATCATATTTGTAAAGCTTTTAGTGCAATGACTGGCGCATAGTAGGCACTTTCTTGTTTCCCTCCTTCCTTCTCTTTTTAAGAGTGGGGACTTCTGACTGAATCAAGAAACTAGTGGTGCTAACTAGGTGTGAAGAAGGCCTAGGCTTGTCTATTGAACAAATTAATCAAGGAAAGGCATTTTAGCTAGGTGGGACAAAAAATTTGTGGGCATCTGCCAAGATTTGTTCATGTCCTACTACGTTCACATCTACTATAAAGCAGAAAGGCAGTTCAGGAACCAACGTTTGAGTGTCCAGCAGTTTAGAGGAGAAAGCAGTTCCAGTCAAGCCCCAGAAAGTGAACTAATCAGTTGAGGGAAGAGAAGTAGAGATATTTCTCCTTTTCCACCCCCACACCAGAGAATAACCCTGTGAACTTCAGAGAATTGGAGGATTTGGAACTTCCCATTGGTCATCCTAGCAGTGTCCCCAGAGCAACTGACATCATATACCAGGAGCCAAGGACAAGCTTGATACACCAAGGAAAGGCGACTTGGAGAAACTCAACATAGCTATAGCTGAGGGGCTTCATCAAATGGGCTAACAGGAGTTGGGAGTGTTCCCCTTTGTCACCTGCTTCAAGATTGTGGATTCTTTATGTATTTGTTGGAGAATATGTCATAGACTTTTTGGGGGATACTTTGTACCAAGTTTTCCAGCATTATTATGGTATCTGGCGCATAGTAGGCATTTAATAAATGCTTGTTAACTTACCGTACCATCTTAGTACCCCTTTCTAAAGGCTAATTAGGTCTGGCTGATTAATATAAAGTGATAATCAATGAAGGAACCATAATGCTGGAACTTTTCCTCCTTTTCTTCCTTCTCTCCTTTCCTTCCTTCCTTTCTTTTCTTCCTTCTTTAAAAATTAATCTATTCTAACCCAAGAGGGAAGATAAAAAATTAAGATCAGGCTTGTTCTCTGTCTCAGAGAACTTGTAGTCATTAAATAGATGAATCTAGAAAGTCCATTTTCTTAAACTCTCAACCAAACCTGGCAATTTCTCTTGACATGGGTTCCCTCGGAAATCTAGTTAATTACAAAAGTCAAAGAGGTTCTTGCATCTTTTCAATAATTTCCTGGATGCTCAAAAGAATTAGAGATATTGAATAATATGATGCTTTAAAATATTTGCTCATTTATATCCTTAGTGTTGCCTTATTTTAATTATAACTTTTTTTTTATAGAATCAATGGTCAGTGTTTAGTTTCTTTGTGGGTAGAATTAAATTCTGAAAGACTATAGTAAATGAAACATGCCACATAGATTTATTTTGCACCTATGATGTACAAGGTACTTTGCTAGATACTAGAGATGCCAAGACAATTCCTGTCTCTGAGGAGTTTATAATCTTGTTATTTAGTCATTTCGGTTGTATCTGACTCTTTGTGACTTCCATCACTTCCATTACTATTGACTTTCCAGGCCCCAGTTCTAATGAAATGAATGAAAAGTTGAACAAGGTGAACTTCCCCTGGGGTACGTCTCACAAACTCTTATGTTCTCCCCCCTGTTCTTTGTGATTCATAATTATCATCTGCTGAGGACAAAGTCTGTTCTCCCGCTCACTCTTATTCCTATTCAATGCAAACTTAGCCCTCTCTATTTTCTCTCCCCTCCTCTTTGTGCCTTCTTGGTCTTCTACTCTGTTTTTAACTGGGTTTTGTCTTAGATCTCTACCTCTTACCCTCTTTTCATCTTCTTGCGCTCACATAAACCTGACTTCCTCCAGGAGACACCTGATTGGTTTTATTGATGATGATGATATCCAATAGTAATAGCTAACATTTACATAACACAATTATTATTTCATTTTATTTTCACAGCCAACTATTATCCCTATTTGCAGATAAGGAAACTGAGGCAAACAGGTTAAGTGACTTGCTCAGGGTCACTTAGCTAATAAGTCTCCGAATCTGAATTTGATCTCAGGTCTTCCTGACTCTAGAACTCAGGGCTCTATCCACTGTGTCACCTAGATGATCAGCCATTGAAGATGGCCAACTTCCATGTATGTTCATCAACTCTGTTGGACTGGATGCACACAAAGAATGGGCATCATTAGGACACCAGGTATAAAGGAGTACAAAAGAAACACTAAAAACTCAATGAAGTCTTTACATCAGGGCTTACTACAGCCTCCATTGATGTAACAGTTGTAGAGAGCCAGGAAAGCAACCGCCTGGAGTGTCCCAAAGACTTAGTTGCTCTTTCTGAGATTTAGGGCCAATATAAAGTAGCCAAACAAGGTTACAAAGAGCTCTTAAGATAAGTAACCAAAAGGATAGTCTTAAATGTAACACGGCACAGTAACAAACTACAGAATGGATAGGATTTCTGAGGCTGGTCCATAATTCAATTCAGTTCCTTAAGAATCTACTATGTTCAGAGTACTGTGCTTAAGTATTCCTTTCCTCCTTCTGTTGTGGGGATACAACACAGGTAGTCATGATAAAAGGGAGGGAGCAGAAGAGGAAAGGCAGGACTCAAATTGCTTTAAGGAAATCCAAAGGAGAGAACATTAATAGCTGAATGATTCAGGGAAGGCTTCACATAAGGAATTCCATCTGAGTGGAACTTTGAATGAAGACAAGAACTGGGGAAGGCAAAGATGAAGGATGAAGGAGTATATTCTAAGAAGTGGGGTTTATAAGAATGTATGGAGGTGGGTGGTGGCATGTTGAATTTAGGAAATGGCTAATAACTCAGTTTGACTGGAATAGAGAGATTTCAAAGGAGAGATTGTGAAGTAAATCTGGAAATTTGCAGAGCCAAATTCCAGGCTTGGGAACTTATGTTTTATTCTTGAAGCAACAGGGAGTCACTGAAGATCCTTGAGCCTGGGAGTGACATGTTCAGATCTGTGCCTTAGGAAGGTTATTTTGGCATCTGTGTGGAGGATAGATTGGAGGGAGGAGGAAACAGAGAGAGGGATATAAATTGGGAAAAGGCAATTGCAATAATCCAAGTGAGAGGTGGTAAGGGCTTGAACTAATATGGAGGCCATGTAAGTGGTGGGGAGACAGAGGCAAGAGGTAGGTAGTATCAAGTAAATTTAGTAATTGATGAGTTATGTAGTGGAATAGGGAATGAAAGAGAGGGGAGAGCAATAGAGGAGGTTAAAAATATGAATGGCAAGGAGGATGTTTATGTCCTCAACAGAAATAGGGAAATTTGGAGGAGGGGTAAGCGTAGCAGGGAAGATTTTTGTTTTGCATGATGAATTTGAGGGTCTGGCATCAAGATGTGTAGGTAGAGACACTTAGCAATGTTGTGAAAATAGTTCTGGAAAGAAATTAAGCTTTGATATGTAGATTTGGGGGGGGTCATCTAAGTAGAGATAGGAACCAAATTTTAATGAATGGATGAAATTACTAAGGGAGATGGCTTCCTTTGTTGTCTTACATATTTTACTTTATGCATTTAAAAATATCATTCTGAGAAGGGGTCCAAAGGCTTCACCAGACTGTCAGAATATCCTTGACATAAAAAAGGCTAAGAACAGCTGGTGGGACAGATGATTAATTGGACCCCTAATTTTATTGGAACTCTATTTTATTCCAATCAGTATTAATTAGTTTGATATGAGTCCACAGGGGTAGTGATTATAAGTTCTAATAGAAGGGCTTAAAACTGTGAACTACAGATAATAAATTCACTTACTTAATCATAGGAAGCTAACATTGTTACCTTGTTTTATTTTAATCCTAGTTTTGTCTTGTTACAGTGCCTAAGTTCCCCCATGAAGGAGATGACTCAGTTACATTTGGTTATTTTGGTTGCCTTCTGCCCCTTGTCATCCTTTTATTGCCCAACATAGGGAGATAACCATGAGCCCTTGGCCAATGAGTGACCATGTTTGCTGGCCTGAGTTCTGCCTTTCTACTGGCCCATCATCAGGTCATGTAGAAGTTTTGATATCTGTGTCATCCCAGGGTACGCTCATCAGCTGTTAATGTCTGCTTACTTACTGCCACTTTGTCAATGGATGGGATTCTGTATTTTGTGTAGGCCCCTCAGGGGCAAAGTCTCTTCACCAGTACAATGCCTGCTCCTCCTACATGGGAGGGCAAGCAAAGTAGGATCTTTTTGCTGTTTTTATTTATACCAAAAAATATAATGCCCCTGAATAATGTGATTAAGGAGGATCTTTTCCACCCATAGTTGGGCCTGCCCATTGAGGGAAGCTTGATTAGGGGAGTTATTTTGTAGGAGGATCCCAATACCTTTTGTTTTTTCTATTGAGGCACTGGATCAGAGTATCTGGTTTTGAAAAGTGTATAAATACTCTGAGAGTGAGGTTTTACTTTGGGGTTTCTTGACTGGAAGTGTTTGTTTGGTCAGAGGAGGACTTGGGGAAACTAAGTGCCCCTCCCCACCTTTGAAAACCCAGATATTGGTGCTTCCCTCTCTGGTAAAGATGTATGTATGTAATGGTCAGGCAGTTTCAAAGCACTGTCTATAGATTTTTTATTTCTCTGATACCTGTGCTTAAATAAAGTAATTTTAACCCTGCAAAAGTTGCTTTTCCTTTTAGAGAAGCAGATCAAAGAAGCTGTAGTAGCCTCTGTGTACGTTGGAGTGCTTACTGATCACTATAGTATCTGGGTATCAAGCACTATAACACTAAGAATTTATGGAGGAAGGGAGTATCTTAGATCATGAGGAATATCTGAGGTCTACTTCATTAGAGGGGTCATTGACCTTTTGATAAAGTGCCATTGGCTCAGAGCTCCAACTCAAGTGGTTTTTCTTACAAATTGGACAATTTTGGAAATCCCCACACTGGCATATAGAGGAGATGAAGACTCAGGACAGAGTTTTGGGGATACTCAGGTTTAGGTGACATGAGGTGGATGAAAAGATGGAAAGAGAAATTTCCTCTCAGACGCCAAAATCAGTGGTCATCTAGTTTGTGACTAAAGTCCTTCAGATATGGATGGGAAACTCTGCCTCCCAAGGAAACCTGAAGTGCATTTTGAAATAGCTGTCATTGTTAGGAAATTAAGTTCACTTCCGATTAGTTTGGAGACAGGTACATTTTGTAGTTCCTTCATTCAGAACTTCATGTAAGCTCTATTGGGAGCAAGCTTCCTTGACTTCCCCAGTTGTGAATAAGCTTTACTCAGGACCTGGACAAATTCCCTCTGAGATGGTCTTCCCTTTGCAAAGCATACGTCTTACATATCTGTAGCTGTCGGCATGTGGTCACTTCTATTGGAAGGTGAGCTCCTCAAGAGCAAAGGCCATATTTTTGCCATCCACAGTGCTTAGAACCCTGTCTACTGTCACTTAGTAAATGCTTTTTGATTGACCGATTGGTGGATTATTTCTCCAAAGCAAAGTCAGATCTTCCTCCAATTACAGAATATAAGTACAAATATAAAATGACATATGTAGTGTTCAGGGAGGACCAGTACTTGTGGTATGAGGCCTTGCTGAGTCTGCTTCACCTTTGGTGTCCACCTTCTAAGCCAGTGTTCATCTGTAGCTCTAAGAAGGTGCAGCATGAGCAGCAGCCATACCCTGCTGAAACCATCTCTGCAAACAGGCTCAAACCCATCAGCGAGTGAGGGCGATGTCTACCCCAAGCATGTGAAGACTTCCCCAGGCAGAATGGGTAGAGAACCATTTGTTCCAGTAACTATGAAGGTGGCTGTAGCAGATGCTGTGGAGTGCTCTGACCCTGGTCAGACATCAAAGGTGCCAAGGTCATACATCGCCATCTGGACCAACGCCAGTCATCCTACTGCTGGGTTTCAATGACTCTAGAAGACAGAGCAAGGCTGGCTACTTTGTGCAACTCTGCCTCACTTACATCTAAGTCACGCCTTAAGTCAAGACATCACCCAGTGATGTCATCGATCCTCTTCAAAATGAAGAACGAAAAATAAATATAAACACAGCCAAAAGCAAATGAGTTTCCGTGTGCTTTCTCTTCCCTTTTCTCCTTTCAGAAGATCTGCTGTGACTCATGTGAGAAGAGAATTGGACAAAGCTGACAACCTTTCTGTAGTGCAGGGAAGGAATTCTGGGTAAGGAGCTGCAGCACCACACAGGGATGGTCACCAAAACTTTGTCTCTATTCACCAAAAGATATCCCAAGGAGGAGCAAGCTTGCTGTGCAGCCCCCATAGCCCTCCACCAAAGGGAGCTCATGGTAGATTGGCTCCAGAGGTGGAGTCATGTAATAGCTTTCACATTTCAGTGTATTCTATAAATTGCCTAATTAAGAATGAGCAGTGGGGGTCAGGGAAGCCAGTAGGAGACCCCCTACCCCCAAGAGATCTGTGGATAGATTTCAAGAGGCCAGCAAACTACAGTGGGAAAATTAGTCCATTATTTTCACTAGATTCTAATTGAAATTTAGCATTTCCTCAATGACAAACGTAGGCAACAAAGCATGATTCAGAGAAGAGGTCTTCAGGCTTCATCAGGCTGCCAGAAGAGTCCTTGACACAAACAAGGTTAGACTAAACCAGACTAGATGATCTTGAAAGGTCAGCTCAGAAATTACATGATTGAGAGACAAAGGGGATAATAAATGGTCATCCATTTCATATACTCTAGAATTTAGGTTTTGCTAATTCAAAAACAAGTTCTTCCAAAAAGAGTTTTAGGTGAATGAACACACACACATCTATTGGAATTAACAAATAACTTCTTGGAATATACAGAATATGAAAAATAAAGTTTTACTTTTTTAGATGGTATAATAGATGGAGCATTGGGCCTGGAATCAGGAAGACTTGGGTTCAAATCCTGCCTCAGACACTTCTAGCTAGGTGATCTTGGTCAAGTGACTTAACCTATTTGCTTCAGTTTGCTCAACGGCAAACTGGGTATAATAACAGTGCCTTCCTCCACTCTTAGCACACCTGGCACACAGTTGGCACTCTGTAAATGGTAACTTTTGTTCTGTTTTAATTTCTATTAACAAGAGGACCTCTTTCCCTTCCACACGCACTCTCTCTGTTTCCTCCTAAGTTAAATCATGACTAGAGTGTGTTATTAAAAATTTATGGGAGATCAAAGGGGGAAAACTAGTCAAAGTTCAAAGTACAAAATGTAAAATAAAGACATTGAAGAAACGTTTCAGAGACCAAACATTCCATAACCTGATTTCATTTTGTATTGTCACAGAACAAATCTGTAAAGGTCCAAAGAAAAGATAGCTATTGTGTGAAACACGCTAGGAGTTGAGCTAAGAAACTTTAAGCAGGTCAAGATGGATGGGCCATTGGGATTCATTTTACACTTCTTAATGTGACCGTAGTGAAGGATGGGAGAGCACTCTCTTTGAGAATCACAGTTTCGTGTCACTGCAAATACTGGAAACAAAAGTAGCCTTTGGAGTTCCAGATTCATCTCCTTGGCCTTGAAACCTTTTTCTTTTGTTCCATTGAATTCGCCCACATCTGTATAAAGCAAAAATGCATTTTTGAAGCAACGTGTGTGTGTGTGTGTGTGTGGGGGGGGGGGGAGAATGAAAAATTCCAGTTATTTCAAGAAAAAGGCAGTATGCATAATTCACCATTTAACAGGAAGATAATGTACCCTAGTGGTTAACGTGGGTGTTTTCTGCAGTTCATTCTGATAGTATCTCCCAAGGGACAATGGACATTTATTTGGTATTGCCCTGCTGTGTGTTATACTCCTTTCTTAGCCTTTTTATATAGCTCATAACTCTAAGTATGTGTAAAATGAATTGCTTAAAGCATTTTAAAATGGTTGCTATGGTTCCTAAGCACACATGCAGAGGAAACTAAACCTTTCATGTTTGTCATCTTAGCATCTCAACATCAAGTTGAATGAGGATAAAGTGACTCAATATCATTAAACATTAAACATAACTGGAACAGGAAGCTATTATCTTTGACCAGGGATGGTTGTTTGCATTCTTATACAACTGTACTTATTGACTCATTGACAGTGAGAATTAAGATGAAAAACATTCTGGGGAGGTAGGAGGGAATCCTGACCTGTAAGAAGTTGGAGGGCAGAAGACTGTCATAGGGACATTTCTGAGGCTTTCCCCAAATAGCAAGGAGATGGAAGACAAAGCAGATCCACAGATACTGTCAAGCGGGGATCCAGTAAAGGTCAAAGAGAGAAGTGGTGCTGACTTCTCCCCTATCACAGAATCACAAAAATTCAGAGTTGGTAATCAGTTACCCGTAGAATCCATGATGTGAGCTCCTAGGCTTCAATATTCTGGGGATGCAAAATCCACAATAGGTACTATAATACAGCAGACATTAGTACTTAATCATTCAACCAAGCAAATACTGACAAGAAATTGCTGTGACCTGCAAGGAAACACATCAAAAAACATACTGTACAATTTCAGTCTGAAAGAAAAGAGGAAAAAAGGCTGATTTTTCTAGTATCAATAGATGAGCCTCCATGGTGCTGTAGGTGTTACATTTGAACTTGTAGGCTTGTGCGGATGGGGCAGCTATTCTTAGGTTCTTTGAATAACCCTGGAGATCTACACTCAAATACTAGTGCTCATGAGCGCTCACCAGTGTATTTCCCATTAACAATTAGCCATTAGGCACAATTAGCTCTAAGTGCAGATATTTACCAAGATGGTGTAGAAAAAACAGTGGATAAAGCATTTATTAAACATTCACAATATGTCAGGGACTGTATTAACTATTGGAGATGCAAATATAAGAAAGCAAAACAATCCCTACTCTCATCAAATTTATATTCTATTTATTAGAGGAAGGTAACACATAAAGGGAGTCGGAAAGTATGTTTGTGTATTGGGGTTGTAGGCAGGAAATGCACAGTGGCATGGTGTAGGGTGGTCATGGAAATGGCATGAAGATCTAAGCCTGGGCACAATGGGTCAAAAAGTCATGTATCAGACTGAGAGTCCCAGAGAGGGAGTCCAGTTTATTGAAGGGAAAGTGGGGAGGACATAGAGATAATAGCCTTAGGAGAGCAGACTACAAAATATTACTTTGCTTAGAAACCTGATATACATTCTCACAAATACAGCACCAGTGGGATAAGTGGGAATAAATACAATGTACTGTTATAGTGAGGTGAGTCCGTGGGGAATGTGTGTGCCAAATCACACCCTGAATGTGGTACTACTGTAGGGCAGGGAAGTCCTCTACTTCATGAGTACTCTTTGCAGCTCAACTGGTCATTGTCTTTGCTGCCATGGGTCACACTCCTTGAAATTGCTTCCTTCTTCATCTCTCTGTAGTCACGTCTGTTGGAGTGTCTCTCTGCTAGCTTAACTGGGCCTGAAACCCTCTCAAATGACTTGATTTTGGATGGGCAATCTCCTAGGTGAGAAAATCAAGTGCTAGATCCTATGATGGAAAAGGGAGAAAAATCCCCTCCTCCCTCCTTGCAAGGATTTCACTCCATAACTTCTGTGAGCCTAAATGGCCTCCTCTCAAACTTGTGAAATAAGGAACTCTTCCAGGTTGAATGGCCAGATTCAGAGTAATCGTTAATTACTGGGTTTGGAGGAAGGTCTCAAGTTGAATGTCCCCAGGGATTTGCCATTGGCCCTATGTTCCTTTTTTAAAAAGTGAACAATTCAAATCACATCATAGATGGAATGACTACCAAACCTGTAGATGACAAACATCTGAGAGAGCTAACCTGTTGGATGACATAATTCTTTTTTTTAAAATATAAATTCATTTATTTAACTTTTTTACATTCATTTTCACAAAATTTTGGGTTCCAAATTTTCTCCCCATTTGTCCTCTCTCCCCACCCCAATACACCAAGCATTCTAATTTCCCCCATCTCCAACCTGCCCTCTCTTCTATCATCCCTCCCTTCCCTTGTGGATGACATAATTCTGATACAAAAAATACCAACCGGTTACAATGAAAGATCAAATTCTACACTTGAATTTTTAAAAAATAAGTTCATAAGTATAGCCCAGGGTAGGTTTGACTGCAGTGTTTCCTGAAATGTGGGGGTTTTAGTGAACAGCAAATCAATTGTGCAGGCAAGAGAGATTAAGTGATCCTGAGTTCTATTAAGAGAGGATCAATGATTAGAAT
This sequence comes from Potorous gilbertii, assembly GCA_028658325.1. Lineage (NCBI taxonomy): Eukaryota > Metazoa > Chordata > Mammalia > Diprotodontia > Potoroidae > Potorous > Potorous gilbertii. Next base: position 54,637,282 of record CM053770.1, read on the forward strand.
ATGGGAGGGGCTATTTGTCTTCTATTTTCCTCTGGCTGGCTCTTGTCTAGAGTATTCTCTATTTAGGATGTATAGTGATGTTAGAAAGAGTACAGAGGAAAATAAGGACATTGAAAGGCCTTGACAAACAATGCCCTGTGGGAGCTGTTTTCAAGTATGTGAAAAGGTATGGTGCAGAAAATATGAGCAAATGCTGCATGGACTACTACTTGTTAGGAATTCTATTGAGAAGATTCTTGGTCAAGTATGGGTTGGCCAGGATGAGTTGCTGTTATTCTGAATTATCTTGAAACTAAAAGGATGAAATGCCCTTTAAGGCAATATTTCAATGCTACTATGGACTGAAAAAAGCACTGGGCTAGATAGGAAACCTGACTGCCACCAATAAGAAAAGTGACTTTAGACAAGTCACTCAACCTCTCTACGTGGCCTCAGTTTTCTGATTTGTAAAATGGGGGGAAAAGGGGTTATTTTATATTATCTTAGGTCCTTTCCAGTTCTGTTATTTCAGTACTATTTCTACTGAGACTCAAAAATCCTCATTACTAGGTATAAATACTTAGAATTTCTGGAAGCAGCGCAGTAAATGGAAAGATAGCTGTGGAGCCAGGAAGATCCGACTCCGACACATGATTGGTTGTGTGACCCTAAGTAAGTCATTTTAACTTCTCAGTGTGCCAGGTATTTCTCACTTGAATTAGTCGAGGGAATAGAGAACCAGAGTTCTCTATATCAATGAATACATAGGTCTTGACCAAGATCTTAACATTTTTAAGTATTAAAAACTTCACAAAAACCCAGCATTTGGGAATGACAAACATTCTGATAAGGCTATATGGCTGTGAATGAAAGCAGAGATTAGATAACCTAAGCCCACTAACAGGGCTGAATGACCTGCCAGAGGTAGATAGTCTTTCTCTTCTCTAGTCTAGTACCTTTACATTGCATGGCAATACTGAAGCAATGGCTTAAAAAGGAGGGTCTTTCATGCTTTCAGTTTCCTAGCACTCATCCATCCAGTCCAGCCAACACCTGACAATGTGCAACCCCAACCTCCTAAGAACTGACACTGTAAATGATTTAAAAAGCAATAGGAAGAAGTGCATTGGCTAAAGATAGGCCAGCGCATGATACTGACAGTGATTATATGCCAGAAGGTCCTCACATAATGGGAACTAGGGAAAAAAGGCCAACTGAGGGCCACCAAGTACCTACCAAATACTCAAAGGTGTCCCTGTAGTGGGTTGGATGGATCCTTTATAGACAACATACAAGAGAATACTGACAAAAATTAAAATGGTATAACATGTAAATGGTCTGTGATCTGCATCCCTGAAGGGGATTTAAATATTGATGAGATCATGGATCAATTTTATTATTTAATCTAGGAAAATTTTTTTTTTATAAATTTATTTAACTTTTTACATTCATTTTCACAAGATTTTGGGTTCCAAAATTTTCTCCCCATTTGTCCCCTCCCCCCTCCCCAATACACTGAACATTCTAATTACCCATATCACCAATCTGCCCTCTCTTCTTACATCCCTTCCTTCCCTTACCCCATCTTCTCTTTTGTCCTGTAGGGCCAGATAACTTTCTATTCCCCATTACCTTTTTTCTTACTTCCTAGTAGCAAGAACAATATTCAATAGATGTTCCTAAAACTTTTGAGTTCCAGCTTCTCCCCATCCCTCCCTCCCCACCCATTCCCTTTGGGAGGGCAGGCCATTCAATATAGGCCAAATCTGGGCAGTTTTGCAAATGACTTCCATAATAGTTGTGTTGTGTAAGACTAACTATATTTCCCT